>JADWQK010000739.1:0-600000 GCA_017933935.1 Sesamia nonagrioides | reverse complement strand
GAAGTTGGAATTAATTCGCGGGAAAAAAAGATTATTTTAAAATTCATTAGTATTGTTACTATGATGATACGTAAAATTTTATATTATATTTGGTCATGTGTTTACCTAACCTTTATTATCCTTATCGGTCGGACAGGGTTTTCTTTACAGATTGTATATATTTCCAGTATTAATTCCCATGAAAAAAAAAGATTTGATAACTGTGATAGGGATGTTTCCTAGATAAAAAAAAAATGATTATATTTAGTCATTCAGATTATACAAAAATATTGGATACGTATATTTTGTTTTATCAAATCAATAACAATTTACAAATATAAAAGGCATCAAACATCAGGAGTGGTGGCTGGTGACGTCACTGGCCGCTAAAAAGTGTAGCATGCAGTGACGTCACACGAGTTTTCAACACGCTGTGTCTTCTTTTTTTGTTTATATGAAAAAAGAAAAAAATACGTGTCTAGTATTTTTTGGAAATCTGACCGACGGACTAATTAGATTTTTTTAGTCAAATACCCTATTATGACATAACTAACAGTTGTAATATTTGAATATGTACCTACTTCAGATTTTTGCCCTGATCCTTTTGCCAAATTCCTATCCATTTCCATTTAAGTAATAGCAATTTCTGTATTTAGTTAATAACGAAAACCCACTTCATACCGAGCGGAATGGTTTCCTTGCTGTAATTGGTTTTATGAGTTTTAGTTGTTATATATTTTAATATCTGAGCGAGACGAGTCGTACATATATGACACTGTAGTGTAGGCGACATATTAATTTCCAAGAATCCAGACCAATTACGTATATATTAAATATATATAATATGTAATAATGTTCATAGCAACAGGTATCTACTTTCACTATAGCCAGGAATGATAGTGAAAAGTAATAAAAATAAATCCTTACCTAACATTTTTATTGTAATACAAGAATAGCGCATTTAATACAATTTTATTTCCATAAGTTAATATATGTTATGGCAGACTTAAGAGCTAGCAGCAGTCATAACGCGTGGAACAGTTACTACGACTTTATGATTGTAATATTAGTGCTCTTTTATGTTCTTTAGTTCCAGCCATTTAGTAATTGGCAACACAGGATCACTTTTCGAAATTAGACTTTTGAGTGGAAACTGAAACTGTGAAAACGACCACATGTGGTCGAAAGAATTGACCACTTTTCCCCAATTCTAATGGTTGGAAAATCCCTAACTCTCAGGTTTTCATTTTAATAGTTCAACAAGATTCATTGCGTTATTTACGTTGTTGAGCAGACACCTTATCTATACTAATATATAAAGCTGAAGAGTTTGTTTGTATGTTTGTTTGTGCACGCTAATCTGGGGAACTACTGGTCCGATTGGAAAATTATTTTTGCGTTGGATAGCCCATTAATCCAGGAAGGCTTTAGGCTATATAACATCACACTGCGACCAATAGGAGCGGGGCATAACTAACTCCACGCGAACGATGTCGGTGGCGACGACCGCTAGTCGAACCTATGCAATGATGGATTAGAAATATGCATCGAAATGATTCTAACTGATAGCAACAGTATGTTAAACAATTATGGTGCCGAACAGGCTCAATTAGGGTAGCATAAAACTTAAATACTTGTCTAACACATACCTAATGTCAGTGTTACGTCAAAGTCCATAATTATAATAAAGATGTTTAGTCAAAACAATTCCTAAACACTGTTTTATAGTAATAAAGAAAGAGTTTGTTTGTTTATAAGATCTATCAGGAACTACCGGTCGGACTTAAAAAGAAAAAAATGTTGCATTCGACGGCCTAATTTTTTTTTATTAGTTATAAACTATTGCTTGACTGCAATCCCGCCTGATGGTAAGCAGTGATGCAATCGTTGATGGTAAAACGAACTAGCTTATTAAGCCTATTCACTCAAAAAAAACTAAGTGAATAGGAAGGAAGACGGCAGTTGAGCGAGGTGATGCAATGTTTAACCCAACAACACGACCAAACTCTCGACACAACACCATTAGATACATCGTACCCGGCACACATCGCAACACAACTGCTCAGAGCCGGCCTCTGTACGGCTTCACCAGACATCATGCCGGAACAGGACGAATCGCTTGGCGGCAAGACTTTGTCTGGTGGGTGGTAACTTATGCCGGCGGCTGATGTTGTTGCGCAATTAGCAATATGCATCGAAATGCTTCTAACTGATAGCAACAGTGTGTTACTCAATTATTGTGCAGAAGGGTAGCATAAAACTTAAACACTTGTTTAACACATCTCTAATGTCAGTGTAACGTTAAAGTCCATAATTATAATAAAGATGTTTAGTCAAAACAATTCCTAAACACTGTTTTATAGTAATAAATAAAGAGTTTGTTAATTTAGATCTATCAGGAACTACCGGTTGGACTTAAAAAGAGAAAAAATGTTGCATTCGATGGCCTAATTCTCGGAAAATTCTATGTAACATCAAGCTTGGGCCCCAAAGAGCTATGAAAAAGAAAAAGTCAGAATTTACGTTAAACGAAAATGAAGTAATAACGAGGGCTGGCGATGCGATGGTGCCTTGGGGAACTAGACATTTCCCGCGGACAAAGTTGAAGATAAGAAGCTAGTTGAATAATATTTATTATTATTTAAAAAATGTCTTTGACACATCTCTATTCTTTTTCTTCATCTCAGCGTTAATCCCAGTCGCATCCGAAGCTTTTTTAGCTTTGAAGTCTGGGGTCCGCTTTACCAGTCTAACTGCTGATTTTGGCTAAACTTCGATATTTTCCGTGAAGCGACTACCGTCTGACCTCTACAACCCGAAGGCGATATCGAAGCATTGCAGTTAGACCAATTGTTGGACTTTTGAGGGCTCCAACAACCCACAACGACTGCCATTAGATGTTCATAAGGTAAGCGGGACCAACAGCTTAAGGTGCTTTCCCAGGCACGACTCGACCAATGCAAATATTCGTATTCATGCATACAAATATTTCCACTGTGCGGCGATCGAAACCGCCTCTTTGCGCAGCGGCCACGTTCGCTACCGCTACGCCACGGAGGCTGTCAAATTATTAAAACCTTATGATGCCCCACTGTAGGGAAAAAGTCTTCCTACTCTCAGCTTCTTCTGATTAAAGCTGCTAAGGGCCAGTTCTTGTTGAAGGAGTCCTGCCCATTCCGCCATCTCTGTCATGCATGATGTCCCTTGGCAATAAGAGAAATCAATTGAGTTGTAAGTTTACTCCGAAAATATTTATGCCCGGAAATTGAAATCGAGGGTAACCTAATTGCTAATACTAATAAAATACTATTAGTTTCCGATAAAATATCGGACCAATGATTATGCAGCTTTACATATAAGGAAACAGAGTATTTATGATCTACTTTGGCACCCCTTGTTAGATTTAACTTGTGCTTACATATGTAGTGAGCAGTAGCAGTAGGTCCCTCTCATCGAGAGGAGGTCTGTGTCCCAACAGTGGGAAAAATATAGGCTGATTATTTTATGTATGTAAGCAGTAGCTGCAAGAGGAACGTAAAATGTCATCATTAAATTACAAGCTAATCTTGTGTTCTATTTATGTAGCTATGTACATACATAACTATGTAAATAGATACAAGATTAGCTTGTACGACACACATTTATGTGTCTGAGGACAAGACCAAAGACCGAAGACGAAGAGAAAACTAGCCTACATTCCCATCTCAAAAAATTACCATGTATCTTTTGGTCATGCTACATTTACTCCAGTGACTGACTGTTAGATCACTAAATAGCAGGATTATACGTGGTTATACTCGTTTTTAATTATGTAGATTCTAGCCCGAAGGGAAATATTTATTAGATAACATTTTGAAATTCAGATAAGCAGTGCGTGAATATAAAAATACTAGCTGCGCCGCGCGGTTTCACCCGCGTAGGTTTCGATATGTTTTTTTTTATATGTGCCGCTCCTACTGGTCACAGCGTGATGTTATAGCTTATATAGTTTAAAACCTTCCTGGATTAATGGGCTATCTAACGCAAAAATATTTTTACAAATCGGACCAGTAGTTCCTGAGATTAGCGCGTTCAAACAAAGAAACAAACAAACTTGTTAGCTTTATATATTAGTATAGATTTGTAGCGAATTGTAAACGCCGACGACTGTGGCAATAAACAAGTAGTATTGAAAGTTTAATAAAGCTTTAAGTATAGACGACAGCAACTCAAGCTACCCGAAACGTTCAAATATTTACAATCTAGCTTGAGCCTTAATGCTTTAGAGATAAGGTTAAAGATCTAATAAAAAAACTGAATATTGTTCTTGTTTGATGTGCTGTCGACTGTACATCTTCATATCGTTTGTTTAGCCCATTAACAACTACACACATCAAAAGTGTCTAGGGATCAACATATATTTTTGCAATAACTTTTCTCCTGATTGATATTAATTAAAATTTTCTTTAAGGATTCATCAAATAAAGTGTTTTCGTTTGTCACAGTAACGATGAACCAAGTCACCTTTGCATTAATAAAGAAATTTGCCATTTTCCTAATAAAGGGATATTTGACATTTGAACCACTAACACAAAAGTTCGAAAAAAGACTGAAATAACAGTTTTCTCTAAAATTTTATTGGGTAACTTAAACAATTAATAATCCGTGTTTCTACCGCGAACACTAACAACACAAGAACATCGGTTTGGCATACTCAAAATGAGTTCATCCAAATCACGCTGTGGAATGGCCGCCCATGTTCGTTGCAACAACAAAAAAAGGTCTTCTTGCGACTGGATACCCTCCATATTCGGCAGAGCTCTTCTCTGTAGCATATCCCATGCATGCTCAATCGGGTTCAAGTCTGGCGACTGAGCAGGCCAGGGCAGGACATTGATGTTAGCTGCGGCGAGAGTCTGTCTTACAACTCTTGCGGTGTGCGGTCGTGCATTATCATGCATTAACTGAAATAAGGGACCGATTTGCACTTGTAGAGGAACGATGACGTCTGATACAATCGTTTCAGCATAAATTTGAGCGTTGAGGTTGCCTCTGATCCAAATCAACTCAGTTCTTCCGCCGATCCAAATACCCGCCCATACCATGATGGTTCCACCACTATAAGGATGGACTTCCTGGCAGGATTTTAATCGCTGTTGGCGTCCAGGGGTTCTCCAGTGTTGTATACGTCTTGTATCCGGTCTCATACCAAAACGAGACTCATCAGAAAAGCACACGAAACGCCATTGTTCTTCTGCCCAATTTCTGTGTTCAAGAGCCCATTGATATCGAATCCTACGATTGTGCATTGCTATAGGTGGTACCCGTAGCGGTCTTCGGGAATGAAGGTTCACTTCATGCAAGCGGTTTCTGACTGTTTGGTCGCTAATTAAGTTCCCTGAAGAGTGATGAAGCCTCACGGCTAACATCATGGCGGTTATTGTTGGAGCTCTTCGAGTTAAGATTTGAATGTATCGGTCTTGTCTCCGTGTGGTGCAGCGATACCGTCCTCCATGGCGCTCAGCCACGGTACCAGTGCTTCGGTAACGTGTCCAAAGTCGACTGATAACACTCTGACTTGTATTCAGAGCTAAAGCCACAGTACGTTGCCGGGAACCAGCTTCTATCATTCCCACGGCTCTGAGCATTTCTTCCCTGCTTAAATGACGTCGCCGCTCCATAATAACGTTGGTTTTAATCAGTAGTAGGGAAACAGTAGCACTAATAATGTCTTCAATGCGTTGTATGTTTTTATAGGGAAAATATTGACAGCTGATTTTCATCTTTTACTCGAATTTGATTCACAGTTCCTGATTCAAATTATGAAATGCACCAAAAAGGATCCATATAAATTTATAAAATCATAAATTTATTACAAAGCCACATCTCAATCTCAAGAAATCCGCATAAAAATGCTTGATCCCTAGACACTTTTGATGTGTGTATGTTGGGATAGGCTTACGCCTTACGGTCTACCCGGACACGGCAATTAGATGGAGCGGCTACCTGTATGACCTTCACATTTCACAACCCAGTCTTTGATGATACCTTATTAAGACTCTGCCTTGGTATGATTGGTTGTCCGACTTTCGGGCTTCTGACGACCTAAACGACTATCAAAATGTCAGAAATCCAAGAAGACAGCGGGGATGAACCGCTTTACATAATCATCATCATCTCAGCGTATAATCTCGGTTGCATCCGCGGCTTTCTCGTTGGAGCCCGGGGTCCACTTTCCTGCATATACGCCTCCATTTCTCAATATCCCTGGCATCCCGTGGTGTGGGATTGTTGGCACGCATGTCATCTCTTACAACTACAAGCCAGCACTTCTTTGGTCTACCTCGCTTGTTCCGACCCGGCGGAGGCGCCATGGCCAGACATTTTTTACCCACGTAACGAGCCGTAACCAACCGCTTAACATATTTTCAACAAAAAAAAAAAACTTATCCACGGATCGACCGCGGCAAGTGTAGCTTATCCTGATAGGTCGACCTGTGCAGTTGTTATTACTTAGCCACGAACTAAAAGAACATGTTATGTGATGGTATTTTACTTGTACGAATGATTGATATCTGAAGTCGCCCTTGCCATTTCACTAAGGAACACTAAAAAAGACATCAAGAGTGAGAGCAGATGCGAACAACTTATTCACATTACTTTTCTCACCGAGAGCCTATTATACAGCTGCCTGTGTTGCGTGCGCTTACTTTTATAAATGTTTTCAATTGAACGAATTGCTGTAATTTAAACTTGTACAAGCAATTTCATTTGTAATCTAAATTTTTCGCGAGATTATACTCCCTTTGAAACAAGAAAGACAAAACGTAGAACACTTCTGTGGGCGCCGAATTTTACATACCTATTGAAAAAACATAATTTCTACTGCAATATTGTTAGGCCAAAAATTGTTCGTTGAGAGAGCATTGAATATGCATTTATGGAACTTAGTGCTCAGCGAGGCATGATCTCAATATAAAAAACGTGAGTACTGAAACGTGATCAATGCGAGCAGAACAAACCGACGCAAAAAACCTACGTGAAACATTTGAACGACGTCGCAAAATTACATGGAGCGTAAATAACGTTTCACTTAAAATATCTTCATTAACATCATTCGTTTTAATGCAGTGTAGGTGTATCTACAATGGAAAATATAATGTCTCGGTGTTGGGAGGTCTCGGAAATCCCGTCCTCCTGCGAAATGAAATATGATTCACATTAACTAAAGCTCTTGTTGTGTACCGTTTTTGTCGCAAACCGTTTGCTACACTTGTATTTGCCTCTGGATTCACATCGAAGTGTTAAATAAATGCGGCTCGCTTGTTCCTCTTTTGTTTTAATTCAATTATTCTTGCCTCGCACGACTGGATTGGATACTTTTTTCTCAACCGTCTCTGCGTTATCGGCTTTTGAGACGTTAGTTGGCCGAAATGCAAGTCACGTTTTTGATACTCGAGGCAGAAACGGGCGTTTGCATTTCATTAGTAGACTTTTGATCACAGAATATTGTTACGTGATTAAAGTTCAAAATTTAATTTCAGTTAGACTTGCAAAGATTGATGAAGGGTGTTTTGATTCAATGGACAAGATGAACAAAACATTGGGTTCTTGTTAATGGTTTTTTGCTTAACAGAAGCTGGATTCAATGATTGCGAGTGTTTGAATGTGATCAGTGAATGGTATTGGAAAAACTGACAATAGGTTATGAATTTCAATATTGAAGTAGATGAACGATGGCAATGTTAAAAGAAAGGTATTACACAAAGCTGCAGCATTATTTTTCCAATAAAGTACTGAAGATCAAAACACAGTCCAATACACAAGGAAGGATCATAGAGCGGGTATTGTAAGCGACGTCTACTAATTTTCACCTTTGTGGAGGATCTGGTGTTTGACGCAACAGCAGGCAGGTCTATTGTTGTCACATCCATGACGCTTATTCAACGCTTTGATAAGCCTACGTGATAAATGACCGACTTGGGAGACAAATATTTTTTATTCGTTGTGGAGAAACAAAAAATAAATTCTGCTCAGCGTTAGGTTTATTATGTCTTTGTTTATTGCACGTATAGGTTGTGGTGTAGGCATAGATCTATTTCAAGGATGAGATTGACACTTACGAAAAAAGATTAATCTTTTCCTTCATAATTGTTAATTGTATCAGCTAAAAAACTACGAAACCCCCCGAACCCGCGACGACGACCCCCTACGAAACTACTCCACAAGTAAGCAAGCGCTTACTTGTGGGGTAGTTGCGTAGGTAACACACTAGCAAAAGTTATGCTCTTCATTCTGACAGTTTGAAAAAAATCATTGCGTATATGTAGATAAATTTATCCAGCATATGGATTAGCTATATCCTTCATTTGTTATGCTAGTTTCACTTATACAGTATTTGTTAAGATACAGTTGAAATCTCAAAAATCAAAATCGTTTTCAGCAAAGTTGCACTGTCCTCCATGATCGAATTTAGAAATGACTCAGTCACTGAACCTGAAAACAAAAAACAGGTAGTTGAGATAGCAAAAAAGATTGGAAATGTTATCGATGTTCCAATCCTAAGCTCTACGTCAAAAGCTGAAAGATAAACCCTAAATCGTAAATTTCGTCTTAGTCTTAAAATAGGTTTATAAAGTTAGATTCTAAAAACATATTTTTCAAAGTCAGGGACGGCGGAGCGATGGGGTCGTCAGCATCTTGGTATGGTGGTAAGGGCTCCATTTCGAAGGTGAAGTTTTGAATTAAAGCACGAAGTGTAAATATACCCTCCAATCTTGACAATCACAATTTAAATAGGCAAACCGACAGTTTCGCCTCGGAGATGTGCCCTGATCCGCGCCTCAAAGCGAAGTGACCGTTCGACCGTCCCCACTTTCCAAAACGACTCTGTCCTGTGTGTAACTTTCAAAATAACGTCCGAGCGTTTGGCCCTATTACATGTAACTACATGTAACTTAAATAAGCAACTTTTCTTAGAATGATTTCGAAGATTTACGACACATTTATTGTGAAATTCTGTTTTCTGTGGCATGGGGACCTGGTGATTTGAAATATATATTAGACCAGCTCCTCCTCCTCCAAATTGCTATAAAAACCAATAACATGTGATACCTGGAATAAGCTTGTCATTGTGAGGAGATAGAAATAACGATTATTATTATTTATATCTCCTTACAATAACAAGCTTATTCCATTGTAGTGCGTCTTGAAGACGGATGCAGGACATGGTGTTTCTTCGCTTTCTTGGGCAGCACAAAGTTAAATGTGTATCTTAGATTTATCTCTATGTATGCATGTTCATTAGTAATCGACTCCTTTGAACCCGATTTTGACTCACTTTACACGGATAGATTTAATTTAAACTTTTTACACTTATTATACGTCGTTGTGGCCTAGTGGTTTAAACACCAGCCTTTCAAGTATCAGTGCGCGGGTTCGATTCCAGGTCAGACAAGTACCAATGTAACTTTTCTTATATGTACTTTCTAAGTATATCTTAGATACCAATGATTGAAGGTGAAGGAAAAAATCTTGAGGAAACCTGGACTTTTAAGTCTGAAATCGCCAACCCGCATTGAGCAAGCGTGGTGATTACGCTCAATCCTTCTCTGTATGAGAGGAGACCTGTGCCCAGCAGTGGGACGATTAAAAAGGTTGTAGATGATGACACATTATCACCGGTGACAATTATAATATTACTTCATCTAAAAATATTATTTTTTAAGCTAGGGTGAATGACCGTTGGTAAAGATGTCGCCACTCCATTCCGCGTGCCCTTGGAATGCAGGACTTGGACTGCGGTCGCATATAGAATATTTCAAACTACATCACGTGTATCTTCGTCATACTAGGTACTTTATAATATTTTAGTTTTTAAATTATTCATAAATTGCATTTTTACTAACGTTTTGTAATAATTGGCAACGGTTAAAATTTCACGGTGTATAGAAATAAATTAATTTTTCATCCCACCATCTCGGAAAGAGTATTTTTAATCTTCAATATCTGACTGGAAAATCCGTTTTTATTCTCTAGAGGATAAAGTAAATTGAATTTAGAACATCGTGTGCACTAAGTTTGTAAATTAAAAAAAAAAAAACATTAAACCTATTTACTGTTACCTCTATGGTGCCGAATATATCATACAACTTTTTTTTAATTTATTAAAAACTCAGACTCGGAACCTTCTTGGTGTTCTTTTTTCAATTTTCTTTGTACGCGGTTCTTTACGCGGCATTTTTTCACGTCATTGTTATACCTTATATTAAAAAAAAGAAACTTGAAAACAAGTGAAAAACTAAAATGAGTGATTCTAGCGACGAGGAAGTTTGTTTGACGCCAACAGAATTGACTGAAACTGTTAATAATGCGCAAATGAGCTTTCTACCTCAACAATCACGCGAGAAGTATTTAAAACAGTACGATATGTTCAACACGTGGCGACTAGCAAAAGGAGCCAAAACTTTCTCAGAAAACGTTTTGCTGGCATATTTTATAGAATTATCCGAGAACAAGAAAGCAAGCACTCTATGGAGTACGTATTTGATGCTAAAAGCAACAATAAAGATGAAAAAAGACATACATATCGATACCTATCCTAAATTAGTAGCATTTTTAAAAAGAGCCTCATCTGGTCATCATCCAAAAAAATCGAAGGTTTTCACAGTATCTGATATTGAAAAGTTTCTTAACGAAGCACCCGATTCCGTATATTTGGCGGCAAAAGTAAGTCAGTTGCACATTCAGTATCTACTTAAGTACATATATTAATCTCAATTAAATAGTATACTTAGTAAATGTTGATAGGCATAATTATGCGTTCATATAAATTTTATTCATTTATCTACTACAATACTCTTTACATTGCAGGTTGTTCTTATTATTGGAATAAACGGAGCATGTCGAACTAATGAACTAACACAACTTAACGTCAAAAACGTTGAGAAACATTCAGATGACTTACTATTAATTAATTTACCTAATACAAAGACAAAAAGAGACCGCAACTTTGTCATTCGCAAGGAATACGTAACGATTGTTGAGAAATATCAAGCCTTACGGCCGCCTAACACTCCAATCAATCGTTTTTTTCTACAGTATCGCAATGGAAAGTGTGTTAGACAGCCTATGGGTACTAATAAAATTGGCAGTATCCCACGAGAAATAGCAACATTTCTTGAACTTCCAGAACCCCTGTTGTACACGGGTCATTGTTTCCGACGAACTTCAGCCACACTTTTGGCTGATTCCGGAGCTGATCTCCTGTCCCTTAAGCGCCACGGAGGCTGGAAGACCAATGCAGTTGTAGAGGGATACATAGAGGATTCCATCCAAAATAAGTCTAATATATGTGAAGGCATCGTAGGAGCCATTACACTGAAAGAGCCTCAATCGGAAACTTGGACTGGCCCTTCTACATCAAAAATAAGCAGTTATGAAACACCTAACTATCTCCCTCTCTCTCCAACATTCACGCCAAGGGAATCCGATGAATCGGTACAACTATTAAGTATGACAGACAGTTTACCGAAAAACAGTACACAAGTGACTAACACCAATATTACAGTACCAAACAAAAATATTACACTCAATTTAAATAACTGTTGCAACGTTACTTTAAAATTTTCTTAATTATACTTTAGTATTATTTTATTATAATTTAAAGATTATTCTGTAATACTTACCTGTCATTATGTAGTAATTAATACCTAAACTGAAATAAAAGTGTACCTATCTTGTGATTGTAAACATTTTTTTATTGCATTTAGTCATTTCCTCGCTGAGGTGGAATGAAAAGTTACGTGTTGCACTCGAGTGCAAAGATTTTTCACCTCGTGTCCTTTTGATTCCCTCGCTAACGCTCAGGATTCTAATTTTGAATCACTCGCTGCGCTCGTGATTCAATTTTAGAATCCTTCGCTTGCTCGGTCATCAAAATTGAACACGCGGTTAAAAAGCAACTTTGCACTCTTGTATAACAAATAACTATTAAAAATTAACGAAAATTAGTGTTATAAAAAAAATTGTAGCAAACAAACATATAAAAATAATAATAATTTAATATGAACTTAATAAATACATTTTCTCTTTGTTATTATAATATTAATTTTGAAAAAGAAAACTTAATTTACCTTGTTGATTAAAACATCTCTGAAAACAAAACGCTAAATACGAAATATCATTCGCATTTAGCGTTTAAAACACAATAAATTAACAAATACTCTACAATCGCGTCGCCCTTGTTTTCAGTATCTTTTTGATCAATTCAATGTATGCAGACCGTTTGTCAAACGCACTCGGTGTTCATACACGTTGGGTTTATTTTATTCTTAAATAACATGAGTAAACATCTGAATGAAGATGAGACAATTGACTTTTATTTTTATTTTGATTCTGTTTAATCCTTTGAACTTTTGTGTCCACGGGCGATACATACACTAGTTATCTGCGAAAACACGAGTCCTATACAACGTGTAACAAAAAGGGTATATACATACCAAGGGCATGGCATCTTTAGATGATATCAAACGCTATCGGAAGGGTTTCAACTCAAAATAAAATACTCAAAAAATTGGTACCAAATTTTCGGTTTCGTGTGTTTCTTAAAATAAAATCATAACAAACGTGGCAGCACACTACATACGTTAATAACTACTCGTTACCCGTCACGTTACTTGCCAAAATTCGATAAATGTCTTCAATATCTCTGTGCGACTAGTATGATAGTAGCCTATCACAGGCGGTATTTATCCTCATAACTTCCTAACATATAAAGATACAATTGAAAAACCCTTCCAATATCGTTTGATATCATGTAAAGATGCCATGCCTTTGTTATGTATATACCCTTTATGTTACACGTTGTATAGTTATTTTTCGTTTATGCGAAACTTGAATACAGTTTGTTCAGAATAAGGAACAGAATCGATTCCAATCATTTCTACACCATGTTATATTTTCCCAAATACATTTAGAAATTGTTGCAGTGTGGATACCGAGCGCTCGCACGCAGATTTACGATAAATCATAGTCGCAACAGCTGACACCATAGGGCAACGCACCGCGCTCGCCCGCCCGAGCGGAGCTTTGACCCTATTTTTGTTGGGACAACCAAGTATGATAGCAAGCTCATAACTTGAAATTTTCTACGTAGATTCTTTACCTAAAACACTAGACACGTGTTTCGGGTGTCGCACAAACAAAAAATAATGTTGTTCAGACTTTTTATTATATTATGAAATATTGTTTTTTAAATAAATATATTTCGTTTATAATACAAGACTTTAACCTATTACCAAAATCAAAAAATCAAAATCAAAATCTTTTATTTCAAATTAACCATCACTTGGTACTTTTGAATAGTCAAAGTCGGTCAGTTCAAGAAAAGTGAAGCTAAATTGCACGTTCCAAAGCGTAGATCTCTATGGAGAAGAACGTGCAAGAAACTCCATATGGACACTCTTTTAAAATCATATTATATGGATTACATTTCTTCGTTACATATTTATGTTGCTTCTATCATGTGAGATTACTAATAGAAGACTGTGCTAGGTCACCATAGAGCCAACCATTACTCTTTTCACAGACAAATCACACAGATTGAGCTAGCCCCAAAGTCTTATGTTATGGGATACTAACTCAATGATACTATATTTATAATAGATACATATGTATAGATAAACATCCAAGACCCAGGCGAATCAGGAAAAGATTGTTTTCCATCATGATCTGGCCGGGGATCGAACCTGGGGCCTCCACATTGCAGGCAGGCGTGTTGACCGCTGCGCCACGGAGGATGACTGATTAGCTGTTATTGGCGAATTCGTCTGCCATCCAGATGAACAGTCTATGTCCTCTAAAGCCATGATCTGTCCATGCTCCAAATTTCATTGAAATTTGAAATTTCAACCGTTTTAGCGAGAAAGCATCGTCTGCCTATTTTTATCCAAATATGTTGGTGACGGCTTCCAGTTTAACCGGATTCAGCTGAGGACCAGTATTTACATGGGGCAACTGCTTATTGATCACCACAACCCAGTTGCTAGGTAATACAATGTAGGAATGAACGGTCATCATGATCATCTCAGCGTTGTTCCCGGTTGCGTCCGCGGCTTTTGCGTTAGAGCCCTGGGGTGCGCTTGCTTGCTAGATTTTCTCCATTTCGCGCGATCTTTAGCATCCTGTGGTGTGAGATTGTTGGCACGCATATGTCATCTCTTACAACGTCAAGCCAGCACTTCTTTGGTCTACCCCGTTTGTGCCAGCCCGGAGGAGGCGGCATGGCAAGAGGCAACGTAGGCCGTGACATAGCGTAGAAACTGCAGGCAGGCCTGCAGTTTCTCCGCTATGTCACGGACATGAAGACTGCCACGGATGCGGAGGTCCTGATGCGGTCTTTCGAATAGGAATTAACGGTACCCCTTGGTAAGATTGGTCGTCAGCCCTTCGAGCTTCTGACTCCTCGTAACGACTGTCAAAGATCTATAAATGACAGACGGACCAACGGCTTAACGTGCTTTCCAAGGCACGGAGGGGCCACCCATCCACAGACCAACCTCGACAAGCGTAGCTTAACCTAATCGATCGACCTGTGCGGGTTTTATTATTTTGCCACGGGCTCCTCTAACTTACAAAAATGTAACCTTTTCTCTTTATAATATGAGCTTAGATTAAGGTAACTAGACACATATACATATTATATGCACATACATTGTTCAACCGCTTTTGCCATCTACCTACTAGCAAGAAAATTTTAATTTTGTTACCCTTAAGTAATATATTTTGTAGGGTATTACGGTAATGTCACATCACTCCATCATCTGCCTACATCCAGGTAAACACATTACCATGATTTCAATTAGCGGAGTATGTACACAGTGCGGCCCGTACCACGCCCTACCTGCGGCGTACTATTAATGAAGATACCACGTATATCCCCCGCACGTCGTCGCCGGGACGTCCCTTGGATATTTCTGGAATGATAAATGAGTGTCGTACGTGATGTAATGGTTTGGAACTCCCGTGTGTCCGAAGTGAGGGATGGAACATATGTACGCCGATATTGCAGCCCAGCGACGGAATGAAATGGGCCACCTTTTTGTATTTGCGCACATAATACCCCCGAGAATATTATTGTCTGCAGAAACGGTACGCTCTTTTAGTCTTTTGTATATTTCGTTCTACAGGTGTTATTGCGTGCTAAAATGCGACGGTTCTCCGCAGAAATGTTAAGATCCCATATTTTTTCATTGAATAATCCTCCTGTTGCTATCACAATTACCTACTTAGATTTTTTATTCTAACGCTTTACCTATGTCGTATTGCCAGCATGCCAGGATTTAGCCAATAACCGATAACCGCATACGGGTGCTCATAATATGCCAAACCAGCTGTTTCAGACTCGTTCAACTAGTCAAATGGTTTGATACAATTTATATACTTGAACTCGTGGTTGTATTCAGATACAGTAATTTTTCCGTTTCCTCTTTATTCATGAGTGAACTAGAAGCGGCGAAAACACAACCCGGTATAATGGAAACGTAGTCTTGCCTTTGAATATTTAATCAATGATACTGAACCATTATAACTTATTCTATGTGTGTCACTTAGCCAAATTGTGTCTCAGAAGCAACTAACCCAAGACAAGACAAGTCAAGACAATAATAACAATCAGGGAAGCAGTTAACGATCAATTATCGTTAGTTCACGTCGCGGTGGCTGTTTCGGGATATTTGATTACAGTACTAATAAATAATAGAGTGCATTATTTGTATACTGATGCTTTAGCAGGCACGCACGCTGTGCTTAGATATGCCTCACTATTATGCGCTATCGCGTGCTTCGCGTCTTGAAGTGGTTAGCCCACACTACTGTTTTGTGCTTTGCAAATTAAGCTGTTATATCTATATCGATAGTAGGCAGCTTGCTGAAATGCCTCCATTAGACTTCGTTTGTTTGTTCTTAGTAATGAAGAGGGAGAGAATAATTGAGAGACGAACCTAATAAGAAAGGCAAATAACCAGTGTGGGGGTCACTGTCCAACCAGTTCTTGAACAATCTGATTTCTTATGAGTATTAATTATGTGGGTTAGCGGTTAAGAATATTGCTAGTACATATTTTGGTTTTTGCTAAAATGTTTCTCAACATCGTTTTTTATTTTATTATTTATGTAGGTACAGGTACACACAATACATAAAGATATGACAAAAATAAGATCTAAGTACAAAGGTGCCTATTATTTCTTAAGGAATTTCTTCCAGCAGACCTACGAAAGGAGAAGTAAAACAGAAATTTAGACTATAAGTAGTGTGTAAGAACAAGAAGAAAAAAAATATGAATATGATAAGCGAAAGTATCTCTGTCTGTCTGTCCGGCTTTCATGCCAAAACTACTGAACATACAAATATTTGTTCCGTGCGGGAATCGAACCTGCGACAGGCAGCGAAGTAGTCGATCGTTGAACCACTGTGCCAATCGTGTTGTTACTATGCAACGGAGGACGAGCTATATCTGGTAAGAGTCGCCTTGGGGCATCGGTTATCAAATTAAATTTAATAGAGAGGAGGGGCAGGAGAGAACGGCGGAGGAGAGAGGATGATTTGGCTAGAATGGACAAATCTTTCAGAAAAACAACAGTACAAATAATATTATTGGTCGAGCATTTATGAAGCTTCCGTCGGGCACATATCCAACTCCAGTCTACACCATAAAAGAACTTATAACGTGAAAGCATAATAACGTTTTGCACAATATAATAAACGTATCCGTAATCATACTCTGCACGCTTCCTGGTTATTAGAACAATAAGGCTTGAGTTTACGTTATATACTTATAAGGTACTGATTGCAATATATTTTCTGGAATACTTATGTAGCAATGGTTTGGTGTACGGTGTTGGGTTGTAATGTTACTCCAAAAGCGCTTTTTATAGCCGGCTACACTGCCCCTAAAACCTTCCAGGCATCTTTTTCGAGCCACCTGGATCCATGCGGTACCCGTCTAATCCCCTCTTCCTGGGCAGGCTTCGGCGGCGCCGTTCCATTCTCAGGCACCTACCATGTAATCTTCACACGGTTGCCCAGCAATTACTGTGCATACAGCCGACAATCACGAATAAAAAAATCATTTTTAAAGGCTACGTAAAAAATGTGATTAAATTCAAATTACAACTCTTCGTTTTTGTGACTGAGAAAGCTCGTATTTCGACACCTTTTTTTTCATCAGTCGATTTCGAATAAACTTTATTCATCGTGTTTCTTCAACATTGAACAAGTTTAGGTAAAACTAGCAAATAGTTTTGGAAGTTTTTTTTTTTTATATTGTGGTACCTAGAGTGTAGTAAGTTTTACTGGTCACGTCTTAAAAATAGAACTAACAACAATTAGACAAAAATGTCGATTAGATTGATCACTACTTCCGCGGGAAATTTAGTCACTTATAAAACAGCCCTGGTATGATTATTACTCTTTATGATGTCGATGACTGCAAAATGTCCTACAAAATTGCGCTAGTAGCATAATATTATGTAGCACGTTTTTAGTAAAGTGACCCAGTAGGCCTAGTATGAGTTGTCATTACGAGATTAGATTGTCGATATCGAGCGCGTTTGGCGCTCTCATGGGTTGAGAGTTCTTATAACCTTGAAGCGGGCCAATCGATGAGTCAAACGCGTTCGATATCGACGATCGAGTCTAGTAATGAAAACTCATACTAGGCCTAGTATGAGTACTGAGGATTTATCAACAGGAAAGTAATTAACTCTCATACCATGTTATCTGTTTTCTCAACGCCAGTACGACAGTCATACACATTTTGTTTAAAAAAAAAGCGTATCTGCATAACACACAGACAGATAATTACTTCCCTTCGGTTATTTACGGGAACCCTCGTCACAGTGAGCGCTTGTTTTACACGTCATTCTTGTTTACTAATGAAAAAAGTACTGGTGGAAAAAATAAATTGCTTTTTATTGTCCAACCGCAGTCATCCGGCCGGGTGCGTAAATCAGAGATTATAAAGGATTTTTTGAAATACCATACAGTTTATACCAACGTAAACATTTATCACCGACGTGATAACACACGTGGCCGCGAAATATATTCCTGAACTATTCACGCGACGCCACCGTAAGGGTTTTGCGGTGTTTTCATGAAATTGGCTCCTGTTTTATTTGTAAAATACATAAACAACGTTTTACATATTTTATGTGAACTTGAGAGCGATTGATGCTGTTTTGATTTAATAAGATACGAAATGAATCTTTCTTCTCTCGTTTAATAAAATGTGCATAATCAGCGTCTTTTTTTGGTGTCGGGGTAAACTTTCAAAAGGCACCCTCTGGGGAGCGAGATCGAGGATTGTGGGATTTTATCCCACTAAAACCACCCCGGTGATCACCATCTCCACATAGGGGTGGTTCCGGTTCCTCATAAAAGACCAATTCCGGTACCGCCCCTGCGCACGCCTGTAAGGCACGGCACATCTCTGGAAAGCTGATTCCGGATTAAACCTAAACCAGGTTAATAAATTATACAGATGCAAAATAAAATTGCGTGGTAAAAGTGAACATTTAATGAAAGATACACAATCTCGTTTTTCACTTATCAATAAATAAACACTTTTTTATCGTGAAAATGCTCCGCTTGTGAAAAGGTTAACTCCTTATCACATTATCTTTAGCTTACAAAGGCTTTTTTGTTTGGACATAATTTCGCGTAAAGTTGTTTCTGCTGTTTGATATCTTGTGAAGGGTATACACGTAGGAGTATAAACCCTTCATCAAGATATCAAACGGCAAAAACAAGTTTATGCGAAAATTTAATTATATTTATTTCGCAGAAGTGAATGTGAAAATCTTTTTGAGATTGCAATCTGTACTCAGATACTTAAAACTATTTGTCGAGATGCAGTAATGTAAAGCAGAATGCAATTATCCTTCGCATTATTGTAAAAGCTTTCGCGTCGTATTATAAAATGGAAAGTAACAAAAACACGGGTAGAGATACTAGACAAATTTCAAACTAAGTACCTATCTGCTCCAATTGTAAGCTGCCTCACAAACAAATTACGGCGCGACGCAAATGGGCTACGGACCACAGCCACCGGTGTCTTTCGCGCGCTACCGCCACATTTCTAAAAATGTCAGAAGTAAGAGACAGCCACCGGTGTCTGGAATCCGCCATATTTATAACCCGCTCGTTGCTGCGCAGTCTGAAGATGGATTCTGCCACGGAAAGTTTGGTGCTTCACGATGATACGCTTGCGATACGTAGAATCTCGGACGGTTAACTGCGATGGGGGGTGGAACAATGCGACAGTGGCGGGTATCCATCCACTAGTGGCGAGTCGCGGTCATTGTGGCGAGTGGCCACCACTAGATACACGTGTGCGGCGTGTTTATACAAAATGTACTAAAAAGTGTATTAAGACACCGTCGCTGGCCACCGGTGGCTGTGGTCGGTGGCCCATTTGCGCCGAGCCTAAATAAGAATAATCCACCGACTCGAGATTCTTTTATAGACTACAGGCCTATGTCCAAAAATAGATGGTTCATATGAACCACCAGGTGACGTATACATATAGGACGATATAAGAGCATAAAATAATAAGATTCAGCTCTACGCCGTCACTTGTAAGCTGGCCAGAGTGCTGGTGAGAATTCAAAAGTGCAGGTAGAGTGAGTACATTTTGTTCATGTATTTTAGTACGGCATTTTTACCATCGATAGATACATGAAAAACAATAAGAAAGCGCGCAGTACCGTAAAAAATGGTGCGCCACAAAACCTGTATTTTTTTTTGATTTTTTGATAATTTCCAGGGTAAATTTGGTCATTTCATTCTATACGGCATCAGTTTCATATCACTCACTCTCTTTCCGTGGTCCGGGCGGTGATTTCAAAAAGTACGGCGTCGGTTCCAAAATATTATCTAGCACTTTCTATACGCTAGATACTGCACTATTCAAAATGATGCCGTCAAAAAAATATTGTTCATTTGAATGTATATTAATAATTGTCTTAATGTCATGGTATGGTGGTTGGTTTATAAATCTGTAAAATCATTTGATGCTGTACGCCAACCTGTAATGTATTGAAACACCGCGATCAAGATGGCAACTACTTTATTATCTAATGTTGGTAGGTGAACATTACTTACTACACATTACAAACATATACCCACAACATCTTCCCCTTTAAAAACACAAAGAAAACAATAGTAAAAGGAAAGTAAACAAAGTTTGACATTTAACTCTTCCGAGCCTTACTACGTGTTAAAGGTGGTGAATATGAACTTCGCATACTTTTATCAATGTTGATGCTTGGTTCATAGTCATCATCCCCCGAGACATATACATCATCCTCCGAATTACAATTTTGTTCATCATCATCATCATCGGATAGAACAATATAATTATCAGTTTTGCTAGTGTCTTTTTTATTGTCACCCATACTCTTAAGCAAATGTCGGCGATTTCGACGATAAATACCTTTTTTTGTTTTTTATAATGTATGAACGCGGTGTTGACGCCTTTGCTACAACTTTGCCTGGGATTCTCTCGTTATTATTTTCTAACATGATGACGTCATCGCCAACACTTAACTCTGGTAAGGGTTTACAATGTCGATCGTAATACGATTTACTTTTCATTTGCTTACGGAGTAATTCTTTATGCTGTATAATATCATCACAATTTGTTCGTTTTAAGAGATCCGGATGTACTGGTAATGTGCAATTTAATCTCCTTCCCATCATTATTCGTGCAGGAGAATCCAAATTTTCCCGCGGTGTATTTCGGTAACTTAATAAATTTAAATAAAAGTCGCTGTTGCTGTCTATTGACTTTTTTAATATTTTTTTGATAGTTTGTACTGCTCTTTCACTCTTTCCATTGGACTGAGCATAATATGGAGAAGAAGTGATGTGAGTAAAACCCCACGATGACGCAAATTTAACAAAATTACTACAAGAAAATTGAGGACCATTGTCAGTGATAACCGTATCCGGTATTCCATACCGTGCAAAATTTTCCTTCATAAGATTAATCACCGAATTAGCCGAAATATCTCTTAAATGGCCTACTTCAATAAAACCCGAAAAATAATCTACTAAAATTAAATAACATTTCTTTCTGTACTCAAATATATCTGACCCTATTTTATTCCACGGCAACTCTGGTATAGAAATGGGAATCATAGGTTCCTTACTTGGTTTGTTTGAATTCTCCTGGCATACATTACATTTTTTTACATAATTTTCTATGTCATTACCAATTCCTGGCCAAAATAATACTTCACGTGCACGTCTCTTACAACGATCGATTCCCAAATGGCCTTCGTGAATGATTTTTAACATCTCATTTCTCATAGATATTGGTATCAAAACCTGTTTATTTTTAAATATTACACCATCCACATAATACAGTTGATCCCTCATAGACCAATAGTATTTTAAAGAATTGTTTATATTAAACTTATTTGGCCAACCTTGAGCTATATATTTTAACAATAATTTTAAGCTTTCATCTTTACTAGTTTCTAACTTAATCCTAGTAAATTTATTGTGTGACATTGGCACATTATTAACCACCATTTTAACTTGACTCAATATAGCCTCGCTAATGTTGTCGCTATACAACTCGGAGAGGGGCGCACGCGACAATGTGTCGGGTATATACATATACTTCCCGGGTTTATAAGTAACTGATAAGTCATATCCTTGTAATTTTAACATCATACGTTGTAAGCGTGCTGGGATCGAGCCTAAGGATTTTTTAAAAATATTTTCCAGTGGTTTATGGTCCGATTCAACGACAACTTGTTTTCCATAAATGTATTGATGAAACTTTTCACATGCAAAAACAATAGCCAGCATTTCTTTTTCGATTTGTGCATATCTTTGTTGTGTGTCTGTGAGTGTGCGTGAAGCATATTCAACTGGTCGCCCATTTTGCATGAGCACGGCGCCAAGCGCAGTACTACTTGCATCTGCAGATAATAAAACTGGGCTACAAACGTCATACAATGCCAAAACTGGTGCATTACATATTAAATCTTTTAATTTGTTAAATGCTTTCTTATGGCCAACTTCCCAGGTCCACAAAATATCTTTTTTTAACAATCTTGTTAGTGGAAATGTCTGTTCGGAATAATGAGGTATAAATTTAGAAAGATAATTTATTGTACCCAGAAACCGTTCTAAGCTCTTTCTATCCACAGGTTCTGGCATTTCTTTTATTGCTCTTACTTTCTCAAAATCTACCTTCATTCCATCTTTGTTAAAAATATGGCCTAAGTACGTTACTTCTTCCACACAAATGCGACACTTGTCTTTATTGAATTTTAAATTTATTTCGCGGGCCCTGTTTAACAATGCTTTTAAACGCATATCATGCTCAGCTTTATTCTTTCCCCAACAAATAATATCATCTATAAACGAATCTACCCCTTCTAGGCCTTCGAACAATTGTTTAACTTTTGCATGAAATACTTCAGGTGCACTATTCAAGCCAAAAGGTAATCTTAGATATTGGTATCGCCCAAAGGGTGTACTAAATGTACATAAGTCTGCACTTTCATTATCTAATTTAACTGACCAAAAACCAGAATTTGCGTCTAAAACTGAAAAATATTTAGCTCCATATAATTTAGCAGCCAATTCGTTTATTGTTGGTAATTGAAAGTGTGCACGCTGTATAGCTTTATTAAGCGGCCTCGGGTCCAAACATATACGCAACTGACCATTTTTCTTAGCAGCAATCACCATTGCGTTCACCCAAGGAGTAGGATGAGTCACCTTTCTAATGACCCCTAACTCAATCATTCTATTCAATTCATCCTTTAACTTAGTATGTAATCCTAGCGGTACTTTACGAGGAGCACAAACCACGGGCATAACTGTCTTATCAATGACAATATTATATTCTCCCGGTAAGCAACCCAAGCCTTTAAATAAATCATTATATTCTGTCACATTTATGTTATGAATTCGTTTTATTAAACCTAACGTTATACAAGCTTGCAATCCCAACACACTTTGACAATCACCAACAGCAATTGCAAATTTAATTGTATACTCAACATTCTTAAACCACCATGTCAAACTACATATACCTTTTATAGGAATATAATCGCCACTGTACGATTGTAGTTTCACATGTTGATTAATGCATATTAACTCGTTGTCGTAACCAAGTGACAAAAATCGTTTATAAGATAAAACACTAATATCTGCACCCGTGTCTAATTTAAATTTCTCTGAACCGTACTTCCCATGCAATGTTTCAAACCAGTCCTCCGACAGTGAATTAATCTCGGTAACGTTATACAGAATAGATATAAAAAATGACTCACAATCATCTATATCGTTGAACTTCTCTTCACTCATACCTATATCATGCACTTTTTTAACACTTTTTTTTAGTTTACACATTCTAGCGAAATGCCCATGGTTTTCACATACATAACACTGCACAGACGTAGCTGGACACGAGCCCGGCTCCGTACATTGACCTCCACACCTAAGACAGTGGCCCGATGCGCCCGCCTGCCGCACCGCGCTGCTGCCGGAGGCGGCCCCGGCCGCACCGCGTGCTCGGCGGCCACCGCGCCCGCGCCAGCCTGCTCGGTTGCCTGCGCCGCGCACGCCAACCACGTTAACATGCGCCGACGACGTTGACTCCCCGGCGCCTACCGCACCGCGGGTCTCCAACAAGCGACCGCTGTCTGTTGATATTTCATTGACTTGTACGATCTTAATAGCTTTTTCCAATGTGAGATCTTCTGTTCTCAGCAATCGATCACGTACAATCGAACTTGCTATGCCACAAACAATGCGGTCACGTATAAGCTCCTCTTCTAAATCTTTAAAACAGCAATATTTACTCAGAAGTTTCAATGCAGTTACATATTGATCGATCGATTCGCCAGTCACTTGATTCCTAGTAAAAAAATTGTATCTGACCAGTGTAATATTTTGTCTCACGCCAAAATATTCATCAAACTTCTTTATTAACAAAGTGACGTCATCCTTGTCACTTTCTTGAACGAAGGTAAAGGTCTCATACACATCGAACCCCTCAGATCCAATAAGATTGATCAGTAAACTGGCCTGTACACCATCTTCTTCTTTATGCACCCCAGATGCTTTTAGAAACAACATAAATTGCGTTTTCCATTTCTTCCACGCGTCAGCCCGGCTGACGGAGCTGCCTTGCAAACATAATTCCGACGGTGGTCGCGCGTGTTCCATACTTTATTAACACTACTAAATATAATTTGATTATATTACGACACTGATAACAGATTAAGTACGAGCTGTTATTTGTTTTAACCGCTGTCACCATGTAATGTATTGAAACACCGCGATCAAGATGGCAACTACTTTATTATCTAATGTTGGTAGGTGAACATTACTTACTACACATTACAAACATATACCCACAACACAACCTTTTTTTTAAACATGATATTGTAAAATACAATTGTTATAATATAGCATTGCCGTCCAAATGACCCTATTCTTAAAAAAAATCTTAGAGAAATACACAACCAGTCATAATCGTACCGACCGTCATTGAAAATCCTTATTGCTTATTGCTAACAAGGTCGGCGGTATTTGTTTGTCGGCATTACTCAAAATCTGTGCTATATAGGTACTTCTCTTCGTATGTTGTTTTAACTCCCGGAAAAAAGGGGGAAACGATGTTGCTTCCAATTTCATAGTTGTCTTTTTGAAAGCTTCATTACAGCTTTTCAGTGTATAAATCCTATCGAATATGATACACCTTGCTTCATTGACTGTTTTTCTTGCTTTTATTCCGAAACGCTCCGGTCGAACCGGAGCGTCAGTCTCTCACAACTATAGAAAGAACACATATGTATATAGTAATCGAACTATGTGTGAGCGAGCGCAGACGAATATCTTACTCGGGACCAAGCCAAGTACATCCGAATAAAATACGTTATGACCCACGCTACTTAGCACACAGTATAGTATAGGCAGGTGTAGATATATGCCTACAAATGTCTATAAACGTCGTAACAGAACGTCGCTCCTTAAGCGATATAATAGGTCTTTACCTATGAAATTTCCGTTCTGCAGTACTGGCCATTACAAATTAAAATAATTTTTGTTTGTCTAAAAAATCTAATTTCAGATTAATTTAATTTTAAAAACACGGACTTGTTTTTCCAAAAGTAGTCATTTGTTTATTGATCATTGTTACATTTTCATCGCATTTCAATATTTTTTGTCATCATGGATACGTAAAAAAATCCAGTAATTATAGAATACGAGTAACGTCGTGGCAACAATGAGGCACAAGCGGCACGCAACAGCAAAGACGTTTACGGAGTTAACACTACAAACCAACGCACCACCTGTTATTGGTTTGCTCGCTTCCGTTCTGGGAATTGCACCTGAAAAATGAACCTCGCGGTAAAATACTTTCAAAATAAATTAATTTTATGTTGTTGTCTAGATTTCATTACTTTTTAGAGCTAAACAAGTAGCTCCATCGAGACTTGGCAATTTGTTTACAGAATGTTTTTGGTGGAATTACTTTTTAGTACACTCAGTTGGGCAGCTTACAAGTGACGGTATGCTGAATATTATTATTTTATGCTTTTATATCGTCCTTTAAAGGTACGTCACCTGGTGGTTCATATGACCCATCTATTTTCGGATATGGGCCTGTAGTCTATTATGTTTTTTCTTAGATCGGGAATTTTCTTAATGCATTTTTTATCGGACTTGTTGAGCATTCATGTTCAAAATATTCTTTCTTACAACTTTTTCATGTATAGCAATCTCATTTATGTACATAAAATCAACAGACCTAAAAATTTTATGCTTTGAACGGTGCTTATACAGTAAAAATATGAAATACTTGAATATAACATAACATAATACCTATTCGTATTGTAAAGAATTAATAATAATAATAATAATAATAATTCATTTATTCTCTCTTCACAAAGCTGATTTATAAAAGTGGGTACAAAAAAAAAAAAAAGTCTCAGCTAAATTCCACCTTTGTGAGAGACTGGTGCCTGATATAGGTATTTAAAGAAAAACCTGTGTTACAGGTCACCAGGCCCCTTCCATCGCTAGAATTAGCTTTAACGGAGATACCGTGCAAGAGTCAAAGACAAACAATAATTAGGCATAACAAAATAAAAGTTATAAATAAGTACACAATATGCTTAACAGATAAAAGCAAAATAAATATGTTATAGTAAAAATAATTCTAATAAATATATGAGATACAGCCTACAATATTGCAGAATCAGTTGTGGAGTCATGTTGTGAAGCGATGAGTGAGTGTGGTGATCTTGTGTGGAGTGTTGGAGTAATATGACATGTGATTGAATAATTAAGATTAGCAGTGTGCGAGTTAGGGTGATTTTTTGTATGGTGTGGCCTGCGGAAGTTATTTTTCAAGCAGCATTTACGTGTTTGTGGGGATTCGTCAAAATTGTGATTATTTCAGAACGGTCAAAAGACTTTCGGTTTTGTGATAGTCTAGGGTTTTTAAGAATTTTTTTATTTCTGTAATACAGCTTGATCGAGTTTTTGGATATAGGTTTAAGAGTTTATTCAATTTATTATAAAGAAAATGCCCAAGGAAGCAATAGAATCTTGTAGGGAGTGTAGATTTGAATTGAGCTGTGGGACAAACCCTACCTTTTCGTCGGTTGTCTTTAAGTAGCTCAGCGTCAAATTGTATTTGAGAATGTTTTTTAAGTAGTGTAAGTAGTATGAACGTTTGTCTGACCGTCAGAATGTCCCACTTCTTGTATAGGTCGGTAGTCGGAAAGCGAAATGGGAGACCAGCTCCAACCTTGAGTATGGCACGTTGTGCCCTTTCAACTTCAATGAGGTGAGTTTTTGCGGCACCTCCCCATGTTGTGATGCAATAATTAATAAGTGATTGGCACAACGCGTAATAGACCATCTCAATAGTCTTTCGATTGGCCGAGTGTCTTAGGGTTTTGAAAATGTAAATCACTTTACGTAACCTGGTCACGAGGGTTTCTATATGTGGTTTGAAGGTGAGGTATTGGTCAATAGTGATTCCGAGGTATTTAATAGTCTCGGTCTTTTCAAGGGCTGAACAAGAGCACAGAGAGTTTTCATTGTCACAGGTGTGAGCAGTAATCGTTAGAGTTGAGGGTGGGAGTGAGTTAGATCTTTGAGCAAACGTTATGTACTTTGTTTTAGAGACATTAAGAGTCAGAACATTGTCTTGCAGCCAGTTACCAACAAGGTTCAGACCTAGTTGTGCAGCATCAAACACTTCCTTCCATACGTCACCACTAAAGAACAGTGCAGTATCGTCAGCAAAGGTGAAAATCTTTCCCTCGGGGAGGAGGAGTTGGCAGAGATCATTAATATATACCAGGAATAGTGTTGGACCAATTATACTACCCTGGGGTACACCAAAACTTACCGGGAGCTCGTCACTGAGCGAGTCATTTATCTTAACTCGTTGTTTCCTACCAGAAAGATAGCTCTCCATCAGTTTCAAAGTGATTCCTCTCATACCGAGCCGCTCAAGCTTTTCCAGGAGGTGTGGAACAGAGACCGTGTCGAAGGCCTTAGCAAGATCGAGGAACACCGTAAGGCATTTCCTTCCGTCATCCAGGCTGACCACAATAGAGTTTACCAACTCGTGAACTGCATCATTGGTACTTTTGCCAGTTCTAAAACCAAACTGTGAAGACGAAAGGAGATTATTTGCTTCCAAAAACTTAATCAGACGTAGAATTAAATCTGTAAAGAACTTTCTTTCTTAACTTCTGCACAAATGGCAATATTGTTAAAAATTACAAATGAAATGTAGTGTAAAGGAAGAAATGAAACATTTTAATATTCAACTTACGAAGTCGAACAAACTTTAAAAATATGAAAAGTTTTTTCCCGAAATTAAAAAAAAAAATATGTCGTCCGAAAAGTTTAGTAGCAGAAAGTAGCGGGCCGCGCCGCCAAAGTTAAGAAACAAAATGGAATTCAACAAATTACTCAAATTCCGAAAATAGTACCTCAATATTGTCGGTATGTATTTAAATAATGACTGTTATTTACTTTTGAATATAACACATTCTTTTTTGATGAATTCTAATATGTTATATGTTAGGTACACGCAAAAATACACGAATTTGTTTTCCGTGTTCAATTCTTCTGAAGATATTTGCAAAATCATTGTTTTATCGAAATCATTTATTTTTACGAGCATGACAGCCTCCGTAATTATAATTATGCTGTAACAATGTTGTGAGTGTACGAGTTATGTAGGGGCAATAAAAATAATAACGGACGGAACGGACGTCGGAAACGGACGTCGGAAACATCCGAGTTGACGCCCGCCGTGGTGAAATTGTCGAGTGTGCGGGAAGCGTGACTTGTGACGTCAGTTGCTACGCGCGTAACCGCATGCGCCGAGCCGCGCAATGTTCGAAATTTAAACAGATCGGTGACGTGGTTTACCTGTGTCTGTACTTGATGTTTGTAAAATGTATATTAATTATTGTTAAGGTTTTTCAACAGGAAAATGTTATGTAGCCTCGTTTTTTATACCACGTACATCAAAGGACTTGAACAATCTCTCTGCGGCGCTCTTTCCATCTGACTACAATTTAAGTGTCTTCCAGGTTAGAGTGAATAGGCTCTTAATAAACTAGTGCTCTTTACCAACAGCGATTGCATCAGGCGGTATCGCGGTCAAGCACTAGTTAATAAAGTTAAAAAAAAATCTATAAATCTCATCTACTGCTGAACAAATATGTGACTCCGAAATAGTGGTCGTAGTCACAGAAAATAATCAACCATCAAAATGCATCCAAGAATACTAATAATTTCATAGTACGTCGTGGCCCGGTTTAGTTAGTAGTTTGGGAATTACTTTCTTCCAGTTTTTGCGACACCAGCGATAGTTGAAGCCATTCATGTTCATAGAATTGAGAGAATGTATTACTATGTCCATCGAATGGACTATACATTATTATTTTTAAGGATAGACGATATAAATATATAAGAATAGACTTTTATTCCTTAATTCTAGACTAAAACAGAACAAAAGGTAAGGTAGGCTTATCTTTGAAGTGGGATCATTTATCAGCAACATAAGGGTGGATACTCGCCGTAAGGCGGGTCGTCCGATGATGGAACGGAGATGGGGGAATTAAGTCATGGAATTCCCTCGCATACTCTCCAAAATGATTGATTTATCTACTTCTAACTGTAAAGCTCTTTCTAAGTTTTATTATTTGATTTAATGTTAACTTAACTTAGCTTTTTATGCTAACACGTACTTAACGATACTTAACTCGACTTCTATGCATATACTTAAAACAATTCCTCGAGACTTCAAATTTAATAAATCGTTGTGACAACAACTGAGGAGGACATAAGTAAACGCCCGTTTATCCTACGACGCATACATACATACATAAATACATGAAAATAGACTTAGGCCGGAGCACTGCAGGACAATATCCTACACGTACTAACACATCTAATATTGTTGGGCCGATTGTTTGAGCAGTCATGTCCGGAGAGAGACACACAGCCATTTGTCATGCGACAACACCGGCTAGGTACGTCTGAATAGCGACCAACCCTCTTGTCCTATTGTCTCGGACATAATGACCACCTCCGACCCGCTACGATTAGTGTTGCTGAAACACCCCAAATTAGGCAAAGTTATGTTGAATGAACGGGTCTAAATCTACGGGGAATATTGTTTTTGAAAGATGATATTTTATTTTGGAGAGCAGTAATAGTTGTGAATTTAGCGGTTCGTGTTTCGTATTGGTTAAAATGTAAAATTCGAGGTTGTATTCTTAATAAACAATACGGAGTAAAATACACATGCTGTGCAAAATAATATTGACGCGTAGCAATTTATGCGCTACGGCTACGGCTGAGCAGTGGCACAGTTCACATCGGCTACGTCGTAGCATTAGTGTTTGAAATCATGAAGTTGAGTAGTTTTAAAACTTTACAGTAAATCAGATTATAATCTTCCCACTTCCACTGGGACACTCCTGGCCTCCTCTCGGTGAGAGGGAGTGGGCCGTAATCCACCACGCGAATCCAGTGCGGGTTGATAGATCTCGCATGTCTTAGAATTTATTGGCTCTAGGATATGCCGGTTTCCTCACGACGTTTTCCTTCACCGTTTTTGAGAGCAGTGGTGATGAAACAATTTACACAAAGCACTTGATTCGAACCTACGAGGCCACCACTGTTCTCTTATAATTCATTACCCATAATTATTCTGAAAACACAAAGTGGTGCCAAACGAATCTGACCTCGTAAAACGTCGTCCAGTTAATGTATAGAGTGAACAATGTACGAGTATTCCCCAGAACACATACATTAATTCTCTCTCCCAATACCGAAGCACTTAACTTGTATGTAGCCAGGAGAGTAGAGAAAGTGTAACCTACGTTCCGAACGGACTCGGTGATATTTATGACCCTAGAAGGAGTGCCGCAATAAATAATATATTTTAAGTGAAACAGAACTTTCTTGAACAAAAGGCAGTGAGCATTATTGGAGAAAATAAACATTTCTTTCGATAATTGCATACATAATTCTAATTCGCACATCACATTTTAAATAAATAGGTTCCTACACATTTGTGATTTTTGAAAGATATTACATCGCATTAAAATTTTCTCTGTATTCCCTTTGAGAGCATTAGGAAAGGCAGCGAAATGCTTTCGAATAGGGAACTGCTTGAAAACACTTCACCGTTTTCTAACGTGAAAAATAAAAAGACGAGAACAAAAAATTCACTTTGAAGTAAAAGTCAGTAAACCGAGCTGATTGCCACTTTTACGGTATTCCGAACGAGACCCTCGTCACTCCTTTTTCGGCGCTTTTTGTTGTATATTTACAAATGCAAATGAGAATCGCTACGGAACGAAATAATTTTATTTAATGTATTGTAATATTAACGCTGTTGGACCGGTGCGCCTAATTAGGCTTCAAGCTGTATACACGCTCGAAGAGAGAGCTAACAATAAAGCATTTACGATTTAACAGTTTAACATATTCTATAGTACTCACAGCTACACATAAACCTATACATAACCAGTATAAGCTGACTTATGATTGTACAAAAAAACTATACACAGCAAGGCACCTAATATTCAACACGATGTATAGTCGTGTGTAGGTACCTGCCATGTTGGCTTTTGACAGCAAAATATATTTTAGACAGCATTAATCTGTCAGATTAAAGTAAAATTTCAATTCAGAACATTACAACAAAGCACTCTAAATATACCGTTGTTGATTCATGTCAGTTTTTACGTTAATACTCATGTGTTATGTTTCACTACCACGAATTGTGACGAAGGTTTTTTGGTATCATAATACAGTATACTTATGTATTTTACAGGCTGGCAGGGACATCAACGCGCAAACTGTGACCATGATTCTTCCAAATAAGAAGTAACCGAAATATCCAACAATTCGCGTTATGTAAAGAAGTGTTATTTGAGAAAAGTGGTAGGTAGTAGAGATACAGATTGAATGGTAGCTATTATAAACAACATTATTCTGTTATTATAATAACTAATTCATCATCTCAGCGTTAATCCCAGTCGCATCCGAAGCCTTTTTCCAGCTCTGGAGTCTGGGGTCCGCTTTTACCAGTCTAACTGCTGATTTTGGCGAAACTTCGACATTATCCGTGAAGCGACTGCCGTCTGACTTCCACAACCCGAAGGCGATATCGAAGCATTGCAGTTAGACTAATTGTTAGACTTTTTGAGGGCTCCAACAACCCGTAACGACTGCCATTAGATGTTCGTATGGCAACCGGGACCAACGGCTTAACTTGCTTTCCGAGGCACGACCAGACCAATGCAAATATTCATTTTCATGCATACACATATTAGCACTGCGCGGGGATCGAACCCGCGCCTCCTTGCGCAGCGGCCGCGTTCGCTACCGCTACGCCACGGAGGCTGTTAGTATAATAATTAATTATCCATAATATTTACTCACTAATAGTAAGTACTGCCGATAGAATGCATTCCTAACAACCTTCTTCTTCTTCTTTTTTCAAGGTGAGATTCAACCTCAACTCTTGATCAATGGCGCCTGTAGAATAGATACCACAATTTTGCCAATAACACGTGTAACAGTTCATAGAAACTCTTTGAAAATTTTATGTCACAATAATGGCGGATATCACCAATGACAGTTGAAAAAGACGGCCGCGTGAACCGTTTATGAGGTAGGTTTGAGGCAAAGTCATGTTGTGGCCACTATGCTGGAATATTTCAATGTTCTTTATGAGTTATTTACTGAACTGCACTTTTTACTACATAAATCATGCGCTTTTATTTAGTAAACGACACTATAAACAATTTGAAAAGACCAATGAAAAATGCGTGTGACACTCAGCTTTCCCGTCAAAAAACCTCCTAACAACCTGTTAGTGCTTCAATTTTTCGTATGAAACTGACAGGTATCAAGAGCGCATTCTTTCGTTCGCCGCATTGTACGAGCATCCTTTTGGAACTTGAATGACATTGACATAGGGCATTGTTTTGCGAAGTTTAATTGAAAAAAAAAAGATGGCGGTACAGTTCTAAACAGATACTTACTAGATATACGAATTAAAGCTATCTAACATCCAAAAATTATGTAGTATTGTAAAATTATATTTCTACCTTTCTCAATGAGTCTATTTTCGGTAACTTATTCTTACGTGTACAGTGTAAGTACAGTGAAATTAATTGTAATAAAAAGGGTTATACCGTTATTGAAACTCCCCTAAGGTGTTTCCCCTTTAGCATGACGATACATATCTTCAACAAAACTATTTGTATTCGCGTGTATTTTCCGTAACTATTGCTAAAAACACACAAATCCCCAGATAAGGGGTTGACTATGTTCATGCGTCTGTATAACGCGTAAATTATTGTTGATTTAGTTGCTGATACAAAAAATAAAACGGAAAAATGCTCGGTAAACTGGCGCGTAAAAATCGGCGACTAAAAAAAGGCGGAAGGGAGAAATGATGAATGTGTTCTGATATAATGTCTGGGAATCTGTTGCACATCGGTCAGTTCTCATTCTTTTATTACTACTTAGTTATACAAAGTGTAACGGCAGGGTTTGTCATGCGAAATGCTTGTTGGGTGGTATCACACAATATAGGAAGGGTTTTTTAAACCTATATCTCTAAATGCTCGGAAGTTATGAGAAATATCGCCATCTGCGGTGCGCTTATACGATACCACTGCTACGAAAATATTCATCAATAATAAGTTATGTTATTTATTTATCTATGTATTGTCACGTTTGTTATTATTTAAATTTAGGAAACATGATTATTAAAAAATTGAATTCTTAGAGTATTTTTGATTATGACTTGAAACCTATTATCTTTTGATATCATTCGAAGGAACCATCTCTTGGAATGTAACTAGGTACCTATTTTTTGGGAAACATCAAATGACCTCTTCTGCTCTGGGCAGACTTGAAAGGCATGTCAGACTTTTACTGGCTTTTTTTATAAGTTATAAACTAGCGCTTGACCGCAATCCTGCCTGATGGTAAGCAATGATGCGATCGTGGATGGTAAAGCGCGCTAGTCTATTAAGAGCCTATTCACTCTAGCCTTGAAGACACTCGAATTGTAGTGCGACGGAAATACCGTCGCTGGCAAATTATTCCAGTCTCTCGATGTACGGGGTATAAAAGAGGAAGCGAAACGCTTCGTCCGGATCGCAGTGGTGTCAACAACGTAAGGGTGGAAACTCGCCATACGACGGGTCATCCGATGGTGGAACGGAGATGGGGGAATTAAGTCATGCAATTCCCGTGCACACTCACCAGAATGCATCCTATAGAAGACCAAAACGGTCTCCAAAGCCTGGAGGCTTTCGGTGCACTCCATGGATACATTCTAAAAAGTACGAGCCAAGGTGAACGGGCTCCTTTTGGCGGTGAAAAGACACGCCTGTGTTTTGGCGGCATTGAATGCTACAAGATTGGCATTGCCCCATTCGGAGACTGCCTGTAGTGCAGCACTCGTACGCTCTACCATAGCCTCTCTTTCGGACTGGATTGTTTTCTTACTAGCCCGAGCTTCCGGCAGGTATCTTTCCAGGGCCACGATATATCTTTCAAACCCGCAGCATGTAAATACCCTTTCCGTAACACGTTGATTTTTCTAATTTTCAGCCAAATAAAAAGGTAGGAGTAAATGTGGGTATATTAAGTTACACCTCTGCCTAATCCTTCGGGGAATACATACGTGTAGTTATACTTTACACATACTTTACGTTACAAATAGATTGTCTATTGTATCGTTGGTCTACCGAGTGCCTAGTGCGGGTTTGTTTTGGCGATTGACACGTTTATTTCCGCGGTGAGCGAATCAGAGTGTCGATCGTGTTAAATTGAAACAAACATTTTGGAAGGCGGTGCCAAAAACGAAAATACAATAACTGCTTCCGAAATTAGTTATAGAAATTAGTTTGTTTGCTTGCTTGTTTGTTTGTCCGTCTTTAACTCTTTGGACTACGAGTGAGCGGCTCATTACTGTAAAATGTCCCACCGTTTTCAATACGTTCGTTAGTTCGTTTTTTTTTTAAAAGAATATTGACCTAAAAAGTTGAATTTAACAATAGTTTAAAAAACAATTTTTTTTTTATAAGTTATAAACTAGCGCTTGACCGCAATCCCGCCTGATAGTAAGCAGTGATGCGATCTTTGATGGTAAATAAACATGCTTTTAAAAAATATCAAACTAAAAAGTTAAAAATAATTAAAAAAAAAGCGCGAGGCGATTAATATACAAAAATTATGGCACAAAGCGCCTCACACTTTTTTTTTAAATTATTTTTAACTTTTTAGTTTGATATTTTTTAAAAGCATGTTTTTTTTAGTTTTTTAAACTATATTTATGCACTTTGTAGTGTTTTTTTTTTGAAGTCTTTTTTTTGTCAAATAAGTGGCGGATTAAAAAAGAAATCTTTTTTGTTTTACTCTTTATCAAGTGTTGTCAAATTATAAGACAATCGAACCCATGACTAATACTAGACTATGAAACTGAGAGAAACTATCAAATTAAATCAAAATTCCTTAAATACTCTAAAAGTCACTTAAATACTCGTAGAAGTAGCCATATATAAAATTAACAGTTTCATAAGTCTTACAAATCTTCTTTGTTTGAAGTCAGTGAAAAGTTGGGCGCATAAAGTTTCTAACACCGCAGTACTTCATTGTAATAACTCATTGCATTAACTGCCACGGATGGACAAGCAGCTTACAGTACCTTATCTAAGCTGCTTGTGAAAGTTGATGTAAGCGTTGTGCACTTTACGCGGTACATCGATTACGGATATTTTTGTGTAGAACATTTTATGCATTATTCATTCCAGGAAAGGGTTATTGGTGACTTGAATACCGGTTCAGACCCAGTGCAAAGAATTATGACTTCTCTTTGCAGCATCAAGCGATAGGACAAGCCGTTCGGCTTGTACCATCATGCCGAGTGTACCAGTGTGTAGGTAAGTAATCACTTAATAGGTTGCGGTCTTTTATTAAGCGAATAAATACTCATTTTAAATTAGTAATTATTATCATTGTAATGTTATTCTTTTGTTTTTAATGTTAATTAATGAAATTCATAATCTAAAATAAAATAAAGACCTAGTAGCTTTGTGTTTTTGTCTCCCTGCTACCATGGGTAGCTTGCGATAAGGGTAAGAGCTAAGGGCCGGATCGACAGGGCGTTGTGGTCCACGCACGCCTTAAAGAGATTGGCGACACGATTGGCGCAGTGGTCGTGCGATCGACTGCTGCACTGCGTGTTCGATTCCCGCACGGAACACATATTTATATGTCCTACTATTAGTTGTTCTGGGTCTGGCTGTTTGTGTATGTCACTTTATATGTGTGTAATGGCACCCACGATACAGGGGAAATTCCTAGTGTGAAAACCAAAGAAAAATAAGATCAACACCTCATGGTGGGTTCACTAGGGACCAATGTCTGCCGGGGTCGTGGGTTACTCGAATAAGATTCCGTGATCCCTAGCACAAGTAATAAAAGGTAGGGTGGGTTTTAGTCAGTAAAAGTCTGATACTCCCACTCCGCCCAGGGTGGGAGAAGTCATTTGATGATTTCCCACCAAAACAAAGGCCTAGTATCATTTGAACTATATCTATGTAGTACTTTATATAGGTACATGAGCACTGGCTATCGTTCTGTTTCACAAATTCCTTTTGCCCCGTCCAAAAAACCGAGGAGGTATTCTTATCGCGACGTTTTGGGAGACGCTGGAACTCTTGACGGATGATAAATGGAAGGCCTACGTGATTCACCGTATTTGCTTCTAAAGCTGCTTTAAATCCCTTCTACCTAGATTATTTTGTGCATTTTATGCAAATAAGAAGTATATGTAGTCCGAAGTGGGAGTTAATTTTGAGTGATGTAGATTAAAATGACGGCGAGTCGTCCAGTATTTTAAACATTCAGATGTTTTTAATTGTATCGTTTTTAATTAGCAACTTTGTTGTCCTAAAGTATATTATTATAAAGAGATATTATGTGTATTTTTTATTACACTTTACACGCTAAAACATCTAAATGGATTTCAATGGACTCATGCGTAGACCATGACCTGAATAAGGACAAAAAATACTTTTTGTCACGGAATCGAGACGTATGCGGGTGAAATCGAGAGTCAAAGCTAGTTATAAATTTAAAATGACAACTGGTCTGGTGCAGGTATTAATTAATTTATTTAAAAAAACTTTATGCACAAAGAAAAACATTGCACAATGGCGGACTTAATGCCTTAGGCATTTTCTACCAGTCTACCTTAAGGTGATGCAGAGACAAAACATGGTAGGTGCAAAGATATAAAAGAGAAGTTGAAAGAGAAACACAAAAAAAAATACATAAATACATACATACAAAATATAAACAGTAGAGAGAGATAAAAAATATAGATAGAGAAAAAGAATAAATTATATGTTTGATGAATCTGCCAATTTCTTGCGTAAGTATTCCCGAGCTTTAATTTAAAATGTGTACCGACTGGTCAACGTCCTGATATTCTGAGGAAGATCATTTTTAATTCCTTTTTTTCCTCAAATAAATTTATTAAAAAATAACGATTCTATTTGAAAAACAATCAAAACTATCTCTCAAAAGTAATAACCACAGAAAGCCCCGAATTCATTTGTTATTTGCTCGTGATTTCTACATTATGTACATACATATGTTTGAAAACACATTGTCCCAGAGTGGAGTTGAATCTCGCTGCGTCCGCATCGCTGTCCGATATTATTATTCGCTGAACAAACTATTCTGAATAAAACCGATTCTGTATAAAAATCACTGAATTTTTTTATAAGAGTTTTAGGATATAACTATCAGAATATATTACGACTAGTTTAATGGTGATATGCGGATAAATGTTTGAAAATTTTGCCTAGTTTACGTTCGTCATCCAATCGATGTTTGAACTGCATTTATTTTTACTGCATTAATCACGTCTAAGTCCTAGTAACGGGGGCACGTTTTTACCTTGCCGATTTTTTCCATGCACAGGATTTTTAACTTTCTTCTTAGCGCTGAGAATCCAACAGAGTCTTCTTGACGCGCTCTGTTGCATTCTCATGCTGCAAACACTAAGAGTTCAAAATCCAATGCTCAATAAAATCTCGCCGCGAGGTTTTTACGTCCGTGGGTTTTTTGTAGCTCATCCAACCATCATCATAATTCCTTAATCTTCATTTACGTCAACATCAACAACTCAACTAATTATTATATTATATCAACATACATATTTGTAAAAGGTACTTATTTTTTTTTATTACATATTTAAAACTGGTCAGTAATGTTGAAGGTATTTTTGACAGATTGACATTGAGATCAGACTAAAGGTTCTCGAAAGCATTAGAATTGCCTCTTTGGTGTCCTGAAAAAGAGGCCTAAAAGATAGCTCAGGAATCGATTTTCGACATTATATAATACAAACCTGTATGCATGGTTCTTGATTATATGGAAATGTACTTATATATTGTAGTGAGAAATAAATTATTATCTTGTTATTTTATATACATACATATAAACATAAAAGATGAAAGGAACTGAAAAATATACACAAAGAAACGTCTTTTACATGTTTTTCTACCCTCCTAATAAGACATCTCCCAGCATATAGCTGTGAAAGGAATAATTAGATAAAAATAGTTATAAACATTGTACGTTTCAATAGAAAAGAAATACGTGAAATCATAAACAATTCATATACCTATATATATATATATATATTGATATTGATCGGTATCGCGTTTGCGCTTCTGGAAAACACAGACACTCAAACAAGGCTACAAAAAGACGCAACTAAACTAAAACTCTCTTAAAACAATAATTTCCGTTTTCTCTATGGCAAAAAGGCAAAATTGTATTTACGCAATGGCTTAAAACACAAGCAAACAATTCACAAATGACACGACCCGGAAATACCCGTTTCAGTTGTAGCAAACATAAAGGGTAAGTATATTTTTAACATATTAAATGTTTTTAAACTTCATTTAAAAATCGTAAGCGACCCTTGTCAACCTTTGCTTGCTTACTTTAGCTTATAAAGAGATAAAGTGATATTCATGAGTAATTTATATGAACAAATTGTGGCAAAAAACGTGTGTATTGCGTTTATATTTATGTCCTTACTTTGCACATTGCGATTATATCTGTTTAATTAGTAACCCTTTTGTAATGCTAATGTTAGGTATGAGGGTCAGTGGTGGCCCAGTGGTAACGAACCCGACTTACTGGTTGAAGGTCGTAGGTTTGTACCCTGACTAATGTCACTAATATTCTCACAGTGGTAAAGGAAATCGTCATGAGGAAACCGGCATGTCCTAGAATATTCGGAGATATTTGATATCTACAAACCCGCATTGAACCCATGTGGTAGATTACGGCCCACACCCAGTTACAGAGAGAAAGTCTGTGTCTCAGCAGAGGGTACGTTATAGGCTGATAATGTAACTATTATCATTTGTAGACATTTCCTAATCTACATGACTTTACCAAGTATTTAAGATATTAAACGAAAAGCATCAAATTCGAAGTAAAGTTAAATTCTGCGTAGGTACCTACCTAAAGTACTTATTCAAAAAAAAATATACCTTTAGTGAATAAACTTCTTCAACTAAACTAACAAAGCCTTGAAAGAAAAATATAATAACGTGACATAACCAGAACTGTTAACAAACTAAGCCGTTTGAAGATTTCTTTGAATAAACCATAAGTTCTGAAACCCCAAACGACTCGAAAATATAATTAACGATGAGGTTTTTATACTTTTACTGCTAGTAACTATATACTACGGTACCATAATAAGCACCACCTCTGTATCTATTTTTCTTTTCTGTTTTTGTTTTTATATTTTTTATGATATGTGTGCACAATGCATGATTAAATAAATAAATACACAAACTATTCAGGTAGCATACAAAGGACTTAACGTATAATTTTTGAGTGTAAAACTATGAAGGATTATCGCGGTCATCCCCGAATAAGCCGGAAATGCTGGAAATAAATGCTTGGATAAAAAATATATAAGTATAGATAACCATCGAAATATACTAATGGACATGCCGTACGCGTATAATCTGCAGTATTTTCTTCTTGTTTGAAAAGAGCGAGAGAGATGTCCTATGCTTTCGGTCTAGCACTATCTCATTCCTCATAGATGATTGATGATTTTGAGGAGATAAAGATAGACCAAGACTTCGTTTCCTCTCTATCTTTCGGAGTGCTACAATTCTCATCTCTAAGGCATGTCATTGGTAACTGAAAAGTTGTGTGGAAACGAAGTCTCGGTCTATCTTGGGATAACCGATTTCCACACAACTTTTCAGTTACCAATGACATGCCTTAGAAATCATCAATCATCTATGAGGAAAGAGATAGTGCTAGACCAACACGTCATGCCCATACCATTATGGGCATGTGTTACGGAGAAATCAGGAAAATGTTGTGAAGAGAGTTTTAGTATGAATGTCAATGGCTATAAGAGTATGGGAAGACCGAAGAAATGAGGGATGGAATGTGTGAATGGTCATAATTAAGAAGGAGGTGACTATGGATATGACATCTAATAGGGAAGTTTAGAAGAAAAAGACATATTACGCCGACCCCAAATAAATTACGATATGAGCAGGTAAATGAATAATGACGTAACCATTGATTCCACACGAAATTAAACTTTTTGAATCATCATCATATCAACCTTTTTATCGTCCCACTGCTGGGCACAGGTCTCCTCTCACACAGAGAAGGATTGAGCGTAACTTTGTAAATATGGTTTGTTAATTCATCAGCATTCTGTTTAATAGATAAAATTATGACATGTAGTTTAATATTTATTATCCTGACGAAATGTTCAATTATGCTGTGTCATTGCCTGTGTATCAAGTTGAAATATTAATTCATTACACTAAGCTCTTTGATTTGTTCGCCATGTTTTACACTCATTCATCTGTTTACATAAATATAGCGTAATTTAAATGCTCCGAGTACGCTGAATTTATAATCACTGTTTGTTTTATTAATTTAGCGACGACAAATACACCCACCATTATTGTTGAACAACATGTTTGGGACTATTTCCATGTAAACAACAAGCTTTTGTATATAAAGCTTTCTAAACTTAATCGGTAACATTTTTAAATTGGTTACAAAGGTAAAAAGCCAAAAACACCAAAAAAGAATAATACAAAACCAACTAAAAGTCTTTGTGGAATTGGATACGTTAGCAATGAAAAATATAAATGTGTGAGTCATGACACGAATACACACCCAAGTCAAGAGATTGCGGCTGACTTTGTATGGCACGATGAGGAGAAATTACAAAGACAAAGTCATGCTTAATAAAGTCATGTATCCAACTTACACTTTAATCTAGTTTACCCACAAAACTGTCAGCAGCTTACATTTTATCTTACATAAGCCAAAGAATTAAGAGTTAAACACCACTAGATGAGGTTCAACTCGAGTTGTTCTGGTAAACTCCAGAAGGTAACAATTAAAAGTGTTTCAAGAGTAAACAGTATCCGACGCGCTGTTGTGTGCGGACGGCGAAGGTTCTAATGTACGAAGTAATGACAAAACACGTGTGCTTTGAGATTTGTAGCTCTGTTTTAAAGTTTGGAAGAATACAAGAGTACTATCTAATACATACTTAACATACAGTAGCGGCCGCCAGCGACTTCGTTCACGTGGAGTTAGTTAGCTCCGCTCCTATTGGTCGCAGCGTGATGTTATATAGCCTTCCTGAATTAATGGGCTATCCAACGCAAAAAGAATTTTTCAAATCGGACCAGTAGTTGGTGGGATTAGCGCGTTCAAACAAACAAACTCTTCAGCTTTATGTATTAGTATAGATGCAAACGTAGCGTGGGACGCCCTTGGGCGAGATGGAGCGACGACATCAAAAAGGTGGCTGGTAGTGGCTGGCGGAGAACTGCTCAGGATCGAGCTTGTTGGCGTGCCATGAAAGAGGCCTATGTCCAGCAGTGGACGAGTAAAGGCTGATGATGATGATGATGATAGATGCATGCATTTTTTGAAGTTTCTACACACAATATGTAACTTTCGTAGCACACTTCTTACCTCCCATTTGATTCTACTCCCGGAATTTTTAGGGAAAATTTTGAATGTGATAAACTAATATTCAGCGAAAAATTTTTGTTCCTGGCATATACAGTATGTTAACTAACAGAGGGCGTTCCCGTTAACCCGAAATAGTATAGCATACATACATGCTAAAAAAATATTTCCATTCGAAAACAAAATGTTTTAAAAATTTTTCCAATATGAAAATATTCAATAAAAATTTTAAATTGATATGTAAAAGAAACACACTGTACACGCGAACATGAAAGACGGCAACGTCGCAATTTATTTATACATGACGACTACTATTTTGATTTAAAACAGGAGGTTTCAAATTTATTTCCAATTAGATTTTTTTTTTTTCGGATTTTTTTATGCTTATTTTTCTATGCTGATATTTTTATTTTAATAAAAATAAAAAAAATATAGCAGTGCATTGATAACGGTTATCATAATCATCATGAATGACACAAAAAAAACTTTCGAAACTAGATACTATCTAACTCAAATGAAAAGTGTTTAGCAAATGTGTCGCGTCTATTAAATTCTTATGGACAGTTAGTTCTTTCGTTATTGGTTTGCTTGTCCATTATATTTAAGTTGAACTAACCTCGTGTTAGGATTCATTTAAATGTGTCAGTTGAAAGCAAAGCATTGAAAAACGGTGGTTAAGTCACAGGCAGCGATAAAAAATATTTAAATTTATTGACAGATGTTGGTGCCGACAGGTGGATTTCTTGCAAAATGGCCAATATATTCCGGAATTCTGTATTGTATAGTCGATTTTACAGTTTTATCTGCAATAAATTTGGTTATAAAGATTGGATTTTTATGATGTTCGAGTTTCTACTGCCACAATAAACATGAATGAAAAATGGTGTATGTCTATTCGTGACGAAGCTCAATTGACATTCGATCATCAAAACGGAGAGAATGTGCACGGTACTGACAATTTATAGCAATGTCGAAATAGAGCAAATCTATTTTCAAACAAAATTCAAAATGGCACCAAAGCTGGCAACACAGACTTGCAAACAGTTGAACACCGAAGCAAACAACTGAAGAGACAAGACGTTGCAGTACATTCTCGCACGCAGGCGAGCAGCGAAGGTACGAATTGAGACAAGCTGCATCTTACAACATCTAAGCTTTAGGTCTTTATGCGTCATGTCTCGCAATATTCTCGAATTTAATACATCCATATGAGACTGTGAGCCAAGACTCAAGTGTTAATTAGACGCCGGTTGTCTTTAATATTATGCTCGTGTTATTAAATTAATATTGTAGAACAGTTTCTGTATTATTTTTTTCCGCTGATCTCCCGGCTTATCGCCAAAATTTGTTTTATCAAGCTTGAATGCTTGTAAGATTTAATTTTTATTTGGATCTTTCGAAGGTTTAGTGGATTCGGAATTTTTTATGGTTCAAAATCGGATTGCATCACGTTGATAGTAATAGTTCCCTCTTGAGAAATCAAAGAAAGTGGTTTTCAATTACTTAAGAGTTCTTCGGGATGGTGAGTTTTATTTTAAACTAGCGGTCGCCAGCGACTTCCTTCGTGTGGAGTTAGTAATTTGAACATGTTATGCTCCGCTCCTTTTGGTCACAACGTGATGTTGTATAGCCTAGCCTTCCTGGATTAATGGGCTATCCAACGCAAAAATAATTTTTCAAATCGGACCAGTAGTTCCTGAGATTAGCGCGTTCAAACAAACAAACAAACTCTTCAGCTTTATAGATTAGTATAGATTTAATTCTTTCATGACGCAGTGTACCTATATGGAGCCAAAAACAGGTAATAATAAATTACTTAACTCGAGTTTGAATATGACCAGCCCACTCGATCGAAGCTTGAGCAAAGAATGCCCAGCGCCAACGGTCGATCGCTATGTCAAACGCAACTCCAGTCGGTGTTACCATTCGCTCCATGGCGTTACCCGCTCCTAATTAAAATCATAATTTATCCGAATACCTACCGACCGATTAATCGACTTCAAAAAATAGTAGAGTAATTTACGGTCAATTGATACTGATACGATAAAACAGATCATAATATTCAAAATTAACCAGTCACGCGCCGTTATATAGGTATATGTATCTATTATAAATATATCTAGTATCCTTGAGTTAGTATACCATAACACAAGTCCCGAACTTACTTTGGGGCTAGCTCAATCTGTATGATTTGTCCATATATATTTACTTATTAAAAAAAAAACGATTCACGCAATCCAAAATTACCTCCGAATATCCGACATATAAACTCGTGTACTTTATATAAATTAGTAATTCAATTTCCCGACAGATCGCGCTGTCATGTGGGTTACTTCGCGCTGTTAAGTTTTTTCCTGAGTTCCATACCCGTCCTCTATTGGACGAGTATGAGCTATTAAATTGTCGAATTGTTCGGTTGGTCTCTCGTTATCATCGAAAGGAGATGTTTCAGATATGTATGGAGCCTGGGCCTGTACATTGTACACTTAATGCTAGGTAGGTATAATTACGCTATAGTTAACTGTTTTTAATGTTAATTTCCTATATTTTGGCTTAGTTTTTATACAGATCTCGGCCAAGGAGTGCAACACAACTACTAATAAATATGGTGGTCAGCAATAAGCGAAATAAGATTTTGACAATGACATTTGAGCAACGTGTCATGTATCTAAGGCTATCGCATCTATATTATCTACCATATGACTGCGAAAAAAAAATATGAATTCCGAATATACGGCCCATTAAATAAACACAATCAACTCAAATCATTACTCGACACGAACACAACGGGAAAATAGAACTGTCAAAGTCGCCAATCAAACGTCATAACCACCGTCGTGGCTATCCAATGGCTACCTTAATAAAGGGTTATCTGACTAAAAATATTTCAAATAATTAATTATATATACTTTTATTTCCATTCAAATTAATTTAGTAGTATTTTTATGAAAATCTTTATTTTTTTCTTTTTATCTATATAGCGTACATAGTGGTGGCCCAAAATTAAACATCTCCTCTGTTCATTGTCGATAACGTATAATATCTACGTAAACACTTGCAGGATATAGTAACTGATCCCCAGACAATGGCGCCGATTCTCTTGTTCACGTACTGTACTAATTTTAAGGTAAGTGCATCTTTTTCTTTCCATTTCGTTAAGAAAAGGATAGAAGATAACATTTTAGTTTAATCCTGTCGAATTAAGATACTCCATAGAGAGTTTAGACGCGATTATAAATATGACGACTAAAAATGCGCCAGTTTGCGTCAGGAGCGCACTAATTAGACAGGTCTAAACTGAAATTTTATCTTCTGTCCTTTTCTCAATGAAATAGAAAGGAAAAGATGCACTAAACTTAAATTTAATTTAATTTGTAAACAAGGGAATCCGGGCCAATGGCTGCGACAATTATTTAGCCGTAGAAACTTTGAGTTGCTTTGTTCCATGTGTAGTTGCAATCTATAATCTTTCTTTAGTTATCACCGTCCTTCGAAGGCCAACTCAATATAACAGATATGGTCTATTTGTTATATTGAGTTGGCTGTCAAAGGACTATTTTAACTCTTAAATGGGGACACTTATTGTGACGGGTACGGGAAACTACGGAACCCTACACTGAGCGTGGCCCGACACGCTCTAGGCCGGTTTTTCACTTCTCTTCTGCTCCATAATTGGTATTATGGAGGTAACCTAGGTAGGTTACCTAAATATTCAGGAATAATTGAAGCAATGTATCAATGGGACGACACGAGCAAGGTACCTCTTTTACCAAAACTCAACTTCTGAAAGTTAATGTTTGTCTGTTAATGTATTTAATCAAATATAATTTCCTGTAGTAACAGTTTTTGTTAGAAAACACAATAAGAAAGTTTTGAGGTGAGCTAATGAAATTGCTTATAATAATCGTTACAAAGAAAGTAATTATGTCTCGAAAGGAGCTTAAACTGAACATGGGCATTGTTCGTCATGATTAATAGTGTGTGCAGAGGTCGCTTTCATTAATGTTGTGTACCCGCCACTATTGCCGCCACTAGTGGTAATGGAGAATACATATAATACAAATAACCCGTTTCAAATAATTGTCATGTGTGAAAACGGTCACCGTTTTCATTCCATAATTGCATGTTTCGGACGCAGAATATTTATTAAACGCCGAATGAAGAATAGTCATGTGGAATAATTTCTGTTTTAGTTGATATAGAAAATAAGCGTAGTTTATGATCAAAGTTGTGTTTTTAACTTTGTAACATCGTTTTTTTGTATGTTGAACAGACATTAACTGTTTTCGAATGCGTGCACGTACGTGGGCACGACATTCTCATATTTACGAAGTCAAAGTTCAAATATAATTATGTAATTACAGTGGAATATTGCTGTGGCTTTTTGGTATTTTATTCTCAAGTTTAGGGTGAGTTGTTGTGATAAAAATATGATAATTTGCGTTAGGGTAGCTCAACCTTGAAGTTTTAGGACAGTTGAGCACTATGGATGGTCACGTATTTGGTCTAGACGCTTACTATACGTATTGATTCATTCGATAACAGTTTTATTGAAGGCTTGTTTCTATGCTAATAAATTCGATTACATCATGTGTAGGTAAAAAAGCAGCTAAGTGTGACGCGAACTAGCTCTAGGTGGGTTTCGTACCACAAGGCAAAAACAAAAAACGGTTATTTCATGGGGACTACTTTTTTGTCGTGGTGGCCTAGTGGTTAAAACACCAGATTCTCAAGTATGAGTGCGTGGGTTCGATTCCAGTTCAGGCAAGTATCACTGTAACTTTTCTAAAGTTATATGTACTTTCTAAGTATTTATTATTATCTTGGACACCAATGACTGAAGGTTAAGGAAAACATCTTGAGGAAACTTGGACTTTAAGTCTGAAACAGCCAACCAGCATTGAGAAAGCGTGGTGATTACGCTCAATCCTTCTCTGTATGAGAGGAGACCTGTGCCCAGCAGTGGGACGATAAAAAGGTTGATGATGATGATGACGACTTTTTTTTGGCTTGGGAAACATCAAATGACTTCTCCCGTTCTGGGAGCAGGAGGCGCAGATGCAACATCAAACTCTCACCTTAGGCGCGGGCTTGAGGGCGGCTAGTTGCCCACTTTTTGCCACCCGGTAAGGACCAGGCTCGGGTCGACGGTGCATTGTGTTTAAGCTCGCCTCAAAGAGATGTTAGCACATTGTGACAGGAGTCTACGAAGATTGTTGCCTGCCAGGGCCGCGGGTTTTGCGAAGGAGGTACCGTTGCTCCTGCGTACAAGCAAGTGATGATACACGGGTGAGTTTTTGCCAGTAGAAGTCTGACACGTCTTTCCGCCCCACCCAAAGTGGAAGAGTTCATTTGATGTTTTCCCAACAGCAAAAAAAAGTACACTCGTTGAGAAAAAACTGAATCGAAAAATTTACCACCACCACCACCACAGAAGTTACCACCCACCAGACAAAGTTTTGACGCCAAGCGATTCGTCGTGTTCCGGCATGATGTCTGGTGAAGCCGTACGGAGGACGGGTCTGAGCAGTTGTGTTGCGATGAGTGGCGGGTACGATGCGCCAAATGTTGTTGTGTCGGGAGTTTGGTCGTGGAGAGTCTCCAGATCAATGTCCCTCTAGCGCAGCATTGTTTGGTCGTGTTGGTCTTGGGTTTAACAAGGCATCACCTCGCTCAACTGCCGTCATCCTTCCTATTCCTAAGTTTTTATAAGTGAATAGGCTTAATAAACTAGTGCGCTTTACCATCAACGATTGCATCACTGCTTACCATCAGGCGAGATTGCAGTCAAGCACTAGTTTGTAATTATTAAAAAAAAAAACAAAAAAAAATGACATCAATTCGGAGTCAATTGAACATAGCGCTAACTGATGGACCTAGCTCTCTCTGATACGCCAAGAAGATCGTATTTCAATTAATAAGCAGGCTCCTTGCAACGCTTCTCTAATACGTCATGTGTTTTCTTTGCATCATCAAATACTGCACTCACGAATAATTATAAGGTTCGCGCTTTTGTTGACACTTAAATTCATTTCACGAATGTTATAAAAACAACTGCCATTATTTGTCTACTGGAGGGAAATGAACCCCTAATTTTATGTTTTATTTCCCTAATTAAAATATCCGTTTTTTTATAACTGCGTGATCCTAGTCATCTGCAAAAAAGAATGCGTGTATTAGTAAAACCAATGAGGTAATAACAAGCACTCCGATGTTTAAGCGCGGACGCTTAAACAGAGCGAGTCGCTAAAGTTAAGGCAGTAAGGTTCTGGAGTAACGGCCACGTACCGGAAGACGTAGCGTAGGGAGGCTCCCATCAAGGTGGACTGATGACCTGGTGAAGGTCGCGGAAAGGCGATGGATGCGGGCAGCACAAGACCGGTCAACGCGGAAAGCCTTGGGGAAGGCCTTTGTCCAACAGTGGACCTCTATAGGCTGAAGAAGAAGAAGAAGAAGAAGACATATTATCGACGCTAGTCGGCTTGAGTTGCTTTGGTTATAAATGTTAAAATTTTATATACAATTGTTTTGACACCATTGAAACACAAGTAAAGTATATTCGTTTAAAATAAAGACAAATTTTTGGAGACACCGTAATGGATCCATTAGGGGTCTCCTTCTATTATTAACGTTATTTCATTTTTATTATTATTATTTTTTTATAGCTGTAACTGAAATACAAACCCCGCAAAAGTTTTAATTGTCTACCTTTTATGTTTAATGAGATACAGCGTGCTGACAGACAGATGGATTTAATATTAAGGTCCGTTGGCACGTTTTGGACACGGAACCATTAGTACTTACGCTAAATCTATCCCTAGACGATAGTATTAGAAGTTATATAACATTGATTTGGATGTATGCTATTGATTATTGATTGCTATTGGTTACAGATTGTACCTACAAATTGGAATGTATCAATTATAATACTTATATAGTTATTCCTTGAAAAACTGCACCACTTAAAAAGCTAAAAGAAAAAGTAATTTATAAAATAAATTATTGGTCTTATCAGAATAGCAAAGGCCGCCGTCGAAACTTAATTTCGTTTCTCCTTTCTCCGCAGAGAACTTAAAAGGGTGAAAGGGTTTTCAAAACACTTCAATGTTTTAGTCGCCAATTTATTTGGCTGTAAATTCTGAATGTAAAGAACCCATGGGGCTGAATTTTTGTATGTTGTAACACACAATAATACGTTGCCAACAAACTTTTTTAAAGAAAAAACTTTGCATTCTCATAAAAGTTTTAACAAATGCCTGCAAAACGTTCCTGTCTTATTGCCTCCCAGAGAGTTATTTCGCAACTTTTCAATCCTCAGCCTACTTATAACTTTTCCCATCACAATGACTCCGCTTAAGACGATACAAATAACAAAATTCTTGAACAAATCCATATGGGGAGTAACGAGACCTCCTACAGAATGCGTGAGCTTTCCAACTTATAAGTGAACTTACATTTGTTTAAGTTAGACGGGTAGAAAAATTGAAAAGACATTTTGATTTAGACAGCGCAATATTATCAGATGATTTTCTCTTTTTTACAGTGATGTGAAATTGGATTAGAAGTTAAGAGGGGTGCGCTAGGTATTCGCAAAATTCAAATATTCTTCCATTTTTTTCGTATTGCAATTTAGTCTCAGTCATATTTCACAAAAAGAATCATTCAGTTGGATCATAAGAATTAAGAAGGTTGTGTTAATAATTTTAAGGATTACAATTATGTAAGTACATATTTGTTACAGATGTGAATCTTTTGTTCCAACTTATAACCTGACACTGACCTACAAATTGCCAAAAACATATGACAATTTGAAATCTAGCGCTTCCCGCTTACAGATAAAGTGTAATTTTTATTCAAATAAAACGTAACCAACACGTAACACCACTGCTCTCAAAACGGTGAAGGAAAAGCTCGTGAAGAAATCTTATAGAACCAAAAATTCCGCTGATAATATTAGGTCCTTACATGTGAAATTGACGTTTTGTCGTACTGGCCACTTTGATCTCAAATATCTCCTCTTTTGTTTAGAATTCCAAATTCAAATTTATATAGGTATTTATTACTCATCAATTTGTGTCTTTTTTTTGGAATTTTCCCTGCGTCATTAAGTTTCCAAAATGGAAAATTTCGCGCTATTTACGAATATGAGTTCCGCCGTGCCACCAGTGCTGCAGAAACGGCTCGAAGAATTAATGATGTGTATGGCAGTGGTGTCGCTAGAGAAAGTACAGTGCAATTTTGGTTCGTTTTCGTTCTGGAAATTTCAACCTACAGAACAATCCCCGTGGACGGCCGGAGAGCAAAGTCGACATTGAAGAATTGAAGGCTATTGTATCCATTGCAAACTACGTTCGAGTTAGCTGCAGGCTGCGGTGTTAGTGATAAAACTGTTTTAATCCACTTGAAACAAATTGGGAAGATAAGAAAGCTCGAAAGGTACCTCATGATTTGAGTGAAGAAAACCGACAAAAGCGCGTCGACTACTGCGTTACATTACTGAATCGGCAAAATAATTAAGGGAAATGAAGGGATTTTAAATCCAATTATTACCTATGATGAAAAGTGGATACTCTATAACAATAGGAAGCGCACATCGCAATGGCTGAACCCTGGTGTACCATCCAAATTCTGCCCCAAGAGAAAATTGACTAGAAAAAAGTTATATTGGACAGCATTTGGGGGACTAGTGCCGGTGTGGTGCACCCAGCCTCCTTAAATCTGGCCAGAAGATTACTGCAGACCTCTACTGTGAGCGGTTCCACATAATGACAGATAAACTAGCCGCTAAACAACCGTGACTGGTCAATCGCACAAGGCCACTGCTGCTTCAGGACAACGCGAGAGCACACACTGCACAACAGACTGTTACCAAATTAAAGGAGCTTCAATTGGAATGTTTATGACATCCACCGTATTACCCGGACCTTGCTCCAACAGACTACCATTTTTTAGAAATTTGGATAGCTTTTTGCAGGGGCAAAAATTCAACTCCGATGAGGCAGTCCAAACCGCCTTCAAAGATTTTATTGATTCCTGTCCTAATGTGTTTTTTAGAAAAGGCATAAACGAACTACCTATGAGATGGCAGAAGTGCATAGATAGCAATGGATTATACTTTGATGAAATAAATATATTATATTAAAAAATAAACGACTTTTATTCCTCCCATACAAAACGCCAATATCATATGTAAGGACCTAATACTTATGCTAGGAGTATGTATGTATCTATCTACAACCCCTTGTGTTGTGCATCACCAAATGGACCGTTGCTACAAATTAGAGACAGTGTTAGTTACTGTAGTGAATATTCCAACTTCGGGGAATGTAGTTTCCATCTATGTATTTTGTTAGTACACATGAGATAGGTTTATATATGATATATTCGATGCTCAGTGTAATTAAATGGCCACATCAAGCAAAAATTCAAAGATGTGTATTGAATGGTTTTATCTTGAAGTAAAATAGCAAGTTTACTAAGAGAATTCCTTTTTTTTTTTAATAATTATAAACTAATGGTTGATTGCAATCCCGCCTGATGGCAAGCAATGATGCAATCGTTATTGGTAAAGCGCGCTAATTTATTAAGAATATTCACTTATAAAACTAAGTGAATAGGAACGAAGACGCCAGTTGAGCGAGGTGATGCAATGTTAAACCCAATAACACGACCAACGATGCTGCGCCAGAGGGAGATTGATCTGGAGACCCTCCACTACCATACTCCCTACACATCAACATTTGGCGCATTGTACCCAGCACACATTGCAACTAAACTGCTCAGACCCGTCCTCCGTACGGCTTTGCCAGACATCATGCCGGAACACGACGAATCGCTTGGCGGCAAGACTTTGTCTGGTGGGTGGTATTTCGCTTTTTACGATCACCCATTGTGTCTGCGAAATATGTGTGTAAAATTTCTACATTTTATAAGTTCCAATAATAAAGAGTCTTCAATTCTACTCTATATTAATTAGGATTCACTATATTTAGTCGATTTTTTTTCTTATGTTACTAAAAACATATTGAATTACATTATGCTAAAAACACTCTTAATAACATGAACTAATTGTTTAAAATAAAACCTCGTATCTGATTAATTTATTTTCAATATGGCACACATAGAGAGAGACTGAAGTTTTAGTATAAAAAGAATCTTCACCTAGTACATATTGAAGATCTAGAACAAAGTAATACAAAGTTAAAACTTTTTAAATTAAAATAAAGTCAGCTGATTTTTCTCGCGTTTCTTGCTTGTTTCAGTAGGTAAGTTGATGAAAAGTTGGTTTTCAAGACCTATCTAAATGAGTTATTGGAGCTTATTTTCTCTAGCAAATCCCTCTGCATAGCTAATCATTAAGCAGCATAGTCGTTGTTTCTATTAAAAAGTTTCATAATGTGTCTTTACAACTCAATCCCTTTTCTTTCTGACAGATTCTACACACATACACACTTACTTTTTTTTTTTAATAATTATATACTAGTGGTTGATCGCAATCCCGCCTGATGGTAAGCAATGATGCAATCGTTGATGATAAAGCGCGTTAGTTTAATAAGCCTATTCACTCAAAAAACTGAGTGAATAGGAAAGGAAGACGGCAGTTGAGCGAGGTGATGGAATCTTTAACCCAGAGTGAGATTGATCTGGAGATCCTCCACGACCAAACTCCCGACACAACAACATTTGGCGCATCGTACCCAGCACATATCGCAACACAACTGCTGGATGGTAACTTCTGCCGGCAGCCGATGTTATGGCCTACCATCGAGTGAAACTCTCTCTTTAAACGTCTTTTATTATGTTCTTTGGATTAGTTTTATGATCATTATTATACAATATGTAAAGAAAACCCCGTTCAACCCATAGGGATAATAAAGGTTAGGTAAACACATGACCAAAAAATGTGAAATTAAACATAATCATCATAGTAACAATACTAATGAATTGTGAAATAACCTTTTTTCCGCGAATTAATACCAACAAATCGCGCATGTATTGCCTACCGCACATATATTAAGTTACCTCCTTTTGCGAAATAATATTTATTTTTAGGGGGATTTTTTTTAAGTTTAGCCTGGCTTTGTTGGCATTAGTAGAATCAGTTAACGATACCTAACAATACCTTCACGGATCGGTCAGGGTTTTCTTTACATATTGTATATATTTATTTGTTTAAAGTAAATAATTTGTGTATATAAATTAATTGTATACAATATGTTAAGGGTACACTACAGACTGCCTACCGTATTGTCTCTCTCTTCTCTCTAAATCCAACTTGATGTAAACTGCCCACCGTGTCCGCATTTATTTTCTGTAATATGGCGTACAAAATAAAGAACATTCTCTTCTATTCTCGTCTATCCTTATTTCTGAGAAGTTTTGCGGTCAACCGATATTAATAATAATTTTATTCCACTCTTGCCACTACTAAAACCTATGTTATTGAGATCAGACGTCGCCTCCAGCCATCACAATAAATTAAATAGGCCGAAAAACTTATTCCAACCCAATTGTAATTTAGTACGATCGTTAAAAGTTTTACGAGCAATCTTCGGCTTTCTCGGCAATAATCTGTTTTAGTCGTCGCCATCAAACCGTTTCGTATCCGATTGTTCGTTCATCTCTGATCAGCAAATTGACTGACGACGCCCGAATCAATTTTTCTTCCCCTTTTATTACAAAAGAAAGCGATAAGCGCTAATCGATGGGATTTTTCTTGTCTGAAAAGACATTTTTCGAACTTATACCGAGAAATATGAGGGTCTTTGTTTTATGTTTTTCGTTGTAAAGAAAATACTTTCAGCGTTCTTTTAAATAAAATGCTCAAGAAAGGAGATTTTTTGACGAGAATAAATCTCATCAATAGACTTTCGTATTCGTCGAGAATCTTTGGTACAGGAAACCATATCAGGAAAAAAAAGGTTATTGTATTTGGTTGAGCCACTTAACCACGTACGCTTACGTTGCGTACAACGTAATAGTGGAAATAGATGGAATTAGACGGCTAGTACGCAATTCAATCTAATTAAATATGAATTACGTAATCAGATTAGGTGATATGTAATACAGATGTCCGCAACTAAACGTCAAGACGAATTTAACGTACGGGTACACACGACAAAATACCATGTTTACCTATATGAATTTGGTTTCATATTTCTGATAAAGAAGCATAAACATAATCAGCTTATGAAGTCTCCACGGCTAGGACACAGGCCTCGTCTACTCGGGGTAAGTACTCAATAGCGGATTGGTTGATTTTATTTTTGTTCTAGTATACACGATCTTTTCCTTCGCCTGTTGAGAGCTGTGCTGATGAAAGAATTTACACAAACTAGGTATGAACCTACATTTTACAATTCTTAAATTGTAACATTACCATTGTTCCATTACTGCTCTCCACATATTTTGTAATTTTAATTACATAGTATTTAAAATTACAAAATATGTGGAAAGCAAAAATTATCTTAGACTAACACTGCCTTTTATTAGCTTGAAAAGTTGTTTGCCAGACTATCGTATCCATTACTGTGAAATACTTTCCGTGTTATCTAAGTCTCTGAGGATAGCGCGCGTCTGACGAAATATATCTAAGGATTCTATTTAGTGTTTGATGATATGTTGAAAGTGCTATATATTCTAGGACATTTTTTTCAGTCACTAATCTTTTAGGAATTAACAATGTTCTCAGGATATATGTATTCATGTTTATAACGACTTTTCTCTGGCACAGATAACCGCATGACCATGATAGCGATATTATTCCTCACCATTTATCTCATCAGTGACCGACGGTAGCGGTTTCGACGCAATCGGTCAACTGGGGACCTGCTAGTGTATGCCACTCACTTGTGCCGTCGAGAAAAATGGGGAAGCGATTGGCACCCAGGCGTTTCCTCCCGAACCTCCCGAAACAACCGTGTCCGGTGAGAATCTGCGCCAGGCGGAAGGTGAGGGCACCGTGGCGCCTCTCTAGCCACTCCTCAAAGAGGGGACTTACCGCCGCGTGCCCAGAACTGGGTTGCGACAATCGCACTCTCCATGTCGCCATGAGATCCCGGCGGAGCTCTGTCCGCCGTACCGCGATTTCTCGCGGCAGCGGAGTTATGCCCCGGCGTTTTAAATCCTCTCGCCACTCCCACATGTGGGCGAGGGCTTTGGCCTCCAGATCCCATGGCGGCAATCCGGCAAGGAGGCTCGCCGCCTCAGCGGAGACCGTGCGGTGTCCCCGGATCAGCCGAACGGCCATGACCCTCTGGGACGCGGTCTGGCATCGGGCTGGTCGCTTCACCCTTACGTTGCTGACACCACTACGATCCAGACGAAGCGTTTGGCCTCGTTTTTTATACCAAGTACATCGAGAGACTGTAACAACTTGCCAGCAGCGGTGTTTTCGTTAGACTACAATTTAAGTGTCTTCAAGGCCAAGCTTGTGAAAACACACACGTTACGAGTTGTGTGTTTAACTAAAATCTAATAGGTAGACGTCAAATTGTTCTAGACCTTCGATGTCCGCAGTATAAATAGTTTTATTAAATTACGTACATGCAATATGAGAATCCATACATTAGACATACATTACATATAGTACATTATATTACATATAGTACATGCATTAGAAGATCAAGGTCTGCAGAAGAACGAGAGTAACCGACATAGCCCGAAGAATTACAACACTTAAGTGGCAGTGGGCCGGGCACATTGCCCGTAGGACTAATACGCGATGGGGCGGACGGGTTCTCGATTGGCGACCAGGCACCGGAAGACGCAGCGTGGATAGGCCCCGGACAAGGTGGACCGACGACCTGATGAAGGTTGTGAGAAACCGCTGGATGCGGGAGGAGCAGGACTGGTCGTCGTGGAGATCCTTGGGGAGGCCTATGTCCAGCAGTGGACGTATTTTGGCTGAAATGATGATGAATGATGACGTACAATAAAAACAAGCTAAAAACAGCCGATTCCGTTTGGTGCCGGGCATAGAATAGTACCAACCCATATGCTCCCGTGGGTGTCGTAAGAGGCGACGAAGGGAACTCTCACCAGGGAAGTGGGCAGCAGCGCTTCTCCTGGGGAATAACAAATTACTGCGATCCCCAACCCGTCTGCCAAGAGCGGGGAAAATGCCAATGCCCCTCAATGGAATGAAAGCCTTGGGGAGGCCTTTGTCCAGTAGTGGATCTCTATAGGATAAAAAAAAAATGAAAATGAAAATGATTCAGATGATTGAATTAAAACCTTAAATCAATAAACAGAGCAAAAGTGGAAAGAAACTTCCAAGTTCCTCATGCCGATGCATTCTCCTTAATAGTTTATCGTAGTTGTGAAACTCAGTTGGCAAGTGGCCCATAGTGGTGAAAACGAAGAATGGGTCTCTTTTGAGATACTACTTAGACTATTACATTTACGACTACATTTAAGGAATTTTAGACAATGATGGGAAAAGCATACATACCTACATTAGTCACACTAAAGTGATGACCCTTGTCCAGAGGTTAAAAAGAACAAGAAGGGTTATAAAACTTAAGAGTTTTTATATTCTTGAACGCACTAATCTTCTTAACTACGGATTGGATTTTTAAAAAAACTGTTTACTTTTCATAAGCCAATTCTAGAGAAAGGCTATAAGGCTAAGGTTTAACATCGCGCTTGGATTCATAAAAAAAGTAAAAAAGATCGCTGAGCGAAACTAAGTAATAACGCGAGTAGGCGATGCGATGCGACGGGGGCGAGATCAAAACCTTCCACCCAAAGGAAATCGCAGACAGAAGCTAGTATTTTGCTTTGAAAGTAAGTTGACATTTGCTACTTCAGCTATACCAGTGTCACATTAAGATTTAAAATTATTTCTAATGTTTGAAATGTATAGTAGGTAAAACATTTTTACTGACTGCTGTGAAGGTCCTCAAGAATTGGAATTAAACGTAAAAACCTACTAACGAATACTTTGGAAATACCGAACGGATTATTTTTTTTCGCTTTCTCTTGAACATACATACATTTTAGCTTTTTATGTTTTTACACATCTTAGGACTGGGATTATAGTCCTTTAGAAGGCATACGAAGCGCCATAACGAACTCGCATAAGCCCCTTATAAAACTTTATATAAAATGCGGCACCAACTGATGGTCATCTTAGGTTGCACGGCAAGTCCCCCTGGTTGGTGTACGTCTATCGCAAGATATGGAAAAATAAAAAAAAATTTGACTAAGGCTATTATCACACTACCACTCACCATGCAGTATAGTATACCTATGCGTGTTTTAACATTGCTTGTAATTGTCTACGTTTAGGTACATATAAAACACTCACAGTCCAATACACAGAAAATGCATCCACGCGCATTCATTTAGTTCAATAGAAACGCAGCATGCAGAGTGTGAATTCGATTATAGGTTTGGGTGGCTAAAGTAGACCGGTTACCGCTATGGCCCCTGCTTGATCAATGCTTTAAATATGTATATGTATTACACGGATACACAATTCGTCTGCCGGCAGACAGAAGTTACCACCCACCAGACAAAGTCTTGCCATCAAGCGATTCATCGTGTTCCTGCATGATGTCTGGCAAAGCCGTACGGAGGACGGCACTGAGCAGTTGTATTGCAATGTGTGCCGGGTACGATACGCCAAATGTTGTTATATAAGGAGTTTGGTCGTGGAGGTCTCCAGATCAATCTCCCTCCGGCGTAACATCGTTAGTCATGTTGTTGGGTTTAACATTCCATCACCTTGCTCAACTGCCGTCTTCCTTTCTATTCACTCATTTTTTTTTATTCAATAGGCTTAATAAACAAGCGCGCTTACCATCAACGATTGCTTCACTGCCAGCTTACCATCAGGCGGGATTGCGGTCAAGCACTAGTTTATAGTTATTTATTTTATTTATTTAGGACAAAACCTAACCCAAACCTATTGAATAAAGTCGGTTTTGGTGTGAGACTGCGACCACGTTGTTTTTTGAGATTACGCAAAGGGCTTTGATGCGATTGTCACCATCATTTAGTAAATTTATTCCGGAAGCCTATGCGTATAATATATACATTTATAGGTATATCAAGAAATTTCTATATTCTGCTGTCGTGCAAAACAGGGGCGGGTCCCTAGTCTATATCTGTTTATCTCTAAAAAATACGGAACAAAGTCACTTATCTAGTCTGTTGTGTGACCGTGTTGTTTTTCTAAACAACGTAACAAATTTTGATGCGGATTTCAGAACAGAATTTTTTCTGGAAGGTTTATCCAGAGTCCGTAAAAAAGCTGACGGCCCTTGAAACCGGGTATTTGGAGTTCCGCCATTCAGTAAGTAGAAAGTAAAAGTGTAAGTACATCCGGAATTCATCTGCCTCGCCTTTTCCCAACTACGATGGCATTGGTTTCCAGTCTAGCCAACTGCCTATATGATCATTACAACCTAGGACTAGATTAGATACTGTGTAATACGATACTTCTAGGTAAGACTAGAATCTAACCTAGTCACCTAGTCACCTAGAGGTGACTCAGACTTTCTGGCTTCTAACGACCCGTAACAACTGCCCACGAATGATAGTCGGAGCCGACTGCATAATGTGCTTTCCGAGGCACGAAGGGTCTTAATATGTAAATGTGGTTACCCATCCATGAACCAACCGCGGCAAGCGTATCTTAACCTTATTCATTGACCCGCGCAGCTGTAATTACTTATTCAATAGTTACTTTTAGAAGATGTACTTACTTATCACTACATTGTATAAAACAAAGTCGCTTTCTCTTTCCCTATGTCTATATGTATGATTAAATCTTTAAAACTTCGCGACGGATTATGATGCGGTTTTTTTAATAGATAGAGTGATTGGAGAGGAAGTTTTATATGTATATTTTTAATAACATCCATTAAATAGTGGAGAAATACTATTATTTTTGGGGTTTCTAATGTGATGTCGTAAATAAATACACTTTTCATCCCACCATCTCGGAAAGAGTATTTTTAATCTTCAATATCTGACTGGAAAAGCCGTTTTTATTCTCTAGAGGATAAAGTAAATTGAATTTAGAACATCGTGTGCACTAAGTTTGTAAATTAAAAAAAACATTAAACCTATTTACTGTTACCTCTATGGTGCCGAATATATCATACAACTTTTTTTTAATTTGTTAAAAACTCAGACTCGGAACCTTCTTGGTGTTCTTTTTTCAATTTTCTTTGTACGCGGTTCTTTACGCGGCATTTTTTCACGTCATTGTTAAACCTTATATTAAAAAAAAGAAACTTGAAAACAAGTGAAAAACTAAAATGAGTGATTCTAGCGACGAGGAAGTTTGTTTGACGCCAACAGAATTGACTGAAACTGTTAATAATGCGCAAATGAGCTTTCTACCTCAACAATCACGCGAGAAGTATTTAAAACAGTACGATATGTTCAACACGTGGCGACTAGCAAAAGGAGCCAAAACTTTCTCAGAAAACGTTTTGCTGGCATATTTTATAGAATTATCCGAGAACAAGAAAGCAAGCACTCTATGGAGTACGTATTCGATGCTAAAAGCAACAATAAAGATGAAAAAAGACATACATATCGATACCTATCCTAAATTAGTAGCATTTTTAAAAAGAGCCTCATCTGGTCATCATCCAAAAAAATCGAAGGTTTTCACAGTATCTGATATTGAAAAGTTTCTTAACGAAGCACCCGATTCCGTATATTTGGCGGCAAAAGTAAGTCAGTTGCACATTCAGTATCTACTTAAGTACATATATTAATCTCAATTAAATAGTATACTTAGTAAATGTTGATAGGCATAATTATGCGTTCATATAAATTTTATTCATTTATCTACTACAATACTCTTTACATTGCAGGTTGTTCTTATTATTGGAATAAACGGAGCATGTCGAACTAATGAACTAACACAACTTAATGTCAAAAACATTGAGAAACATTCAGATGACTTACTATTAATTAATTTACCTAATACAAAGACAAAAAGAGACCGCAACTTTGTCATTCGCAAGGAATACGTAACGATTGTTGAGAAATATCAAGCCTTACGGCCGCCTAACACTCCAATCAATCGTTTTTTTCTACAGTATCGCAATGGAAAGTGTGTTAGACAGCCTATGGGTACTAATAATATTGGCAGTATCCCACGAGAAATAGCAACATGTTGCAACGTTACTTTAAAATTTTCTTAATTATACTTTAGTATTATTTTATTATAATTTAAAGATTATTCTGTAATACTTACCTGTCATAATGTAGTAATTAATACCTAAACTGAAATAAAAGTGTACCTATCTTGTGATTGTAAACATTTTTTTATTGCATTTAGTCATTTCCTCGCTGAGGTGGAATGAAAAGTTACGTGTTGCACTCGAGTGCAAAGATTTTTCACCCCCTTTTCCTTCCCTCGCTGACGCTCAGGATTCTAATTTTGAATCACTCGCTGCGCTCGTGATTCAATTTTAGAATCCTTCGCTTGCTCGGTCATCAAAATTGAACACGCGGTTAAAAAGCAACTTTGCACTCTTGTATAACAAATAACTATTTCACGCGTTTGCAGTGAAAGGCAGGCTGAACCCTATGAGATTTATGAAAAATAATGTACTAAATATTGTCCACATTGAAAAGGTCTACAAAAATGTCTGCGGTGGTATAGGTATGTCTATCCCTTATGGATATCCCACAATAACATTTTTTGTCATTTACTTTTCACGACAAATACCGGCTAATTTTCAAAGCGTTTTTAACCAATACTGCATTGATCCTCATCCAATTTAATACCTTAAATACATTGTTGATTTAATATAGATCTATATCGCCATGTATAGCATATGACTTAAATAAATATTTTCGAAGACATTACAGACTTCAAAATTGCGGGGCGTCGCGTTTGCGGCGGGAGCGGCAGGCCGCATGTTTGTTTATACAACATTCACAGTTTTCCTGTAGTGTATTTAGTATCAGTAGTGCGCCCATGCGAAGCCGGGGCGGGTCGCTAGTAGATAGTAAAATTAAACTTACATATTATAACACACAAATCTCGAAGTTTTTTCAAGTGGTTAAAAAACCGTGCAAAGTTAGGGAAGGGCCGCTAGTGATAATTAATAAGAGTAAAAAGGATATTTTATTACAGTTTTATTTCGCTGTTGGTTGATCACTGCAATATGCTAAAATTACTTAATTTTATCACAGTTTTTATCTTTTAACGTCGTAAAATGAAATTCTTGAAACAGACGGAGATTGGCGATTAACCCGAGGCTAGTTAACAATAAAATGAACCATAACGTCGGCCATTTCTGCAATTTCCTTTGATAATAACACAATCCCTAACAAAGAGTACCTAGGTTATTTTAAAAAGTTATTAAACGCTGACAAAAGTTGAACAGCTATGGAAAAAAAAAACAACTTTCATTTCTTTTATTTAAATTCACTTTTTACACTCACAGTCTTAATGGTAATGTAGGTATAGAAGAGGTGTTGTAAGTTTCACGTAAAAGTGATTTTCTTTTTCTTTTAATAATTATAAACTAGTACTTGACTGCAATCCCGCCTGATGGTAAGCACTGATGCAATCATTGATGGTAAAGTACACTAGTTTATTAAGCCTATTCACTTAAAAACTTAGGAATAGGAAGGATGACGGCAGTTGAGCGAGGTGATGCAATGTTAAACCCAAGACTAACACGACCAAACGATGCTGCGTTAGAGGGAGATTAATCTGGAGACTCTCCACCATCAAACTCCCGACGCAACAGCATTTGGCGCATCGTACCCGCCACACAACGCAACACAACTGCTCAGACTCGTCCTCCGTACGGCTTCACCAGACATCATGCCGAAACACGACGAATCGCTTGGCGGCAAGACTTTGTCTAGTGGGTGGTAACTTCTGCCGGCAGCCGATGTTATGGCCTACCACCGAGAGATCTTACGAAGCGAAGCTTACCTATCTTGTGGTAACCAAATGTACAACGCTATGAATGTGTGCGTGATGACGACCACCGTCAGCACATCACATTCACACACACTTCCGACTTCTCCATTGTCTCGGATGGTACTGATGGCTCCCACACACACATTCAGGCTATGTTAGTACACTAGTAAAGCGCGCGTCCACCAACCAAACCCCAAACCAAACTTTATTCCTTTATCTATCTATACTACTTACTGGTCCGATTCGAATCCAATTTAATAAAATTCTTTTTGCGTTGGATAGCCCCTTATTCCAGGAAGGCTTTAGGCTATATAACATCACGCTGTAACCAATAGGAGCGGAGCATATTGAAACCTACGCGGGTGAAACCGCTTGGCGCACCTAGTTAGTCATAAGACTAAAGCCCCATCTGATTTAACTGTTCTTGTTCTTACCTATTTGGACTTCTCTGCATGCTCACGTGCGGCACTGCCCCGTATTAGTTAAACTAAATAGTTGGGTGTAGTGATTGATGATGGACTGACGTGGTACTCTCAAGTTTAAAGCCTAACATCAAGAGTCAGGAAACTCATCTGTATCTTTAACTCGTTAAGGCTATGCGCTGACCACACGACACTAAAGATGGTGTATCTTGCACTTTGCCAGTCTGTCATTAATTACTGCATTCCGGTTTGGGGTGGTTCTCAGGTGATGCTCGGAAAGCCGTTCAGATTTCCCACAAGAGAATTGTATGCGGAATGTAATATATTGTACTTAACGTCCGGCAGCTCTTTTTGCTCAGTGCCACCCTCAGGAGGCAAAGTCAGATTCCTCCATTGGAATCAACCACACGTAATGCCAAATGTACAAGCCCCTCTGTATCACACAGAATAGCTTTTGCAAGCCACCAGCTTTACGTTATAAGTTCACTAATTCACAAAACAAAAAAGCAATAGACATGTCCCATTAAGTAAATTAAACAAACACGAAGTTAAAACTAAAGTCCTAAAAATTTTTTATTTCGGTACAGAAGAACTTATTTCTCACACCACACCACACGACACCACATTACTCCACACCACACAATACCACACCACATGTGGTGTGGTGTGGTATTGTATGGTGCCACACCACACCACATCACACCACACCACACCACACCACATCACACAGTACCGTACCACACCACACCACATCACACAATACCATACCACACCGCACCACATCACTCCACAACACACAATACCATACCACACCACACCAGACCACATCACTCCACACAACACAATACCACACACATCACTCCACACCACAGAATACCACACCACACCACACCACATCACATCACTCCACACCACACAATACCACACCACACCACATTACACTATTCCACATCATACCACACCATACCACTCCACATCAAAATAGTTACACACATAGTCACATGTTACAATCAATACATTTTTACGTTTTAGTTATTTATGCCACTGTCAAGCAATGATAGCTATTGTAATACAAGTGATAGTTTGTGTCACGAAGCGAAGCTGAGTGGCACAATAGATCAGCACCAGTATTACAATAGGTGTTTGCGACAGTGGCATACAAAATTGTTTTCTACGACCTTGAAATATATAAATACTTACAAAAGACCGTCAATGAAGAACATTATTAGGAATTATAGTAATTTACATTCTGGGTGGTACAACTATTAAAGTAAGACATTGTCCATTTCGCTATTATCCCTGATATCACTCATTTTCAAAACAATTTTATTTATAAATGCAGATAGAAGTTAACAATGGCGCGAAAATAGCGCGGTGCGTACCGCAATGTTGTTTTGTTGTTATAATCCTACAAATACAAGGCAAAGGCATATCCATACAGCCTAATAACATGCGATGTTTAATCGTGACCCAAATACGCGTGCTTTTTGGGCTTAATCATATGTTTATTTTTTGTTGCTATAGCCATAAAAAAAAAAGTTTCATTGTAGTACGTGTTACCCATGTGGAAATGGTCATTGTAACACGACTTGGCAGGAATGAGTACTATTGAGATATAACTTTTGGTTATGTATTAGGCAAATTACCAAATGGTCGTAGAAAAAAAAAATTATAGTTTTAAATCAGATAAATATTATAGGTTTTGTTAGCACACACAAATTATATTAAGATCTTTAATATTCATTAAGCTATACCTAATAGAACATCGACTCCAAAGAAACAGGGTCCCCCTAGTTTAGGAGGCAGGGTCTTTCACTATTTGTACAACCTTTATTTTCTAAAAATATGCCTATATCAAATGTACTCATTTGCTATTGAGGTTTTCTGTCTCAATAAAGTAGTTTTTATTTAGTTATTATTCAATATTGCTCGTTTCGTACGTGGGCGTCTATGCGTGCCTACGCTTGTTTTTGTTTGTTGTATGAAGTCAATTGTCAAAAGTCAATGTTCTATATTATTCTTTGGTTAAGGTTTATTATATCAGGTTGCAAATGCGCGACAGCCTCCGTGGCGTAGCGGTAGCGAACGCGGTCGTTGCGCAAGGAGGCGCGGCTTCGATCCCCGCACAGTGCAAATATTTGTATGCATGAATATGAATATTTGCACTGGTCTGGTCGTGCCTCGGAAAGCACGTTAAGCCATTGGTCCCGGTTGCCATACGAACATCTAGTGGCAGTCGTTACGGGTTGTTGGAGCCCTCAAAAGTCTAAGGGTCTAACAATTGGTTTAACTGCAATGCTTAGATATCGCCTGCGGGTTGTGGAGGTCAGACGGCAGTCGCTTCACGGAAAGTATCGAAGTTTAGCCAAAATCAGCAGTTAGACTGATAAAGCGGATCCTAGACTCCAAAGCTGAAAAGCTACGGATGTGACTGGGATTAACGCTGAGATGATGATGAGGCTATCAGGTTGCATATGTTTTCTAAACATAATTATAAACGTAAAGTGTGTACTGATATCCGTCTCGGAGACTGCGGAGGTGAAGAATTGCTTCAGCATGATGCTCGGATTACAGTGTATCTTTTGGGAGCGAAATGCGAAGAGTAAAACGTCGGAACTGCAATTACGCTTGTCTTTGATTAATTTAAAAACTTCCTTTAAAATATGTCTTGAACGAAACGCAAGAAGTTGAATTCAAGGATTGGATTTTTGTCTATTAGATATTTTTTGGTTCTATAAGTGCCCTTCACTCATGTATGTATACTGCATACATCGTGTACGCTTTTGACAAAAAAATAAAAATGGTGGCTAGTCGGAAATAGCACAAAGATTCAACCGCTTTGGGAGGCAATTAATAAGGTAATTAAAAAGAAACATTTTAGAATGTCTTACTACTTTAACTTACTTTTACTTAATTTTTTACTTCCTATAAATATGCATAGGACAGTCTACGGGGTTTTTTTCCCACGTTATTTTAATACCAATGAAGTCATTGGTCAATCTCTCAAGGTCTTGCGTACTCAGATTTGCTGTTTTAATGTAAGGGATAGGAGTTCTTGGGAGAAATTCATACCAATTACAATATCGTTAACCTAGTTCATAAATAGCAATTGAACATTGATAAAATATTAAACTAAGGTAGATGTGTCACTAGCGCACTAAAAATGAAGCGTACAAAAGGAGGTAAGTCCTGTATCTCGCTTTAGTCACTCTCGATACACTCGTAAAAACAAACGACAAACACTAACAGCGCAAACGACAAACACTAGCCATCTTTTTCTTCTCTATGCTTTAGATTGTTGCGCCCAATCTCACTCACACTGTACCAATGTATGCCGAATAAAAATATGTATGTGTGCTGCTGCTGTGTTCGGCACATTTTTTTTGGTCAGTGTGTTAGAATATATCATATCTGTTTAATATTTTATCAATGCAATTGAATTAATAAAGAAATATTAGTAGATGTTATTCAACAAAATTACCACAACCATTATAAGTTGGCTATTATTATTTAAGTGCAAAATTATGCTTCTATATGCCATTTGATAGTGCAATATAAAAAAGTTTATTCTTTCTGATTATAGAAGCATCTACTTATGTTTGTAGTAGCTTGTTTGCTGACCAATGAACGTTATAGCTTGTAAACAGTGCAGTCATAAAACTACTCGAAGGACACGATTCGAAGAAATTATGAGGAGGGGCTTATGGCTAAGACAGCTACATGGTTCGATCGATCAGGTTAAGCTATGCTTGTGGCGGTTGGTCTGTGGATGGCTCCATCTTTATATACTAATAATAATAAATAAATAAATAAAAACTTTATTCCGTGGCGCAGCGGTCAACACGCCTGCCTGCGACGTGGAGGCCCCGGGTTCGATCCCCGGCCAGGTTATGATGGAAAACGATCTTTTCCTTATTGGCCTGGGTTTTGGATGTTTATCTGTATACGTATCTATTATAAATATAGCATCGTTGAGTTAGCATCCAATAACGCAAGTCTCGAACTTACCTTGGGGCTAGCTCAATCTGTGTGATTTGTCCGTATATATATATATATATATATATATATATTTTTTTTTATTGTTCAAAAAAACATTACAATATCTAAACAGACCTAGCCTCCACACTAGGATTTCCTGTGTCGTAGAGACTAGTCTTCTTCGTCTTACAACAATATTAGATAGGCTCATACATAGCATCAGTCGGTATTGATTTTTGATGTGACAAATATAGGTAGTACTTCCAAACAAATTTTACTAAAGAAAAAAGTATGTATCAACTTATTTAGTGTGTACCGTGTATTGTGTGGATGAGTGATGAATGAGTGAGTTAAGGTAGGTTTAGTTCAATCGAACGAAGTCCCTATAGCACTTTCTTTGCCATCCATGTTATTCCTGTGTTAAAGTCCACTAGAAGAAAAACTCTCACCCACCATTCGAATTGTCTAGATCTGTCAAAGTGGGGACAGAGAGTTAAAGGCAAAGTGGGGATAAGATCAATAGACTCGGGTTTATCTGCGGATGGGAAATCACCCAATCAACTTTCCCTCTCTGGGCCGAGCAGAAGGGCGTCTCAGACTTTTACTGACTAAAATCCACCCGTGTTCCTTCACTTGGCTGTTCGCAGCCTGGCAGGCCTCGGTCTTCGTGGGGGGACCACCATTAAGATGTGCTGACATATCTCAGATTCGTGCGTTGAAGAAACGCGACCCTCGCTTGGTCCCTTACCGGGCGGCAAGCAGTGAGCAATTCACCGAAAGGACCAAGCCCGGGTGGCAAACCCACCCCTACGGTGGCCGGGAGCTTAATGTTGAAGCCTGAAACTTTGACAACCATACTTACCAAGGGGTACCCTATTACCCAGTAACTGGATTGTGGAGGTCATATAGGCTCCTTGTAAAATATTGGTATTCAGTTAGACTGAAAGCCAACCCCAAAATAGTTGGAAATGGATTTGACTGTATACAGGATCAAATTAAATTAGCTAGAGACACTTCGCAGACTGGTAGATATATCTAATCATGATAATATAAAAATTAATGAACATGATTTTTTTTGTGGAGCTTTTAACCGCATCTTGTGTAACTAGTTAGTAATGGTAATGGTGTTAGTGTATGTCTGACCTTGGAGTCTCTCGAGGGATCGAATCCGCAACGTCCAATCCGGGAACGATCTAACCGAGAATTTAAGTTGTCGACTTAGCAAGTTAAACTGCCAATGGGTCTGCCATATTAGCGGTAGAACCGATGAACTTTGGGATTGAAGTGTTTAGTGCGTGAAGTGTGGAGAGACCGCCATCGGCAAAAGCAATCAGGCTAGGTAGTACGATGATCTTTCCAGGATTGCTGGTAGCAATTGGATGCGAGTTGAATGGCATGCAATGGAGAGGCCTATATCCAGAAATCGGAACTGCTGTAGGATAATGAGCGTAGTCACATAAAACTTTAACTTAATATGGAAAATCATTTATCATCAACATCGTCACAAATCGTCAATCATGCATTTCATTATTTTAATTTCAATTGTGATTGAACGGAAACTGAAAAAATGCATTGCATGTCTAGTTTTAAGAATCAACTTAAATATTATGTAATATGTCCATAATAATATAAAATATTCCAAATAGCTCCAACAAGGGTTCATATGCATATAGCGTGGTGCTGACAATACGACAATAAATTAAACATTGTGTACCTCAACACATTCTCAGTCTACCCATAAAACCATTATATAAATATATCCATTAGTTTAGTCACAGGAAATTATTTTTCAATTTTCACATTTTCTACATGATGTACAATATAATAATAATAATGGCGCGAAAAAGCAAGTCGATACAGGAACGCGCTGTCGCCCGCTGATCGGAGGTCATTGAACCAATATTTTAAAGCATGTTCTATTCCGTTTGCAATTTTATGCGATTTAGTTTGTTTGAAATTTTATGTTTTTTTATTTTTGATTTTAGGTTTTTCTATGGATCAGGATTATTCCTACGAACCAGCATGGTCTGTGTTTTCATTTATTGTCGTATTGTCAGCACCACTCTGTATATAACATAAGAAATACAAATTATATATATGAATGCCACATGTATATAGTAAAACATCTAATTTTAATGTAAAATCGCGTTTGCTTGGTGGTGTTTAATTGATATTTACTCTTTTCTATTTTAAACCTACTTGCCTATTCAACATTAATTTTACGTTTAACGAGGTTATTGTACACTCGTAAATATTTTATGTAAATTTTATTTCTCGTTTAAAAGTGAATTAATGTTATTCTTAATGAAACATTATAAAGAAATTAAAACAAAATAAATCAGTTTTCCAAGTTACAAAACTAGTAGCGATCGAAGATCGCCACAAAACGTTATTTATATTATTACTAGCTTTCCGCCCGCGGCTTCGCCCGCGTAAATTTCGGTTATATCGCGCTTTTTAGATTTCCCTCGGGAACATCAAATTTTTCCGGGATAAAAGGTAGCCTATGTCCTTTCTCGGGGTCTAATGATTGTGTGCTTTCCGCCCGCGTCTTCGTCCGCGTGGTGTTCGGTTATATCGCGCTTTTTAGATTTCCCTCGGGAATATCAAATTTTTCCGGGATAACAGGTAGCCTATGTTTTTTCCCAGGGTCCAAAGATTGTCTGTGCCAAATTTCATCAAAATCGGTTGAGAGGTTTAGGCGGGAAAGCGTAACAGACAGACAGACAGACAGACAGACAGACAGAGTTACTTTCGCATTTATAATATTAGTATGGATTTATCCAATTTAGATACTTAATTTACCTAAACGTGTAGAAAGGCCGTGGTTATGACTATTAACTGAAAAAGTTTTTGGGCTATTCACGTATTATTTTTTTAAAGAAAAAAAGAAGAACTATTCCAGGAATACGTCACCGAGAAAATCCCTCAGGAAACATTAACTACAAATCAGAATTTTCATATAGCCTGAATAGGATTACAGCACGAAGTAATTACAACATTTTAGACGAAAAGAAAATAGGCAATAGGCTTTCCGAACTCATTCTAATACGTTCACAAAGAGTCGAGATAAATTAAGGCAATTTTCTCGAACCCAAGCTAGGTACATACTTGATACATAATCATCTCTATACATAACCCTAATAATTGTCACTAAGAAACATAAACATGGTAACAAGTGAGTAGGTGAAAAGTAAACGAAATTACTTGCAGGCCGGACGCCTAGTACAATTTACGACGGGTAGCGTTACTAAGAAGTATAATACGGTTGTGTGGCGTTCACTCCTCGCTGTAAACGACCGTTTAATGCTAATAGGAATAGTGCTTACAATGGGCTTACGTACGTACTGATTGTAGATCTGCCACCGCTCCTTTTAAATTCGATTCCTGCGAACTGCTGTAGTTGTCGTCCTTTATTACATCACTATTGTTGTGTACGGTAGAACATATTTGTATTGTGTGCTTTATCTGTACTAATCAAAATCAAAATCGTTTATTTCAAATAAACCATCACTTGGTACTTTTGAATAGTCAATGTCGGTCAGTTCAAGAAAAGTGAAGCTAAATTGCACGTTCCAAAGCGTAGATCTCTATGGAGAAGAACGTGCAAGAAACTCCATGGACACTCTTTTAAAATCATAATATATGGGTTACATTTCTTCGTTACATATTTATGTTGCTTTTATCATGTAAGCACAATGTAAAATTAATTAAAATATAAAAATAAATTAAGCCCACTGGCAGCTAAGAGATGACCAGTCTCCACTGACGGCCCCCGTTCACGAGCATGACGCGCGCATCAGCCCCACTTAGCTCAACCATATTGAAGGGAACAAAATGACTCAACAACACGCGCCACCTATACTAATATATAAAGCAGAAGAGTTTGTTTGTTTGTTTGTTTGTGCGCGCTAATCTCAGGAACTACTGGTCCGATTTGAAAAATTCTTTTTGCGTTGGATGGCCCATTAATCCAGAAAGGCTTTAGGCTATATAACATCACGCTGCGACCAATAGGAGCGGAGCATAACTAACTCCACGCGAACGAAGTCGCTGGCGACCGCTAGTATATTATAAAGCTGAAGAGTTTGTTTGTTTTTTTGAACGCGCTAATCTCAGGAACCACGGTCCGATAAGAAAAAATATTTTTGCGTTTGATAGCCCATTAACCCAGGAAGGCTTTAGACTATATAACATCACGCTACAACCAATAGGAACGGAGCATAATAGCTAACTACGCGAATGAAGTCGCAAACGGCCGCTAGTAATAAATAATGGTGCGATACAAAAGTTCTAAGCAAATGCCATTTACTAGGAATTCTTAATGAAGGGGTATTGCTTTTTATTATTATAAACTAATGCTTAACCGCAACACCCGCCTGATAGTAAGCAGTGTTGTAATCGTTGATTTTAAAGCTCGCTAGTTTGTTAAGAAACCAGAGTTTAGAGTTTAATTGTAGTCAGACGGAAACACCGCCGCTGGCAAATTATTCCAGTCTCTCGAAGTACGCGGTATAAAAGACGAGGCGAAACACTTTGCTCCGAATCTTAGTGGTGTCAACAACGTAAAACCTTACTTTTAAAGTTTATAATAAAACTAGCTTTCCTTTGCCCGCGTGGAGTTCGGTTATATAGCGCTTTTTAGATTTCCCTCGGGAACATCAAATTTTTCCGGGATAAAAGGTAGCCTATGTTCTTTCTCAGGGTCTAAAGATTGTCTGTGCCAAATTTCATCAATATCGGTTGAGTGGTTTAGGCGGGAAAGCGTAACAGACAGACAGACAGACAGATAGACAGACAGACAGACAGACAGAGTTACTTTCGCATTTATAATATTAGTATGGACTAGCTTTCCGCCCGCGGCTTCGCCCGCGTGGAGTTCGGTTATATCGCGCTTTTTAGATTTCCCTCGAGAACATCATTTTTTTCCGGGATAAAAGGTAGCCTATGTTCTTTCTCAGGGTCTAAAGATTGTCTGTGCCAAATTTCATCAAAATCGGTTGAGAGGTTTAAGCGGGAAAGAGTAACAGACAGACAGACAGAGTTACTTTCGCATTTATAATATTACTAGCTTTCCGCCCGCGGCTTCGCCCGCGTGGAGTTCGGTTATATCGCGCTTTTTAGATTTCCCTCGGGAACATCAAATTTTTCCGGGATAAAAGGTAGCCTATGTTCTGTCTCAGGGTCTAAAGATTGTCTGTGCCAAATTTCATCAAAATCGGTTGAGAGGTTTAAGCGGGAAAGCGTAACAGACAGACAGACAGACAGACAGACAGATAGACAGACAGACAGAGTTACTTTCGCATTTATAATATTAGTATGGACTAGCTTTCCGCCCGCGGCTTCGCCCGCGTGGAGTTCGGTTATATCGCGCTTTATAATTTCCCTCGGGAACATCAACTTTTTCCGGGATAAAGGTAGCCTATGTTCTTTCTCAGGGTCTAAAGATTGTCTGTGCCAAATTTCATCAAAATCGGTTGAGAGGTTTAAGCGGGAAAGCGTAACAGACAGACAGACAGACAGACAGACAGAGTTACTTTCGCATTTATAATATTAGTATGGATAGTATGGATTAGTGTAACAATGCAACATCATTTACCATTTTGTATTTTCCTCTGTAATTACAGCAACTATATAACTGAATTAACAACATTGTGTATTATATATATATATAAATCTTGTTTTATACTTTTTCAGCGTCGTTTTTTGTCGTAGTTGGGTTTTAGTTTTTATACTTTTTATTATTTGTACTATTTTGGTGTTAAAGTATATTTGTGGCGCATAGTATTAACAAAAGTTAAATTGATGAACTAAGAACTAGGTACTTGACATATTACATCTACACGCACATATAACAACATACGCTCTAAGGCATATAGGAGGCTTCCGTCGACTGGGACCGCAATTAACTCGGACCGCGGTCCCAGTCGCCGGATTCATAAAAAATAAATAATTTTCTTCCGGCGACTGGGACCACTCATAGGTAACTTAAAAAAGTCTACTATACAAGCCGAAATCGGTACAGTCAAACGAATAAACATCTAAATTATTGATATGAATATGAATATCATTGACTCGTTCTAGATGATGTTCATGATTTTATCCTATGCGCTTATAAATTGACCTAGCCCGTTTTTATATAATTCACACATGCAGGTAAACACACACATAGTCAATAGCATTGTATGATAGTATATTACTATTTCTTTCTAACTCGTAAAATTATTCATACACAATATTTACGTAGTTCGTATAGAGTATCGACGAATACAAAAAGTAACCAAATGGCAAAAAACGGAACCCTTATAGATTCGTCGTGTCTGTCTGTCCGTCTGTCCGTCCGTATGTCACAGCTATTTTTTCCGAAACTATAAGAGCTATAGGTACTGTTGAAACTTAGTAGGTAGATGTATTCTGTGAACCGCATTAAGATTTTGATGCAAGAATAATAATAAATATTGAGGGTCCCCATACTTAGAACTGAAACTCAAAATTTTTTTTCGTAAATGATATCGACTTTTTTAAAATATTTTTTTTCTAAACCAAAAAAAAAGTTTGCGTGACAGACGCTTCCAAAGTGGAAAAAAGGTGGTCCCCCGAGACCCCCCCCCCCCCCTCTAACTTTTAAAATAAGAAAATGAAGAATCTAAAAAAGCATATGATGTACATTACTATAAAAACTACCAACGAAAATTGTTTTGAAAGAGATCTAGTAAGTATGTTTATTTTAATACCTCGTAAATCGTAAACCGCTTATTACCGCGTAATCTTTCATACAAATAACTTAAATCCTTTAATTTCACAATCAATGGTACAGAATGTACTAGTCGCCTCTGATTTTTGAAAGCTCCCTTTGATTTCCCTGGTCTTCCATCATCAGATCCTGACCTGGTGACTATGGGACCACCTGAAAAGTATACACTTTCGAAAAAAAAAGAGAATTCTGCACATCGATCTTAGAGTGATCGGTGAACATATGTAAAAAAAAAAAGATTACGAAGAATTGAGAACCTTCTCCTTTTTTTTGGAGTCGGTTAAAAAAAGATTTTTACTCAATTATTACTTTGTCGTTTGACTGTACATTATTTGATTTCAGTTATCATTTATGAGTGGTCCCAGTCGCCGGAAGAAAATAATTTATTTTTTATGAATCCGGCGACTGGGACCGCAATTAACTCGGACCGCGGTCCCAGTCGCCGGATTCATAAAAAACAAATTATTTTCTTCCGGCGGCTGGGACCACTCATAGATAACTTAAATAAAGTCTACTATACAAGCCGAAATCGGTACAGTCAAACGAATAAACATCTAAATTATTGATATGAATATGAATATCATTGACTCGTTCTAGATGATGTTCATGATTTTATCCTATGCGCTTATAAATTGACATAACCCGTTTTTATATAATTCACACATGCAGGTAAACACACACATAGGCAATAGCATTGTATGATAGTATATTACTATTTCTTTCTAACTCGTAAAATTATTCATACAAAATATTTACGTAGTTCGTATCGAGTATCGACGAATACTATTGCTTCAGGGCGATATTTGTAGCCAAATGGCAAAAAACGGAACCCTTATAGATTCGTCGTGCCTGTCTGTCCGTCCGTATGTCACAGCCATTTTTTCCGAAACTATAAGAGCTATAGGTACTGTTGAAACTTAGTAGGTAGATGTATTCTGTGAACCGCATTAAGATTTTGATGCAAAAATAATAATAAATATTGAGGGTCCCCATACTTAGAACTGAAACTCAATTTTTTTTTTCGTCAAACATACATGTGGAGTATCTGTGGATAGGTCTTCAAAACTGATATCGACATTTTTAAAATATTTTTTTTCTAAACCAAAAAAATGTTTGCGTGTCCCCAATCTAACTTTTAAAATAAGAAAATTAAAAATCTAAAAAAGCATATGATGTACATGACTATAAAAAACTACCAACGAAAATTGTTTTGAAAGAGATCTAGTATGTTTTTTTTTAATACCTCGTAAATCGTAAACCGCTTATTACCACGTAATCTTTCATACAAATAACTTAAATCCTTTAATTTCATAATCAATGGTACAGAATGTACTAGTCGCCTCTGCGATTTTTGAAAGCTCCCCTTGATTTCCCTGGTCTTCCATGATCAGATCCTGACCTGGTGACTATGGGATCACCTGGAAAGTATACACTTTCGAAAAAATAAAAGAGAATTCTGCACATCGGTCTTAGAGTGATCGGTGAACATATGTAAAAAAAAAGATTACGAAGAATTGAGAACCTCCTCCTTTTTTTGGAGTCGGTTAAAAAAAGATTTTTACTCAATTATTACTTTGTCGTTTGACTGTACATTATTTGATTTCAGTTATCATTTATGAGTGGTCCCAGTCGCCGGAAGAAAATTATTTATTTTTTATGAATCCGGCGACTGGGACCGCGGTCCGAGTTAATTGCGGTCCCAGTCGACGGAAGCCTCCATATAGTGCAGAGGACATTTTTATGGGAGTTTTAGTCAGTTATCAAACTGTTTTCGCCTTCACAGCGTGGAGTTACTCCCAGCTTATGTCGTTTTCATTAGTGCATTACATATTCTATTAATTTTCACACTGCTCTACATTGCATAAAGCGATTCACAGTTCCCGTGATCCGCGCTTTACTTTTATCGCTCATATTTTACATCATTAAAGCATTCTTGTAATTATGTACAAGGATAAAGTACTCGTGAAGCTCTTTCACGAGATACCAAACACGGTATATTTATTTTAATTTTATATTAACATAGAACTTTTGTCCGCTAGAGGGCGCAATACTAAATTTGGTGACAAGCTTTATAGCTCATAACTAACAGAATATCAAGGCCCTTCTCATGGTACTGCAGTGGTCTTATTCTGATAAGTAGTAAAGAAGCTATGAACGAAAAGATGTGAATTATATGCAACCAGCCCATGAATACAGGTAAAGTCACAAGCAAATGCTAGCAATATATATATATATTCAAAATGTACAAGTAAAGCGCTTTCAAATGATACCAAACACGGCATATTTACCTTAACTTTACTTTTTTACTCTGTACGTTTTGTCCGCTAGAGGGCGCCACAGTAGATTTTGTGAAACCCCATGTAGCCTATAACCAGCGGACAATTAAGACGCTTCTAATGATATGTCATTGGTCGAATTCTGATAAGTAGTTTAGAAGTTACGAGGGAACAGATGAACATACATACATACATACATACATACATACATACATACATACATACATAGCCTGTCAAAATCATAACCCTCCTTTTGCTTCGCCGTAGTCGGGTAAAAATAAAAACATAACATTCCTTCTTTTTTTTTAATATATACTAGCGCTTGACCGCAATCCCGCCTGATGGTAAGCAGTGACGCAATCGTTGATGTAAAGCGCGCTAGTTTATTAAGAGCCTATTTACTCTAGCCTTGAAGACACTCAAATTGTAGTCCGACGGAAACACCGCCGCTGGCAAATTGTTCCAGTCCTTTTTCTTGAAGTCGGTTAAACCATCTGCATTCAACACCAAAAGTGGCAGATTACGCAGTATTACGATCGTGTATCGACGAAGTCGATCGTCGTCGATGTTGTCGTCCTCCGTGGCGCAGCGGTCAACACGCCTGCCTACGACGTGGAGGCCCTGGGTTCGATCCCCGGCCAGGTCAGGATGGAAAAACGTTCTTTTCTTGATTGGCCTGGGTCTTGGATGTTTATCTGTGTATGTATCTATTATAAATATAGTATCGTTGAGTTAGTGTGCCATAAAACAAGTCTCAAACTTACTTTGGGGCTAGTTCAATCTGTGTGATTTGTCCGGTATATAGGTATTTATATTTATTTATATTTTTAAGTCAGTTTGCTACAAAACTGCAATGCCCAAGCGTGCTGAAGCAACAACCTCCTGATTGCATAACACGGTTTCAATCACAATCTAAATGATTTTCTAAAGTTCAAATTAACATAACATCTACGAAAAAAAAAAAAATGCCCCACGATACAAATAGCCCAATGAATGTCAAAATTGTGTTGTTAGTTAGTGCATTATGCAAATTTCTCCGCTGATCGATTAAAAAGAGTAAAATTCAATTCATTATTGTTTTCAGGAGGCGACTAATCGTTGTTAGTTATGTTGTTAGTTAGTGCATTATGCAAATTTCTCCGCTGATCGATTAAAAAGAGTAAAATTTAATTCATTATTGTTTCCAAGAGGCGACTAATCGTTGTTAGTTATGTTGTTAGTTAGTGCATTATGCAAATTTCTCCGCTGATCGATTAAAAAGAGTAAAATTTAATTCATTATTGTTTTCAGGAGGCGACTAATCGTTGTTAGTTATGTTGTTAGTTAGTGCATTATGCAAATTTCTCCGCTGATCGATTAAAAAGAGTAAAATTTAATTCATTATTGTTTCCAAGAGGCGACTAATCGTTGTTAGTTATGTTGTTAGTTAGTGCATTATGCAAATTTCTCCGCTGATCGATTAAAAAGAGTAAAATTTAATTCATTATTGTTTTCAGGAGGCGACTAATCGTTGTAAGTTATGTTGTTAGTTAGTGCATTATGCAAATTTCTCCGCTGATCGATTAAAAAGAGTAAAATTTAATTCATTATTGTTTTCAGGAGGCGACTAATCGTTGTAAGTTATGTTGTTAGTTAGTGCATTATGCAAATTTCGCCGCTGATCGATTAAAAAGAGTAAAATTTAATTCATTATTGTTTTCAGGAGGCGACTAATCGTTGTTAGTTAGTGCATTATGCAAATTTCTCCGCTGATCGATTAAAAAGAGTAAAATTTAATTCATTATTGTTTCCAGGAGGCGACTAATCGTTGTTAGTTATGTTGTTAGTTAGTGCATTATTCAAATTTCTCCGCTGATCGATTAAAAAGAGTAAAATTTAATTCATTATTGTTTTCAGGAGGCGACTAATCGTTGTTAGTTATGTTGTTAGTTAGTGCATTATGTAAATTTCTCCGCTGATCGATTAAAAAGAGTAAAATTTAATTCATTATTGTTTTCAGGAGGCGACTAATCGTTGTTAGTTATGTTGTTAGTTAGTGCATTATGCAAATTTCTCCGCTGATCGATTAAAAAGAGTAAAATTTAATTCATTATTGTTTTCAGGAGGCGACTAATCGTTGTTAGTTATGTTGTTAGTTAGTGCATTATGCAAATTTCTCCGCTGATCGATTAAAAAGAGTAAAATTTAATTCATTATTGTTTTCAGGAGGCGACTAATCGTTGTTAGTTATGATGTTAGTTAGTGCATTATGCAAATTTCTCCGCTGATCGATTAAAAAGAGTAAAATTTAATTCATTATTGTTTTCAGGAGGCGACTAATCGTTGTTAGTTATGTTGTTAGTTAGTGCATTATGCAAATTTCTCCGCTAATCGATTAAAAAGAGTAAAATTTAATTCCTTATTGTTTACAGGAGGTGACTAATCGGTTTTTAGTGCTATATTTTTGAGCCCCATTCTGTTAAAAAATTAAAAACAAAAAAGAAGATGCTCTAACGAATTAAATACTATTGGTTTTCCATGTTATAAATGCCCTCTGTTTTCGCAAAATACAACACTGACACGCAATGGAGATACGCTTTCAGCAAAAACTCATAAAAACAGTAGGTATTTACTTAAAGTACACCTCCAGTTAGGTTTATTGTAAAAACGTAGAAACATGGTTTCTTACGAATATAACAATATTCTATTCAAGTTTCCAGTAGCATAAAATGCCAACAGAATACATCGTCACGTGAATGAAGCATAGCTGGTTTACTTTTAACTTGCTTTTACGCGTGGACATGTCAAGTACTCTATGTGTCAATCCAGGCTATAAACTATCTATGTACCATAATTTATCTAATTCTGTTCTGCCGTTTTTGGTCAATCAGGAATATACATCCAGTCAAATAGACACGGAATTACTTCAAAATATTCTTAAAACCGCACCGGAAGACGTAGCGTGGGTAGGCCTCCGACAAGGTGGACCGACGACTTGGTGAAGGTCGCGGGAAATCGCTGGATGCGGGAGGCGTAGAACCGGTCGTCGTGGAGAACCTTGGGGGAAGCCTATGTCCAGCAGTGGACGTCGTTCGGCTGAAATGATGATGATGATGATGATTCTTAAAACCATATTTTCGTCATCGAGTAATCAACTTTTTTAGAGTTCGGTAGCAAACTAGGAATCCTTTTAGTTTCACCAAGTCTGACTGTCTGTCTGGCTATCAGTCCGGGGATAATCTCGGCAACCGTTAACACTAGAAAGGTGAAATGTGGTTGTAAAATGAAATGTTCATATTTAAATGAATCACGTCGAGATTGGTAAAATAAAAAGTGTGAAGAAATGTTAAATTAGGAATTAAAGTATGAAATTGTCATTTTGTAGCAATAGATTCTTTGAATTGACAAGAATCTAGAAAGGGACTGGAACAATTTGCCCACGGCGATGTTTCCGTCGGACTACAATTAAAGTGTCTTCAAGGCTAGAGAGAATAGACGCTAAATTAGCGCTCTTTATCATCAACGATTGCACCACTGCTTACCATCAGGCGGGATTGCGATCAAGTACTAGTTTATAATTTAGAAAAAAAAAAGAATTTTCATGGTGCGAGATTTTCGAATGAAACTTTTTTGACATTGTTTCTATGATTCTTCTTTTAAAAAATGTGAAACATTTCAATATCGACTTTCAATATATTTTTTTATTCAACTTAGATAAGAAAGATGGATACTGCAAAAATTCGAGTGATTTTTGAATACGAGTTCCGACGCGGAAGTAACGCGGCAGAAACAGCCCGCAATATCAATGTTGCGTCTGGAGAAGGGTCTACTAATGAACGCCCCATGCGATATTGGTTTAGACGCTTTCGAGATGGAAACTTCGACTTGAAGACCGCCCAACGAGGAAGACCGCCCACATGGGTGAATAACGATGAATTAAGAGAGATGGTGGAAGCTGATCCTAGTCAAATTACCCAGGAATTAGCGGCATGGTAATTTGCGTCAAATTAATAAAATAAGAAAATACGAAAAATGGGTGCCTCGTGACTTCATGAGGCACCTATCTGCAGAAAGAAACGCTTGTTGAAACTTCTGTTGCCTTGTTAAATCGGTACAGAAATGAAGGAATATTGTATTGAATTGTGGTATGTGATGAAAAGTGGATTCTTTATGATAACCATAAATGAATAATGCAACGGCTGAGTCCAGGTCAGCAGTAAAGCAAAACATTCCAATAAAAAGGTAATGGTAACTGTTTGGTGGTCTCAGCGTGGTGTTATTTACTATAGTTTTCTCCGATCTGGTCAACCAATAACGGCAGATGTCTATTGTGCACTCCGAACAATGTTAGCAAAACTAGCAGTAAAACAGCCCGACTCATGAATCGATCTTGACCATTCCTCAGACCTCATACAGCAGTAGAAACCATTTTGACCCTTCAGGAACTACAGTTTTCTTGACCATTCATCATCCCCCGTATTCGCCAGACCTTTCTCCAACGGACTACCGTTTTTTTCGTGATTTGGACAATTATATACGTGACAAGAAGTTTTTTTGCCAGGAAGCAGTACAAACTGCTTTCACACAGTTTGTGCAGTCTTGATCCTGAGAGTTCTATCGCAAAGAAGCAAATGACCTTCCTATATACCGGTAAATTAGTAACCCAATTTTCAGAGAGATAGCGTTAAACTTTGGGTTACTTCGCGCTGTTATGATTTTTCCCGAGTTGATGGGGTGGGGTGAGGATGAGCTAAACAATAGTTGAAATCAACTCTTTCTTTAGTTATGACTTTCGTCCTTTGTGGCCTCGTTTTAAGGATTCCGTACTTAGTAAGTCAGTATGTTAACTCAATGTAACATGGGGTCACTTATTGTGACGGTCGAAAAACTCCAGAACCCTATACTGAGCGTGGTCCACACGCTCTTGGCTGGTTTTTTTTTTATCAAGTATTCTGTACAGTTTTAATTTCGTTACTATATACTAAACATTTTGTACAGAAAAAGCATGTTCCGGCTTTTTATTGAAGTTGTACTTCACTTAATTTCATACATTGTTCGTCAACTTTTAATTATAATTGTCTCTGCAAGCTTTACACCACTAAACCGAATCTTAGTCCATTAACATTATACCAAAAACCCGACTAAACAGTTGTTTTGTATGCATTGCGTTGTTAGTCCGTATGATGTCCTCTTAGTCAAGACTACGGAACTGAATAGAGCTACCCAGCTGAAACACACTGGAGCATGTCACTCGTAACATACAAAATACTTATTTAGGGTTACAATGTTGTTAATTAAGTTTGTCCGTTACTGTAGTTACAGAGAAAACGAAATGAAAAAAATAAGATAAATAAAATCGTAAATGATATTCCATTGTTACACAAATATAATTTATAGTTTAAAAGTAATACCACTTCATTAACAATTTCTTGTAAATGACATGTGCTTAGAACTTTTCCCAAGTCACATTAAAACAAAATACAGATAAGGTCTTCAAATGGCGCCTCATTACCATTGAGGCTAAACAAGACAAAAGTCTGTTTCATTTCGTTTTATTGTTATGGGCAACATTAAAAAATAGGCTTTTATAACAAATAATTGAAATATCAGCCTGAGGCAGCGAGTTAGTCTTTGATCACACGGCTCTCAATGTCGCCATGTTGTTTAATTAAAAATGAAATTGATGAACAAAAACATTGTCGCCGACGCTGGGCTGGTTTTTAGGTACAAGGATAAAAACAGCTAAATGAAACATGGATCAGTTTTGCCCTACAGCAGAAAAGGCAAAACGAGTGCTGGTCGGTCAGCTCAGCCTAATTTATGTGGGCGACGCCTCTGAATAAATATGTTACGAACCCGAAACGCTTGCGTACCGAGCTGAGCGCAATGTTAATAGGACTATAGCTTACACTAGTCGAATTGTGTTTAACTTGGTCTCGGTAACATTTCGCTCGTCTTAAGATTACACTGACTATTTTTATTCTCGAGAGCGAAATTATAAATTCTAATTTTTATACGTCGTTATCTCGGAATATTTTATAACGAGTTCTTTGCTATAAGAGCTACAAGTTACTCACTTTATATACCAAGTAACCTTTTTAGAAGGAAATCCTAAAGACAAAAGATTGTCATCTTGGCACTGAAAAATAAAAGAGAAATCTTTAAAAGTAAGACTGTTATTTTAAATTTGTGCTTAAAAAAGTAATAAAAATAGTTTTATGCCATTAATAAGCGGGTAATCGGTATGCTATGAATTAATCTGACCAAATAATATCATCATGAAAGACGAATGAAAAATAATACCATTATATTTTCTGAAAGACAGGTTTCAGGCACTCACACACTTCTCTACTCTACACATCACTTACTTCTCTACTCATTCGCAAATCCAAGCAACAAATGAGGACATTGGGCGACGACACGTCTTCATTGGCTGCGTAATACGTCAAGTACGGCAAGATTTATAAAATAAAATGGGACGTCTAAGGCGACGTCCCACGAGACCTCTGTGAACATCTATTTCGTTAGTTTCCGCACAGTCACCGGGACGGTCGTTTGTCATTCCGCCCTTATTGAAGAGCAAATTTCAGTGACCGCCTCCTTCCTTCTGTTATCCCCGTGATATTTTCATAATCCCGTTTGAAGGACACGTCCTAAGGCTTGTTGTTGAATGTCGTTTGTTGTCCTAAACTTGTATATCAGGGTAATCATCGTTTGGTACAAGTACCCACTAAAAGACCCGACTGATATTAAATCATGTATTTGTATGATTTTTGTATGAATTTTTCAGTTGCTTAAAGACAAAGTCAACCCAATTTTAATACAGTTTTGTGACACTGTTTGATGTGAAAAACTACGTTAAAACAAAAAAAGAAAAAAAGGTAAATGGTGTCTATATTAAAAACCCGAGCACGCTGTTAAATTGCTTGCTGTTTTCCGAACGATTTGTCAAAGGAATGCAACGAAACTCTCGATGAAGGCGTTAAGTGAAATAAATCGAGATTAAAACACACTCTGCGGCAATCGGTGGGTGTACGACAACATCCCATTTTACGAAGAAGAAAAATCTCATCATATATTCACGGCACGCTTTTCTTAGCATTCTATAGAGACGGGACGATAAACAAACTACTCTATTGCACGCCCCTCCATCGATTTATCACACGTCTATGATTAAGATTTATGGCTATAATAATAACTTTTATAGATAAATTCTTCCTGAGAACTGTGTGATGTCATCCACATTGAAAGGTGAAGACTTACGTAACTACCTATGAAAGTTTGTCTTTAGTTGTGAATGACTTTGTTTATTTCCCTGGATTTGGATCCAATTTCGCTTGGAGTACAATTATATAAGTTGGCTATCTGGCTGTTCAGAATGCATACAATTATGAAAGAGACTCTAGCGGAAAGCAAATAAACCGGTCGGGACGGGAAAAAGTTGATGGGACCTACTCCGTCGTTTCATATTTCTGAGTTTTTTTTTTATGACTGCACCGCTTTTTGTGGTAGCGACAAAGCAGAATTGAAATTGCTTACCTTTTCTAGCATAGTTTTCAGTGGTAAATGGCATTATGTATTACAATTCTGATCCGCAATTTACAGGCGCCTAGTTAGGAGTCTACCGTACTTGAAAATAAGAATCGCTAACAATTACTTGTTACGTATTATTATCTACACTGGTAACAAAGAAATCTCGGGTACAGTTTATACTAAGAGGATGATATACTGGTAGGTACATATTGGTATGGATTTCCTATATTGACGTGAGGTGAATGATCTGTTCTGAAGATCTTCACGCAGCGCCGTCATCGCTCACTTCCCGACCGCTTTCTGGGTTTCCACTTACCTACGTATTCCACACACGATATTTTCAAACATTGAGTCGGTAATACGTGACACAGTCAGCTGTTATTATACCCCGACATATTTGTATCTTGAGAGTACATTCTTTAGAATACTTTATTATGAACGTCTGTGAAAAATCATCTTGAAATCTCATGTGAAAAGATGAAATATTTCTGGAATTAAAAGTAATAAAATTCTCACTGTACCTATGTGGAAAATATAAATTCTAGCTCTCAAAAGATATTTTATTTTATGTGATAAATGCCTGAAAATTCTGTTAGAAGAAACGAGAGTGTTATTAATATTAGTACTTAAGTCGGATTTACTGCCATAATAGGCTTTTCTGTTAATAATTGTTTTGAAGAAATGGAAATAATAGGTACCTGTAAAAAATAGGTGATTAAAACTAGAAACATCTTATATCGATTTTGATAGTAGGTACGCTTCATATTTTTGTTCTATGTAATTATTTTAAGTGAAAAAAGAAAATGAAATGAAAAACAAAGAAATGGGAAACGGTAGGCAGTTACTATATGTATAAACCAATTACAGCAGTTTTGCTAATGATAGTGTTTAAGGAATATAAAGATTTTGTAATTTGTATATACCTATTTATAAAACAATTGAACACAACATTATCATAGGATAGGACAGTGAATAGTAATCTACCACGCGAGAGCATTGTGGATTGACTGATATTATTATTGTCTTCGATTTTATGGTTCTTCAAGTGGCCCGCCAGACAACCGGTCTGGTCGGAGGATCCTCCCTTTTCTATGGAGGATGAGTGGGCTTTACACGCTGCTCCTCATACCTCCACACTGGTGACCCCGACGAACCGAATCGACCCGATTCCGACCCGATCCCGAACGGATCTCGACCCGTTTCCGACCCGATCCCGAACCAATCTCGACCCGATCCCGACCCGATCCCGAACCGATCTCGACCCGATTCCGACCCGATCCCGAACCGATCTCGACCCTGTTCCGACCTGATCCCGAACCGATCTCGACCCGATTCCGACCTGAACCCGAACAGATCTCAACCCGAATCCGACTCGATCCCGAACCGATTACGACCCGATCCCGACCCGACCCCGACCCGATCGACGAACGATACCGATCTCGACCCAATCCCGATCCGATCGACGAACCATACCGATCTCGACCCGATCCCCGTTCGATCTCGACGAAAAAATCGGAACCTTCAGACGGAGGGGAGTAATGTAGCGGTGCCTACAACCGCCACATGCGAACAACACGTCATACCGACGTCACACGAATTCTACATCTCGCAATCAGAGTTTACCGTGCAACTAGCATATATACAAGCTCGCGACATCAACCGGCGGGCAAGTGGCCCGCCAGACAACCAGTCTGGTCGGATGATTCTCCCTTTTCTATGGAGGATGAGTGAGCTTTACACGCTGCTCCTCATACCTCCACAATATGTAGGTACACCTTTGGCTAACACTTTATGGAACAGGTGCAACGTTTTTTATTATTCTACATTTGTTTAGGGACATTTATAAGCACAATGCGTATGTCAGTCCCATCGTACCCTGAATACACATTTATCATATTTTAGCCATGAACCTAAATAGACTTTTGGTTGAGCCAGGATTTTATGGAATGTGCCTATTTCAAGTCTGTTCAGCCTCAAGACCCTGAACAAGTCATTTCTACCAGACTCGTACCGAAGACAATCCATAAATAAGTGGTGTAAGTCTTCGTCAACTCCACACTTCACACAGTTAGGCGACATAGTGTTTTTCATTATGAACGCAAACGTATTACATGGAATGTGTTCAGATCTAAGTCTATGAGCCGTAAGAACAATTAATTTTCTACTTAAATTACTGTTTATAAACCAGGGCACACGAAAAACGAAAAGGCTGACTCTGGACAGTTTTGTACCAAATCCCTTTGTCTAAAGAACGCTTGTCAAAATATCCTTTTCAATCTTCATAACACTTTTTTTAAAATTTAGGTAACACCTCAGAATAGTCCAAACTTATGTTAGTTTCTTTTCCATGCGATGCGTGCATGAGGTGCGATGTATTCCTATAATATGAAATGAAATGAAATGAAATCGTTTATTAAGCAAGTAGGATCACTGATCATTTTTACACGTCATGTTTATTTTTTATTTTATTTTTTTATCTAGATGAAGCCGGCATTTCCTAACTGACTACCTCTGAGAAGAAATAGCCGAAACAAACTCAGGGATCATCGTCTTTTTTCAAGTCCAGACATTAAAAATGAAAATGTTTATAATAATTTACCTTATAATTACGCATATTGCTTAATAACAATGCTTAACAGAGCGAGCAGCTCAGTCCAAAGCTTTTTTGTCTTCTAAATAATCTGTGATTTTATAATACCCCTTTTTGCAAAGTATGGCCTTTATATGGTCCTTAAATCGTTTAATGGGTAAGTTTCGAATGTCCATGGGAAGCTTGTTGTAAAAGTGTATACATTGACCCATGAACGAGTTGCCTACTCTATGGAGACGAGTGTGATGTACAGCAAGATTGTGTTTGTTCCTGGTATTTATATTATGAATATCGCTTATTTTCTTAAAATTCGAGATATTTTTTAGAAGTTCGAAAGAGAGGAAAAATAGTTATTTTACGGAAAAAGACAGATGTCAATATTTATTAGTCTACTCTAAGTTAATTTGGTAGTCAAAATTGCCATCATCGATTGTTAAAATTAGCTCAAAAATAACATTTGGTATTGTATCGAAATTATTGTAATCATTTTACAGTTTCGGAATTGAAAGAATGAATCATGAATAAGTAACAAGGTTTCATTTATAAAAACGCGGCAGCTACGCATAACTGTTTACAGAAAACTTTTCTGTGAATACAAACCAAAAAGATTTTTCCAATTTAGCGAAAAAGGCTCCAATGCTGGAGAGGTCACAAAGCGAATAGTAAAAATACATTCCCTATACGTGACCGTAAGTTTTGTTACCCACGGGAGGACGCTGAGGACGCCAGAGGACGCCGAACATGACATATAAACGAATATGCCATTCCAAGCTAGAAAAATGTACAAGGCACGAATTTTACGCCGATAGACATATAAATTTGCCATTTTAGGTCACTGAAATATTATGTACCAATTTCAGGTTTTAGTTTTAGTTATGTTGTATTTATTTAGGTACAGTCTAGATGTTTCTTTGTTTAAGAAACTTACCCAATAAATATTTAATTTGTTAGTTTCTTTTGATCCTATTTTTATAAGTAACTTATTTATTACTATTTTCTTATCTGCGTACCTTATTTGAAAGTTTGTTTCCTACCTTTAACGTTCAAGTTGTAGTAGGATGTCAGCCTATTTGATTCATTTGCATTAATAGGGATGCTTCCTGGGTAAAAAAAATTGATTCTATTTAGTCCGTCAATCAGATAATAGAAAAATATTGCATATGTATGTTTTGTTTTATCAAATCAATAAAAATTGACAAATATAAAACTGTGAACGTTTCTGAAATTAGCAGATCGGACCCTCAGGAGTTTTTGTAAAAAAAGAACAAAAATATAATGGGAAAATGTGTAAACTAATTTAATATAAGTGGTTTATTTAGAAATATTTAAAAATATGAAATAAAAATATCTTCATTTTTTATTTATAACGCTGATCTAGACAAAAACGGAACGTGGTGAACTTCACGTTACATCTCTCACGAAACCTTCTCAAACATACTAGATTTTTTTTTGTGGTCTTTGCAAGTAATAGCAAAGTTTCTGTTACCTGATTTTGAACTAAATTTATGTTACTGAGAAGTGAGCAAGTTAGTAAATTGTTTATTTTACTAAGAAACTTGTTCATACTGTTCAAATTTACATGATTGATACGAAGTTGCGCGCGCCCCAGTATCTTATTATCCCTAGGGAAGGTTGCAACTTTGCCCGGATAAAAATTACCTATGCCTATCCAGGCAAAAGAAAATTATTTGCGCGTAAACTTATAAAATAAACACTATATGCTTTAAACAAATAATCTTTTTAGCCATTACTCTCGATTTTTATTAGGATTTTATGATTTATATTTTACTAGCGGCCACTAGCCACTTCGTTCGCGTGGAGTGAGTTATGCTCCGCTCCTATTAGTGGCAGCGTGATGTTATATAGCCTTAAGCCTTCCTGGATTGATGGGCTATCCAATGCAAAAGAATTTTTCAAATCGGACCAGTAATTCCTGAGATTAGCGCGTTCAAACAAACAAACAATCTCTTCAGCTTTATATATTAGAATAGATTGAGGCATAAAAACGCTTTTGTGTGATAAATTTTAATTAACGTGTATAAGGAGAATATACGATGTTCCTGCTACTAGGACACAGGCATTTTCTGAGTGGAAATGGGGCGTAATCCATTATGCGGGCGTAGTGCTGATTAATAGACGTTACACATTGTCGAATTTCTGGTCCTGAGACCGCACAATGTGATCCTTCATCGTTTTTGAGAGCATTGTTGATGAAACAAAAAACACAAAGTAAAGTGCCTGCCTGGCTTTGAACTCACGACCTCCAACTCATAAGTCAAGATCACCACTGAATAAATTTATTGCACAATTAAAATTGCGTGCGTAAATATTATAGTTCAGTTCAGTGATTTTCCCCAAAGATTAATTATAATTATAAACTCTTTAGAGGAGGTCAATGTATGTTTAACCTCCTGTAAAGACTTTCGTATATATTTATTAATTTATTTTGTTCATTAATTAACTACGGCACACCATCGATATACCTATAAGGATAAATAACAATAAGCAATCATAAGTCTTTATTTAGTTCTGGTAACTACATCATTTACAGGCATTCTCAGCAACAAATTCAACCGAGAAATTTGTCTCGGTTCTCAGCTAATTATAGCCGAGATTCTCGATCATAACCGAGGTGGTGGCTTTCTTAGAGAGCCAAAACTGTAATGAAATGCGATGAACTGCAATGAATTTTTGAGTATTGGTTTTCTTCACCTTATAAGGTGCTACTAAGACCTACAGCAAATATATTTTTATCTGCATTACCTACTGGCGGAGAAAGTGAACAATTGTTTAGCAAAGCTGGGCAATTGTATGGCGAGATACTCTTTGAAGGGCAAGAATGTCGAAAAATTGTTTTTTAAGTCATATTGTATTATAATGTTATTTAACTACGATTTTTAAAATAGTTAATTTTTGAGTATTACATTTGTTTTTTCATGCTTTTTCTATTCTCGGTCACGACTCTCAGTCTCAGTCGAGATTTTATTTTATTCTTGGTCTCGGTCTCGGCCGGGAACGAAAACCTATCTCGGTCGAGCCTTAATAGGCATGCATCATTTGTTTATTTCAAGGATTTATTTCTTCTAATTAGATTAAAAGTTCAAGTACAAGGAATAAAATAATACATTTAGTCACATTGCACTAACGCAATACAACTCTACAAAATTATAATAAAATAAAATTTATACATTTTAACAATGATCTTGTTTTATATTTTTTTTTGTGTTTTAACCACAACCATCACAAACACGTGTAAGTTTTTGTAAGTAAGAAAAGACTTACGGACAACAACAGGCCAAGCTGCCCTAAATTGTCAAATATTCCCAATCGATCTTAAAGCTTTAGCTATAAAGTTGAAAATTTAATAAAGAAATATGACAGATTGTAGTAGCTTGAAGTGCTGTTGTCTGTACTTGATTACCAACCCGTAAATAGTTAATATTTCACTTCATGGTTTGCTAAAAAAATACCGTTATGACAATATGATAGAAGTGAAAACTTCAAAACGACTGGAGCCAAGTTTACGCAAAATGAAATGAGGTACACGGTTAACCTATAAGGCCGCTGCCCCGAAACTTGCGGGCAGTGGGGCGGCAGCGGCGGTGAGTGGGCTGCAGGATCTTATGCGTAAAATCAAACGGACCGGTTCTCGAAAACAGCGGCACGGCAGCAGGGCGGCTCCTTCTCGCGCTCGAATCTTGCGGGTAGCGGGCAGGCAGCGAGCGGTGATCGAGCGGTGATCGAGCGTTAGGAATAAATTTGAATCAAAAAGATGTTGTCACCATTGTGCAGACATTTCTTTCGAGAATGAAAAAACAAATCTCGTCGACACAATCGTGAACACAACACTACGCGGCTATAGTGACGCGCGATCTGCCCGCTAGTTTCGAGAACGGGTCTTCGATGCCCGCCCGGCTCCCGCGCCGCTGCCGCCGCCGCTCCACTGCCCGCAAGATTTGAGGCAGCGGCCTAATGTTCACACTGCGAACCAGACTTCCTTTGAAAGGGAGTGGGCCGTAACCTACCACGCGTGCCCTTTGCGGGTTGGTAGATGTCACATGTCTTCAAATGAAATGATATTGTTTATTCTATAAATAGGATAACGGAATTACACGTCCTATATATTTTTTAATAAGCTGTACGAAGTCGACAATTCCTATGAGACTTGAGAAGAAATGGCCAAGAAACTTAGGGATTAAAGTCTCTTTTATAGTTCAGATCAGGACTATAGATACGTATCTGAAATTGTCTTTAGAGAAATGAAGCACGCTAGGAATGACCTGTCTAGTCAGTGCAAACCTTTGTTTTTTATCGTTTAAGAGGCGATTCTAGTGGCGTTTTCTCCATACAAACGTATTCCGCTGTTTACTTCGTGAATAACGCTATTAGAGCAATGATTCTTTTTTTAAAATGTCACACCTTTTATTTGATTTTTTCGAAAACTTAATTAATACAATAAATATGATGTTTCAAAATTCCGAAAAAAATAAACCAATTTTACCGCGATGTTCAGACGACTATTACAAAAATTTGATAAGTTTTTAACAAAAAAGAAATAATAGAGGCATAGGTATACTCAAGGGCGGATCCAGGGGGGGGGTCATGGGGGTCATGACCCCCCCCCCTGGGCTGGGTCTAGGAGCACTTAGCTCAGGAGGATTTTATTTAAGTACTTCCAATATTTAATCACTTTGATACTACACTTTGATCTTAGCCAAAAGGCCGAGAAGCGATTTTATCGGGGATATTTAATCGGGCCGTGGCCGGTGCTTGTGAAGTAAACAACTCTGTGTCAGTGCTCCGCAAATAATTAACAAATAATTGAGTAAACCAGCATTTTCCACAATCACAGTTCATACAAACAACAAACATACCGAATTTGAGTGATAGTGATAATAAACATCGCATTGTTACTTGGATTTTATCGAAATATGCGAGTAATAAAACCGAAGAATCTTTGAGGTTAGAAATTTGCAATTAACCAAAACCAATATAGAAGACTGTGTTGACAGTGACAGATTGCCTTGTGTTGTCAAACGTCAGTATTAAACGTCAAGCAGTGCAGTGACATTCGAAAGTGTTGCCAACACAAACAAAAACATCTCCCTACAATCAATTACGTTCCTTTTCGCATAATAATATGGAAGACCAATTTCAACTATTGTTTGACAACATGAAAATTGAAATGCAGAAACAAACAACAGAACTTACGAACACACTAACAACAGAACTTATGAACAAAATGGAAGAAAAATTACAACCTGTCCTAGAAGAAAACAAAATTTTGAAACTAAAAGTGGAAAACTTAGAAAAAAAGGTGGAATACTTGGAGAGAGACAAGAAAAACAACAATTTAATAATACACGGATTGAAAGAAGAAGAAAAATCTACACCAGATCTACTTAAAATGGTGAAACAATGTTTTTCTGAAGAACTTAATATCACCTTAGAAGAGTACGAAGTAAATAAAATTTATCGCATAGGGAACTCAAATAAAGATGGGAAACCAAAACCTACTCTCCTCTCATTAACGTGTGGATGGAAGAAGAACGAAATTATGAAAAACAAAAAGAAACTCAAGGAATGCTACATAACGGAGGACTACCCAAAAGAAGTATTGGAAAAAAGGAGGTCACTACAACCAAAATTAAACGAAGAAAGGAAAAAGGGACATTTGGCCTATATAAAATATGATAAACTTATTGTAAAAGAAAACAAGAATGTCAATGAAAAAAGAAAGAGAGAAATATCTATCTCCCCCCAAACAGAGCAACAACCAAGAAAACAAACTATGACCACATCAAAAACTAACAGAATAAATGCATTTGATATGATGAGGGCTAGGTCGCACTCTCTTTCAACTTGTCCAAGCACAAAAGAAAAATAGCAATCACACACTGACCACCGGAAACAACAAATAAATAACAATATAACAACAACGAAACAACTTCCCCCAAGCCGATTGGTCATCGTGGGGGAAAATGACCACCACCCTCCGAACACAACTATTAAACAACCAAGGTTATTAAAAGTATGTACTTATAATGTGAGATCCTTATCATCTCCCGAACGATATATAGAACTATGCAATGCCCTAGAAAAAATAAACTATGACATAATTGGACTCTCAGAGGTAAGAAGAAAAGGATGCAAAATCGAAGAACATCTCGACCATATATTCTGTTATATAGGAGAAACTCCGGGACAGTACGGAGTTGGATTCATAATTAAAAAATATATAAAATCGCATATCAAAAATTTTACTGGAATATCAGAGCGAGTGGCTTTACTACAGCTAGAATTTGATGATGCTGCTGTGTCTATAATTCAAGCGTATGCACCAACAGAGAGCTCAAGTGAAGAGGAATTAAATAAGTTTTATGAAGACCTAAGTAAAGCTCACAATCTAGCAGACAGAATAGTTCTAGTGATTGGAGATTTCAATTCAAAGGTTGGAAAACCTAAAAGCTCCGAGACGCTAATAATGGGAAAATATGGTTATGGTATCAGAAACGAAAGAGGAAAGAGAATGATCCAATATGCATATGAAAATAAATTGTCAATTATGAACACATACTTTAGAAAAAAAGAAAATCGAAAGTGGACCTGGATCTCTCCAGATCAAAAAACTAAAAACGAAATTGACTTTATTATGAGCAATACACCTGGCAGAATAACAAATGTAGAAGTATTAAATCAAATAAAATTCCATTCCGACCATAGAGTGTTGAGAGCTTCTCTCACATTGAACACTCCCAAAAAAAGTAGGAAAACCTTCAAATCTACGCCCAACATTCTAAAGAGCGATCAAGATTGTGAAAGTTATATACATAACCTAAAATCTAATATTAATCAGCTTAGTACTTTCCATCAAACGCAAGACATACAAACTTACTATAACAAAATTGAAGAAACAATAAGAGATAGCCTAAAGTCAAAACCAACAGCAGATATAAGTAAAAGCAAACGCAGAAAAATACTATCAGAAACTACTACAGATTTAATAAATGAACGAACTAAGTTGTTAACTATCAAAGATAAAACTAAAGAAATAAAAGATAAACTTAGAGACATATTCAAAATTACGAATAAAGCCATTAAGAAAGACTATGCTAACTATAGAAAAAGAATAATAGGAAAAAACCTAAATACTTACAGAAGCTCAAAACGAGCCTACAAAGAATTACATACTCACAGAAATTGGATCCAGAAACTAGAAGGAAAAAACGAGACAAGAAACAGACAAGACGTGTTGAACTGTGCCACAGACTACTACAAAAAATTATACGAAGAACCACCGGAACACCTAAACCAAAAACAAGGCGAGGATAATATAACATTAGATGAACCAAATGAAAAAGTAGAAAACATAACTGAAATAGAAATACTTGCACACATAAGGAAACTGAAAGACGACAAAAGCCCTGGACCTGATAGCATCAGTAATGAATCTTTAAAGATCGGTGCTCCTGTTCTCATCTCACATCTGGCACGACTTTTCACTTTGGTGCTCGAAGCGGAAACAGTACCACATCAATGGTGCAAATCGGACATAATACTCATCTACAAAAAAGGCAACCCACTTGAGATTGGAAATTACAGGCCAATCAGCCTACTATCAAGTATATATAAATTATTTGCATCCATTCTGCTTAGTCGAATCACTGAACAAATAGATAAAAAACAGCCGATTGAACAGGCAGGCTTCCGATCAGGATTTTCCACACATGACCATATACATGTAGTAGAACAACTTCTAGAGAAATACAAAGAATACAATTTTCCTTTATATGTTGCATTTGTGGACTACTCTAAAGCCTTTGACAGTATAACGCACAACTCTATATGGAAAGCACTTAAAGCATGCAATATAAACAACATATACATAAATATCCTAAAAAACATATATTCCAAAAGTATAAGTCAAGTCAAGCTAGAAAGAAGGGGAGACAACATTATAATAGGCAGAGGCGTCAGACAAGGTGATCCGATATCCCCTAAACTATTCATAGCCGTGTTAGAGGATATATTCCAAAACATAGACTGGAAAAATAAAGGGCTCATGATAAAAGACCAACACTTAACACATTTAAGGTTTGCAGACGACATTGTGCTTTTTGCTAAAACAGCAAATGAGCTTGAGCATATGTTACAAACCTTAAGCGGAGAGAGCAAAAAGGTTGGTTTGGACATGAACCCAGACAAAACTAAAGCCATGACCAACTCCCACAGAAAACCAATACATGCAGACGGGAAACTAATAGAGTATGTAAATGATTATATTTATCTTGGTAAACTAGTTTCTTTTAAAACAAACAGCAATGAAGAAGAAGTGGACAGAAGAGTCAACATCACATGGAAAAAATTTTGGGCACAAAAGGAAATACTTAAAGGACATTACAGCTTGGACCAAAAAAAGATAATAATGGACACGTGTCTCTTGCCAAGCCTAACGTACGGATGCCAAACTTGGGTTTACACAAATAAAATAAAAAACCGGCTATTGACAACACAAAGAGCAATGGAAAGAAGTATCTTAAAGTTAAGGAAAATTCAAAAAATAAGAAGTGGAACCATTAGGAAAAGGACAAAGGTAACAGACGCTCTTCAATATGCTCTCCAACAAAAATGGCAGTGGGCTGGGCACATCTGTAGAATAAAAGATAACAGGTGGACACTGAAAGTAACAAAATGGAAGGGACCACTAGGGAAAAGGAGCATTGGGAGACCAAAGAGACGGTGGGCCGAGGACATACAAGCGATAGCAGGAATATGTTGGATGGAAAAAGGTCAAGACAGAGAAAAATGGAAAAAATGGAGGAGGCTTTTACCCGAAAGGGATCCGAATAAATAAACTAATTGTACTAATACTAGAAATAGCTATAAAGTTAACTAACACTAACCTACTAACAAACATTTGAAATGTAAAAATTTTATGGAACAAATAAAGCTTTATTATTATTATTTCGTTTATTCATTTAACATACATATAATTTATATTTTTAAATATTTACATAAACACATAAAAACATTTAAAAATATACAAAATAGTAGCCCACCGGTATCGGGAACAGGGTCCAAGCTACCGGCGGTCAGGGCTCCAGGGAGAGGAACTTCCTGACGATGCGTGCCGTGTCCAGCAGTACCGCTTTCTGAATCAAGCCCTTGATCCAGCTGCCTAACGAGAGCCTCCTGAGGTGTTGGTCGAGGCTCTTGGCTATTAAGCCATTGGCAGTCACGACTATCGGTACAATGATTGCTGAATCCACCTCCCACATGTCGACAACCTCGTGAGCCAAGTCAAGATACTTGATTTGTTTATCTTTCTCAGCTTTCACGAGGTTCTCATCATGTGGGATGGTTATGTCAACAATCATTGCACGCCGCTCTGATCGATCCACCAGCACTATATCAGGCTTATTGGCAACAATAGTCCTGTCAGTGATGATGGATCGATCCCAGTACAATGTAATATGGCCATTTTCGAGAACTGGGTCGGGCATATACCTGTAGTACGGCACCTCCGATTCCACAAGGTTGTATTTAAGAGCAAGTTGCTGATGAATTATCCTGGCTACAAGGTTGTGTCTATGCAAGTACTCTCCGTTAGCTAGACGAGAACACCCGGAAATAATGTGTCTAATTGATTCTCCCGGCCGGTGACATGCCCGACAGATGTCAACTGTGCCGTCTTTCACAATGAATCTCCGGTAATTGTTCGTCATCATAACTTCGTCCATAATTGCAAAGACAAAACCTTCGGTTTCTCCAAAGAGGTCACCGAAACGTAGCCAGGCTACGGACGCTCGAAAATCTACATCGGGCCCGTGTAGGGCTCGGAAGAAGCGTCCGTGAAGCTCTTTGCTCTTCCATACCTCCAAGCGATCATTTGTGTCAAGCACTACTGGTTTACGCCAGTTCTCCTTAGCCAAGGAGAGCGGAGTGAGGCCCTTGTCAGCCGCAACCACATCTCGATGCATCCCCACGTCGGTTTCTAGAAAATATTCCCTGAGACTGCATACCTCGCGATTGTGGAGGGTCTTGGCGTTTAAAAAGCCACGACCTCCACATTTTCGCGGGATATACAGCCTCATAACCGATGACCGTGGGTGATGCAATCGATTTGCAGTCAGCAGTGTACGGACCCTCTGATCCAGGGCGTCAAGTTCGGTTTGAGTCCATTTGAGTATGCCGAAAGAGTACATCAATACCGGCATGACCCAACCGTTGAAAGCGCGCACCTTGTTTCCGCCTGATAGAAGACTATTAAGTACTTTTTTCAGGCGGCCAAAGAAGCGTTCCTTCAACGATTGCTTCATGTCAGTAACATTAATACCCAACGCTTCCGACATACCCAAATACTTATAGGTTTCGGATGCGGAGAGGGCTCTAAGGTTTATGGAACTCATGAGTTGGGTTCCCACGGATTCCATAATCTCTCCTCGCTTTACATGCATGACCGCACATTTGTCCACACCAAATTCCATCCTGATGGAGCTACTGAAAGTTTCAGTAATTTTCAGTAGCTCCTTCAGTTGTGAATCGGTATGAGCAAAAAGTTTCAGGTCATCCATGTAGAGGAGGTGCGATATAACCTGACCACCTCTCCTCAACCGATAGCCTAGACCTGAATCCTCCAATAGTGTGCTTAGAGGATTCAGTGCTAAGCAAAACCAAAGTGGACTCAAACTATCGCCCTGAAATATACCTCGCTCGATCCTTATCGGTTCGCTATTCCTCTGAATATTTCGACATCCTGGATAGCGAAGGACTGTCCTCCATGTCCTCATACACGTCATCAGGAAGGTGCGTAGAGTTGCATCCACTTTATACAACTCCAGCACCCGCATGAGCCATGTATGTGGCACTGAGTCATAGGCCTTCTTATAATCTATCCAACATGTCGACAGATCCTTTCGGGAACGACGAACCTGTTGGCTAATGGCCATATCAATGAGGAGTAGCTCCTTAGTACCGCGGGACCCGCTCCTACATCCATTTTGAGAGGCAGACATGATGGAGTTGCTGTCAATATGGGTGTTAATTTTAGATTTCAAAATGGATGTAAGAACTTTATAGACCGTCGGTAAACACGTGATCGGCCTATAATTTTTGGGTTCCGCGGTGCTACCTGATTTATGGAGCAGGTGGGTTACTCCAGTTGTTAGAAACTGGGGTAGCGAACCAGACTCTAAAGCAGTCTGGAATTGAGATGCCAAGCGAGCGTGCGACCCGGAGAACCATTTGATCCAAAAGTTGTGCAGCCCATCCGGCCCTGGAGACTTCCAATTAGGCAACGGACGGACTGCACGAGCTACATCTTGGGGGCAGATGGTAATAGCCCCCATTTCTGGTACTGGATCGCAGGCTCGCTCAACAACCCGAGTCCAACTACCTTCGGTGTGACTGACAGGCACCGACCAGATATTGCGCCAGAATGAACACATGGCATCATCATCCGGTAGGCACGTGTCAGTGACACCTTGGTCTGATCGCTCCCAAGCTCTATAGACCCGCCTTTCATCGCTTTGGAAATTGCGATTCTGAGAATACCGCTCAACCCTTCGCTTGTACCGACGAATACGGTTTGCCCATGCATAAATCTTCTGCTTAAAAAAGATTATTAGATTATTATTAGATTATTGATTAATTATTATTATTAATATTTAATCAATTTATATAATACATACTTTGTTTGACGGCAAACGCATTATTCGGGAACGAACGCTTCCAAAATTTGAATTTTACCGCGCTACCGCCGCCACGGCTGCCAACATTCAAATGTAACATTTCGTATGATATTTACACGCACTTCGTTTACAGTTTCTTCATTATGCCAGTGTGTGCGTGTTCAAACTCAAATATTATTGTTGTAATGTTCTTAAAGTACCTCGTAGGTAGATGAACGAGGGGGATATATTACGGACGACAACAGGTCAAGCTATCGGAAACTGTCAAATATTCCCAATCTACTTTGAGCCTTCATAGGTTAGCAATAAGGTTGACGTCTGTCCATTCTTCTTCTTCTTCCTATGCCTCTTCAATCCTGAAGGCTGGCCGTCAGCTTCTTGTATTCGGTTTTGTCAACCGCGAGACACGACAGTTTTTCGACGGGCGTAATGCCGGTCCACTCCCTGATGTTTCGCAGCCACGACTTTTTCTCTCGTCCAGCGCGCCTCTTTCCTTCTACCTTGCCCATCATAATGAGCTGGAGTAGCGTATATCTATCGTGTCGGAGCACGTGACCGAGATAATCTATTTTGCGTTTCTTTATGGTGGTCAAGACAACTTTCGAGGCATTTGAACGCGCTGAAGGACGGTGTCTTTTCTGACCTTTTGGGTCCAACTTATGCGCAGCATACGACGGTAGCACCACATTTCAAAAGCCTGCAAGCATCGTGTAGTGTCCTCTTTCAGAATCCACGCTTCGCAGCCGTACATGACGACAGGCTATACATAGCACAAAAGTAACCTGACTCGGAGCTTTATGTGGAGTTTACCACAGCACAGATCTTTCTTCATTTTGTTAAAAGATGCTCGAGCAAGTTCTTTGTCGTTTCTTGATCGGACTCCCATGCATCATTTACCCAAGCACCGAGATACTTGTACTGTCGTACCCGCTCAAGTTGTTTACCTGCCACCGATATGCTAGCGCGTAAGTCTGGGTTTCCAGAGACCACCGTAAATTTTGTCTTGCTGATGTTCATCAACAGACCGGCCTTCTCACTGAACTCATTGACTTTTATCTACAATGGTTCGCAAGTCTTGTTCAGAGGATGCAATGAGAACAGTGTCATCCGCATAACGCAGGTTATTAACAACCTTGCAGTTGATCTTCACTCCGGCTTCCAAACCTTCAAGAGCCTACGACATCACTGCCTCGGAATAAATATTGAAGAGCAACGGAGACACAACACAGCCCTGCCGAACTCCACGACAAATCTTGAGATCTTCCCCGGTCTCCTCATTTTCAAATCTGATTGTAGCTACTTGGTTCTCGTATAGATTACGGATAATCCTGACGTTCTTGCCATCGAGTCCAATATCTCTTAATAGACCCAGGAGGTGCTGGTGCTTAACCCGGTCGAATGCCTTTTCATAATCTATGAAGCACAGCAGTACGTCGGTTTGCATATCCCTGCATTTTTGTACGAGAACGCTGAGGGCAAAAAGTGCTTCACGAGTACCGACACCAGAGCGAAATCCGAATTGATTGTTTCCCAGTTGTTTGTCACATTTCGGTCTTACCCTGTTCTGTATAATGTTTTGGGAATTTGAAGGTCCTAAGCTTCGTAAGTCTAAGGTCGGTTTGTTTTGGTTTCCTGGTTGGAAAAACCTCATGGATGTCCGCCGCCCTAGGGCGGGCGACGGTGTCTGTCAGACTCTTGCTGACTAAAAACCACCCCGATGTTCCATCTCACATTTACACCGGGGGTTACGAAAACGAACACTGCTTCCGCAACCCCCGATTGGTGCTGGCCCGCTACTATGGGCCACTGAGTGAGGTGTACGACTCCTCCCGTGACGTCTAAGAGTGGAGCGCGTGGAACACTTCACGCCTCCACCTCGGGTCCTGATGTTTGGGGGGGCGACAGATGTCCCCGAGTCTGTCGCCCCTGGAGCCATTTAAGGGGACTGGAAGAGGGCGTTATCTGCCCTCCGCCGACGCCCGGTGCGCCTGCTGTGGGTCGGGTGAGAGGATGAGATCTCCCTCCCCCTTTCCGCAGCCTCCTTCTGCAAGACGAGTGTTTCGCAGAAGGAAACGACCGCATCCCAGGACTCTTCACTGCCGACCATCGACTCGATTGCGGCCGGCAGCGACAAGTCACTGCCTACTTCAAAGACGAGGGCACGGCGCAGCTCCTTCGCGCGCGGCTCACTCTGCCAGCGTATGTCGCGCCGTGTCCTCCCGGCAGTCGACGCAGTAGCTCCACCGGGCGTCCAGCTCCCTGTTTATGCGACACAAGTACTTTTCGAAGGAACCATGCCCGGAAAGTACCTATGTCATCCGAAACGTTAGGTGGCCCTGCGTTTTCCCGAGCCAGTCCGCCCGTACCGGCTGGATCGCCTCGATGGTGGTGAGGTAGGGCGTGAAAGCCTGTCGCGCCATTCTGCCACCAGGATCTCTCGGAGCTGCGAACGACGCTGCTCGAGCCGGCGCAGCATCGGCTGTTCGCCCCGCTCCCGCCTCCTTACGCCATCGGTACAGTGACGTGAGGACCTTCGCCTCCAGCTCCCAAGGCAGGCCTCCGACTTGTTGAGGGCCACCTCCAGGCCTAGGCGACGTACCCACCACCTGTAATACCGCAGCCGTCGCCAGCAACGTTACTTCCCTGAGCGAGCTCCCCCGGGCGGTGACCAGCGTGTCGTTCGCATAACACGTCAGGTCTCCCCCCAGTCTGAGCTTACCTCTCAGCACCCAGTGGTACGTCGTCTACGTTACGAAAAATTAAAGCATGGCAAAGAGCTTCAATGGTTGAAGAACGTCAAACTGGACTGGCACTTCTCCACGTCCATAAAAACTTACCCATTATGTAGATGAAATGATAACATGTTTCGGCAGAAGACGTAAAAGAAAAATTGATTTCGTTATTGAATTGGGTGTTTTTAAGTTCAGTACTTATTACTTGTTAATAGAATACCTTCTTTTTAATTGTATCTATTATTATCAGTTTAATTAAAACTTCTTATGACTTGATCACGACTATGTGACCCCCCCCTGGTGCCAAAGCTGGATCCGCCCTTGAGGTATACTTTGGTTTAGGTATATTTTGATATAAAAATAATTGAGATCTGTCGTGTTTTGAAAAAGAAAACAGCGGAATACGAAACATGTTTTGGTCAACGTTTTTGTCGGTAAAATCAGCCTGAGTTGCAACTGTCCCTTTCGCACTTTACGGGGAAAGGTTAAAAGCGGCACGACTGCAATAGTTTCTTCAAATACCTATTTGTCAAATTCCTCGGCACTAGAGTCCACTCTTAAGCTCAAATCAGACAGACTATACCGATTCATCGCGTCATCGACTTGAGTGTGAGGGTCAGTTTTCTCCACTGTTTGAAAGATCGCAGAAAAGTTTTCACTTCAAATAATACGGTAGTATCGTCTCTCTTGCCCGTACTTGTAGAAAAGTCACTCTTTACGTTCTGGTACTGACTGTTAGTATTTTATTCTTTGGTGGTTCAGAATTACAAGAGATTATCTATACTAATATATAAAGCTGAAGAGTTTGTTTGTTTGAACGCGCTAATCTCTGGAACTACAGGTCCGATTTCAAAAAATCTTTTTGCGTTGGATAGCCCATTAATCTAGGAAGGCTTTAGGCTATATAACATCATGCTGCGACCAATAGGAGCGGAGCATAACTAACTCCATGTGAACGAAGTCGCTGGTGGACGTTAGAGTTTAATAAATAGGGAAATGTGTAACACATAAGGTTCGTATTTTTTCAGCCAAATTATGTAACACATTTTCTATTACAAACTGTACTTTTTAACTCTTCTTAAAGCGTACTGCCAGAGTCTGTACACAGGTAGTCTGTGGATCAATTACACTATAAAGTCGCTGGATGTCCTTCGCGTGCAATATAACAATGGCTTCAGGATGTTGTTGGGACTTCCACTCTGCTGCAGCGCGTCGGGAATGTTTGCGCTTGCTCGTACCGACGGGTTTCACGCGATTATGCGCAAAAAACAGCGTCTCTCCTGAGGAGAGTAAGAGACAGTTCCAACAGCATCCTAAGAACTGTATCGGAGAGTTTCGGCTCTCCAATTATGAAACAACTAGCTTTCCGCCCGCGGCTTCGCCTGCGTGGAATTCGTTTACATCGCGCTTTTTAGATTCCTCATTTTCGGGGATTAATTATCGTATCATTTCGCTTCAAATTTTACATGTGCATATTCGTTTGTAATATATTACCTTGAAATAAACGACACACAGTGCCATCTATCACCGAACTGGTATGAAGCTAACAATATCTTTGTTTTCCCTCGGGAATATCAAAATTTTCCGCCATAAAAAGAAACCTATTATTTTATTCAGACTTCTTACTTTACGTCTGCAAAATTTCAAAGCAATCGGTTCAGTAGTTACGTCGTGAAAGCGGAACAAACTCACTTTCTGATTTATAACATAAGTAAGGATTTATACGAAGGGTGGTGGGTAGGTACTACTACTTGGTAATAAGTTGTTTGTCTTTTTGATGTTTCTAACACTCTATGGATTCTCTGGTCCGAAATAAAAATCATTTTATTTCATTTATTTAAAGAAAATTCCAAATACATACATAGTTTAAAAAAAATCCTGTGAGTATCATGATAATGCAATGAACTTAGCTCAACTTTTTTTTTTGGGATAAAACCCGCTACACATTATCCCACCCACTGCAACTCCTGAAAGCCAGAATCAACAGTGGAGACCGCCAGAAAAACGCCGAGCAATGAAGCTCGACGAGTCCCGGAGAGACGATTCAACTGTCTTGGGTCCCGCAACGAAATTAATCAGAAAAAAATAGCGGAGGAGTAAGAACAAAAAAAAAAAAAATCTTAGCGCAACTGTCTAAACGAAAGGCATGGTTACCATTTCATGTGTGTTATGTAAAACTTATCCTGTATAAAACTGTGTTCACCTAGTACTGGGTACCAGTTGACCGTAACCGGGAAGTCATCGGTCACGGAGCAGCCCTACCACGTCGCTCACTGTCTACCGGTGATGAAACACTCCGGCCCTATCTAAATCACTGCGTTTAACCTAAATAACGGTCACCCTGTATAAGGCTGCTGTTATACTGACGTACCGTAGTGAGTTTTAAGGAGTTTGTTTTAAGTATGTTAGTGTAATGTGTTTTGTTTGTTACCTTAAATACAATTGACAGCTTTTTTAAGAGTTGTCATCCTCAGTGGCGCAGCGGTCAACGCGCCTGCCTGCGACGTGGAGGCCCCGGGTTGCTATCCCCGGCTAGATCATGATGGAAAACAGTCTTTTCCTGCTTGGCCTGGGTCTTGGATGTTTATCTATTATAAATATAGTATCGTTGAGTTAGTATCCCATAACACAAGTCTCGAACTTACTTTGGGGCTAGCTCAATCTGTGTGATGTGTCCGCATATAGGTATATATGTATGTATGATTAGGAGGATGCTGAAGTCACTGAGTAATGCGTGTTTAAATTGCAAATTTTAAAATCAAGAAAAGTTGTTGCTTATCAGAATTAATTACCAATTTTAATTGTTCATTTATTTAAAAAAACAAATACTACAACACAGCAACAGTGCAACAGCAATAGCAATAGTGTTATGAAATATTATGTAACTTTTACGGGGCAGATTAAGTTTCTCAATTGGCGACAGGCATTTTAATCCATACTAATATTATAAATGCGAAACCTCTCAAGCGATTTTGATGAAATTTTGCAAAGACAATCTTTAGACCGTCCATCAATATTCCCGAGGGAAATGTAAAAAGCGCGATATAACCGAATTCCTCGCGGGCGAAGCCGCGGGCGGAAAGCTAGTCTTTTATAATTACATTTTGTAAATTTACTTACACAAACAGCCAGACCAGAAATCTTTATTTGCAGGTCATATAAAATTTGTTCCGTGCGGGAATCGACGCCACGACACGCAGCTCAGCAGTCAAACGAGCCAAACCTTTGAGTCAACCGCGTCGTAAAATATGAAGCATTAATATAAAATACTTTTGTAAATAAAGGTTTTAATGTCAGAGTTATAAAAAAAAAAAATAGGCTTGAGACTTACACCACAAACTAATAAACAGGTTAACGCTAAATTGATTTCAAACCTCGTTCTGTCTCCGTTACCTTCTCGATTGACAGAAACAGAACGAGATTTTAAATAGGTTAAGCTCTAAATGCGTTTAGTGATCTGTGGGCCAGCCATATTAGAGCCAGAAATTCGAGATAATTTTCAAGTTATAGAACAACTAACTGATTGTAATTCCAAACAAAGTTAATTGATTAAGTGGTGATGAAGTATAATTTATTTGAAATTATGAACCCATTTTAAAATTGAGATAGTTCTTGTAAGAAATCTTGATTGTAAGAGCCAGCTTATAGATGACACAAAGTCATTACCACAACGACTTAAAAGAGAAGCCTTAAGGCAAGTGCAAATTTATTTCAGGTTTCGTGAGCCTTTACGGTTTCTATATCAAAGCTTGTTTATTTATGCCTCTTCATCTTGTAATGCCTATCCATTAGCTGTGAAACTATTTGACTTAGTACTCAGTATGGTAGGCAAAAACCGCATAGTTCACGCTAAATTCTCTAAGCTCTACCATGTTGAAACATTTAGGTTTCAGCGAGGATCAATTCGCTCTGAATGTGTTAGCACGGGAGCTCGTACCGGTCGACACAATACCGAAGTTTTGAATGTATGTACTTGTGCGCGTGTATGATGTTATGACGTCACTCATCTTTAACCTAACTAAAGAGAGTTTATACTTGGTTACCACAAGTAAAGCGCACGGGCCTTTGTGGGATATAATACTATGTTATAATAACAGCTTGTCACTGTGTTAGGTTCTGCAAAATTTCTTCTCATCATCATTCCTCATAATTTCAGCCTTAAGACGTCCACTGCTGGACATAGGTCTCTCCCAAGGATCTCCACGACGACCGGTCCTGCGCCTCCCGCATCCAGCGACTTCCCGCGACCTTCACCAGGTCGTCAGTCCATCTTGTGGCGGCCTACCCACGCTGCGTCTTCCGGTGCGTGGGTATACTCGAGAACCCGTCGGCCCCATCGGGCATCGGTCCTACGGGCAATGTGCTTTCTTCTTATACAAAGAATAAATGTGCTCGATTGGCGATTGCCAGATTTTATTTTTAGGTTTTCGCTTACCCATTGAAAAGCCACGAGTTTCGTTTCGATTTTCTTCTGCCAACTTTTGTGATGGCCACCAGAATGATTTTGGCGAATGTCGTAAATATTTCTAAAAAGGCACTTTTATACTTCTAGTCGCTTTCTAGGTATACACTGTACATATTAGATCATTTCCCGTGACCGCAGGGCTGGCTTTTACCTTAGCCAGAGGCTAAGCATTGCCATGTAATATCGACAGTCTCCTGGGTATATTATTAGCCGATAGCGCTGCGGAGGAATTTTTCGACGCCATATTTTAGTTTGTTATTAGTTTTAGTTAGGTAGGATATTATATTTTAGTGGTGAGTTAGTTTACGAGTATCCTCGTAAGCAAATATTGTTTCCTTTTTTTGTAATTTAAAAAAAAATATATAATATAGTGCTTGCCCGCAATCTCGCCTGCTGGTAAGCAGAGATGCAATCGTTGATGGTAAAGCACGGTCTATTCACTTAAAAAAACTTAGTGAATATGAAGTAATACGGCACTTGAGCTTTGTACCATACATATACCCGAAATATACATATAAGTACAGTAGATATATGTCCAGACGGTAAAAAAGTCAGCTGTTATTACTACATAAATCATAACCCAGTTGAGCAGTCACTTGGATCCAATTGATAAAAGCTTGCTGGGAAAAATAAGTAATTTATCTCACCCTTTCGCTTCAATATAATTTGTTCTGGGTACCTGTCGACAGGTGTATTGAGTTCGTAGGGAGGAAGGAGGCTTAATATCAAACAATATGAGACATATCCGTTATTAGTTAAATACTTTATGTCAGCACGAGCTCCTTTCCAAGAATATCATCCTTGAATTAATCCTAAGAGAACGTAACCAAGAAAATTCAATACTACTCTTTATTGCTTCTATCCGAATATTTTGTTGATAATAAAATAGTAGATTAATAAAGTTTTATTCGATATTTAGGTGGCTGTCCTATTTTTAGAAAGTGTTTCCTTCACAAACTTGAATAGGATTTTTGGAAGGAAAAAAAAAAATACTATGTAATAAATGCGTTGCTGAGGTGACGCTATACATTTTTATATTCATGTAAAATCGACCGTAATATACATTCCCCCTTTTCCTGGTATGGTTATGGCGAGAAAAAATGATGTTTGGCCCAACGTTAGAATGTATGCGGTCCCTTTACACCAAGTCACATAACTCACGGCTCATAAAAATATACTGATTTACTTAGTGAGAAACGAAAGTCAACTTATGACGACGTTGCTAGGGGCTTGTTTTCTGAAAACAAATGAATAGGCGAGTTCATATTTTGTTTGTAGATATTATTTACAGTCTTAGAACAATTAAATTAAACGGTTCGAGTTTATATTTCAATAGAACAACTGATAATTATAACAAACATCCGAACTCGTATTGTTGATGTTGTGAACTTTACTTTTGGACTTGTTTTGTTTGCCATGTTGTAAAGTAATTTAACGTGTGAAAGATTACAATTTATTCATATTAATATAAAAACTGAAAGTTAAAATGACGCATGGAATTTGTTTTCATTAAGCAATAAATTTTATGATAAAGCGATATTGCATTAACACAATCACTTGGTTTGTTCTTTGTGCTCAATCATTTTGTAGGTATTTATAAAAGACAATGGTTGGGTATTTTTAATGGATATATTTTGCATTTTATTAATTACTAGCGACCGCCAGCGACTTCGTTCACGTGGAGTTAGTTATGCTTCGCTCATATTGGTCGCAACGTAATGTTATATAGCCTAAAGCCTTCCTGGTTTAATGGGCTATCCAACGCAAACAGAATTTCTTAAATCGGACTAGTAGTTCCTGAGATTAGCGCGTTCAAACAAACAATCAAACAAACTCTTCAGCTTTATATATTAGTATAGAGTAGTATAGATAAACGTGACCCGTGCACAGAGAGGATTATTAATTGTACGCAGCAATTATAGTGTTTGTAGTTATTGATTAATTCTGACTGTTCCCTTTATAGCCCTCAAGACGGGCGGTAATTGAGTGTTTGTCACACTTAATAATTCAGTGGCAAGTTGTCTGAAGTCGTCTGGCGTTGCCGCTGTCCTTGACCGAATCATCTTGCATTAATGCCGATGGGATTATGTATATTTAATAGAATACTGAGAATGTAATTTATCTGGGAATCTTGACAAAGTGAAGCATATTTTGAAGTGAGAAAAGGAGTTTGGTGTTTGTCTGCTTTTTTGAGATTTCTTAAAAATTACCGATATTATCTAGGCATCATTGCATGAATACTTACAATAATAAACCGGCTCAATTCTACTTACTGTTTAGATTAATAAAGTACCACATTTTCATAAATTTTACAAAAAAAATAATCTAATCTAGTCTAGTGAATGTTCCGTACCTACGTACCTATTTAGTAAACAGTCTCCCATTCACCTCCATCTAAAGGTCCATCCTTAAATATTTATTCTTGAAAGGCAAAAAAAGGTTTTAAAAGATAAATTCGGAAGTCTCTTTGGATAAGAAAATAAAACAACCCTTTCAATAAAGCGGGACCACGCATGATTGAATGAACACGTAATATCGCCGTGTACTGTCGTATCAACTGAAATATATTCAATATAATGTCTATTTTGTAATCCTGGTCTATATTAATTCAATGATCGAGAAGGGATTAAATTTTAATAAAGGTCTTTTCGAGGAAGGTTTGAAGGTTCTATAGCTGTGATTAGATATCTTATTTATGATAAAAAGGTAACTGCTTTAAATATGTCATGGATTCTAAGCTGTTTTGGAAAACGTAGCTTAAAATTATGTCATAATTAGCCATTTACTTATCATATTTAGGTACATAACGTTTAAACCCCTGTTAATTTAAAGCAAAAATAAAATAATAAAAAATAAAAGGAGGAATAAAAGGGTAGAACTTTGATTGAGGCTCTTTTGGTACCTAAATGAAAAACGTGTTCCTCGATTATCGACCAATCGTCATACACAATAGGGTATTTAACTAAAAAAAAACTAATTAATCCGTCAGTCAGATTTCCAAAAAATACTAGACACGTATTTTTTCTTTTTTCATATAAACAAAAAATGAAGACGATACAGCGCGTTGAAAACTCGTGTGACGTCACTGCACCCTACACTTTTTAGTGACCAGTGACGTCACCGGCCACCACTCCTGATCCTTGATGCCTTTTATATTTGTCAACTTTTATTTATTTGATACAACAAAATATACGTATCCAATATTTTTCTATAATCTGAATGACGGACTAAATAGAATCATTTTTTTACCCAGGAAACATCCCTATTATTAAGTATTTGGGTTTGATCTAATAACGTTGGGTTCACCTGTTGTCGGTAACTTAATACCTAGTTGTGTGGCTAAATATCGATATTTTACCCGAACCGATCACCGCTTCCATTATTATGCTATACAGAGTGGTGCTGATAATACATATAGACAATAAATGAAAACACGAACAATGCTGGTTCATAGTGTAAGGTTCTGATTGTTTTGTATGTAATTTTTAGAATAAATAATGTGTTAGTTGGCTGTTTCCGCTCTGAAGTCAGTCATTGGCTGGTTTTTGACAGCAAAACGAATGCTTGTATCTGATTGGTTCAACCTAGAATGGCGGGAGTCATGGCTGACTTCGCGGCGTTAATAGTCAACTGGGGGGTAGAATAAGGGAGGAGACAGAAAAAGGAAAAACACTTGGTCGGGGACGAGCGAACGGTCCGGTTGTCTTATATTGTCAAAATAATTTATGTAATATAATTGGATAATCATAGCCATATTATAAATTGATTAATTGTGGTGATAATAAAATAGAGTGGAGTATTGGGTATTGCTGAAGTTTCCTTCGAACCGAGTCCCTTCCTTCTAATCCTAAACCATAGAAAAAAACCTAGCAGCAAAAATAAAAAAAAAATGATTAAAAAAAATATTTCAAACAAACTAAATCGCATGAAATTGCAAATGGAATAGAACATCCTTTAAATATAATGGTTCACTGACCTCCGATCAGCGGTAGCGCAATCCTGTATTGACTTGCTTTTTTCGCGCCATTATTAGTTTGGTACCGCAGGATGCGGCGGCCATTAACCTGTAAGCGCTTCCTTATCAACATCTACATCATGTAGAAAATGTGAAAAATGAAAAATAATTTCTTGTGACTAAACTAATGGACATATTTATTTGATTTTTTATGGGTAGACTGAGAATGTATTGAGGTAGACGATGTTTAATTTATTGTCGTATTGTTAGCACCACTCTGTATACATATAACCCGCAATATGTTTACGTAAAACTTCATGTTTCAATGTAAATTCAAAAGAGCTATGGAGCAATAAAAGGGTAGGTACATTAATAAAGACCCTAGTCCTCACGTAACAGGTAATGAAACCACGTGAATTATTATGATTATATATTGTATACTGTAATAAAAGCCAAACAAGGCTAATGTGTTTCACGCAAAAGTAATATAGGACTGATACGCAGAGGCTCATTTCTCCAGGCTTTATTTGTCATTAGTTCATGATATGTATAGTTTTATTTTGAAATCGTGGTGGCCTAGTGGTTAAAACACCAGCCTCTCAAGTATGAGTGCGCGAGTTCCAGGTCAGGCAAGTACCAATGCAACTTTTCTAAAGTTATACGAACTTTCTAAGTATATCTTGGACACCAATGACTCAAGGTGAAGGAAAACATCTTGAGGAAACCTGGACTTTAAGTCTGAAATCGCCAACCCGCATTGAGCAAGCGTGGTGATTACGGTCAATCCTTCTTTGTATGACAGGAGACCTGTGCCCAGCAGCGGGACGATAAAAGATTGATGATGATGATGATGATGTATAGTTTTAATTTATTAAGCCAAAGTTCGAGCGAGCGTGTTTTTTGTGCATATGGAGTTTGTTGAAAATCTAATAGTGTATTTCAGCGACTAGGATGCCTTCTGTTGTATTTTTTTTTTTTTTTTTTAATATTTATAAACTAGTGCTTGACTGCAATCCCGCCTGATGGTAAGCAGTGATGCAATCGTTGAGTCTAAAGCGCACTAGTTTATTAAGCCTATTCACTTAAAAAACTTAGGAATAGGAAGGATGACGGCAGTTGAGCGAGGTGATGCAATGTTAAACCCAAGATCAACACGACCAAACGATGCTGCGCTAGAGGGAGATTGATCTGGAGACTCTCCACGACCAAATTCCCGAGACAACAACATTTGGCGCATCGTACCCGCCACACATCGCAACACAACTGCTCAGACCCGTCCTCCGTACGGCTTCACCAGACATCATGCCGGAACACGACGAATCGCTTGGCGGCAAGACTTTGTCTGGTGGGTGGTAACTTCCGCCGGCAGCCGATGTTATGGCCTACCACCTACCTTTGTATTCTCAAAGCTCAGCTCGACATCGAGACTTGAAGATCCAGTGCGCGATAAAATCCTGTCACTATACAAAATCATTTTTTGTTTATGCGAATCCCGAAACACGTGTCAAGTATTTTAAAGTAAAGAATCTTTGTACAAAATTTCAAAAAGATGTAATGAAAAACCACAAAATTATGAGCAAACAATAATCAAGTAGATATCAATCTAATTGGTTGTACCAACAAAAAAATGACCAAAGTTTCGCTCGAGCGGGCGAGCGCGGTGCGTTGGCCTCTGGCGTCAGTTCTGGAGCGCGTGCAAGTACTATAATTTATCGTAACCGCTCGGTAACCACTCTGCAACAATTTCTAAATGTATTTGGGGAAAAATATAATATGGTGTAAAAATGATTGGAATTGATTCAGTTGCTTATTCTGAACCACCTATATTCAGGTTTCGCATAAACAAAAAATAAAGTTGTATATTTACCTCATTGCGAATGTGGACGAGTCAGTGTATATTTTCTGTAATTTCGGTATACTTATAAATAGTTTTGTTTCGAACAGGATTCTTGTTGTTCATTTCTTGATTAAAAATAAAGATTCTGATATACATATACTTACATACATAGGTACGTAATAGATTTTGGCACGGTCAGAATGCCAATGCATACAAGCTGTTAAATACCGAACACCGCGAAGGTACCCAGTACTTAAAAGTTGGCCTTTATTGGTATACAAGTAGGGTTGACGCAATCAAAATAAAACAACTACTGTATACTGTTCTATAGATGCGCTTATATTTCTTACAATTCTAAAGGACCCAACCAAATCGTTGTCATACAACACTTGCGACTTCTAATTTGACGCCAACGCCATCTAGCTGCATTTAGTGTAAACTTATCATAAATATTTTTTATTATGTTAAACTTGACGAACGGCTTTGATCAAGCATGATCATTAACACAAGCAGAATATTTGAGGCAACTGTGTATCCGTAGCTGCAGTCTTCTAGCATGATTTGGCCACTCAATCTGAATAGTTAGTATCTGAATTGATTGGCCAAACAGTTGTTGATCAGTTTTCGGAATCATTATCATCCTGTTAAGAAACATTATCCTCGCGGGAAACCGCTAGATGCGGAAGACGCAGGACCGGTTGTCGTGAAGATCCTTGGGGGGCGCAGTGGACGTCTTTCGGCTGAAATGATGATGATGAATGATGATCATCCTGTTCTTGACTTGTTGTTTGAAGATAATTTGATTGCCATTCCATCCAAGTACCTACTTCTGACTTAAAAGACTGATGTACTTCCAGGGAGAGTGTTGCGTGTTTTGGGGGACTGTATTGAGTTTCAGCTTAATTTGAATAAATTAATTTTACAAAACGGTTAAAAAGCCACTTTGTCTAGCGTGGATTCACGATCTAGGGTTAATTCCAAATTGAAATACAGTCTTAAGTAAGCGCAAATCTCATCCAATTATAACATTATATTTGGAGTTTGAGAATCTGAATATTGTACGCAGTTTTCCATTTTCCATTAATCTAAGAGAGCTTTACTAGTCACTTTCATTTTGGAAGATAATTTCGAGAATGTAAACAGTCAGCTTTTATTTTGCTGTGTTCACTGATTCAGCTCAAAAGAAAGGATTTATTTCAGAGGAGGGTAGTTGTTTGATTATGTATAACATTTTGCTTTCCAGAATGAGGCTTAGTTGGTTTAGTTAGAATATTATTTTATTTTGAAAATCAACGTATATAACTATACTAAAAGTAAATAACTATACTATCTATGATTAGTTAGTCAATGATATTTTTAAAGTATTCAATAAGCTTTTGTATATGATTATGTAGGAAAATCATGTTAGTTATAATAATGCAGGGCGATATTTGGTAGTAGATAACTAATTAAAAAAGAAAAAAAAAATGCATTCTATTTCCTAATTATTTTACAGAATTACACAAATTTACCCAAACAACCTTTTTTTTTAATTCATGTATATAATATGTTTTCATCAAACATTAAATTTCAAGTGTTAATTCAATCAATGATGTTAAGGGTTTGGCTTTGTTAAAATCATATGAACGACTAGGTTTTAAAGAAGTATGAAAGAAAAAGACCGACGACTATAAATAATTGAAATAAGGAAAAGAGAATTACGACGATTTGTAAATACAGGCTAGAGATATCTATAAATAAATAGCTACGTAGGTCTATATACAATGTGGTACCTTCGTCTTCCTTTCAATACCTTTAAGTTACTTATGTTTACCTTTGTCGTTGAGTTTGTTAAACAAATAAGATCCCTATTTGGGTCGCTTCATTGACCGTCATTTACTAATGTCGGGTAGGTATACTTATTTCTTTGAAAAGACAAAAGTTATTTCCCTTATTATACCCTTATTTTTGAACAGGATACGAAACTTTGTTCTGAGATTTTGACAACTATTAGTAGGTACTTATTATTTTCTGTGATGTTTCACTGGAGGGCACAGATTCTGGGATACTCTCTTTCCACTTCTGTTCTTGTCAAAATTGTACTATAATATATAATATTTTTGTCAAAATATTAATTCGCGTTACTGTAAATAAATTATGCAAATAAATCTTAAACCAGAAAATAAATTCATGCTATAAAATTGAAAAGACCCTTTATTCACATTTACTTTTCGCAAGGATCTAAGTAAATATTTCTGTTGAGAGGAGTCGTAAAATATTGTGTTCATTTCTCAGATAATATTCTCGATAATATGGCTGGGGGTATTATAACATGAGGTGGAGCAACCCTTGCTCGTACATCAAGTGGACTAAGACCCCGAGTCGAACATACACTCGTATCTACTCGTGATAGGACCCAAATATCCCGCACCCACTGTTTCCTTTCATTTAGATACGCTCGGTTTCGGGCCTTTATCCCCTTTCCTCAATTTTGTCTTCATCTTTCTGCCCTACTTCCATGGCCGCATTACTTAATACAATGAAATTTTTTGTCCCGAACTCGGTTGAATGAATTCTTTTTGGAGATATTTTTTTTGTTGATGATTTCAGCTGGATTTGCTTCATCTAGCCGCTTCAGCAGATTTAATTTTATGAATTAACATAATCCAGTTAAACGGTATTTTGCAATTGTTTTTCTTTTGTTTTGATAAAATTAATCATTGACTGAACACAGCTATCAGATGATAATTTTATTCCACTAATCATAATTGTTACATCAATGTGTCTGTATGTGTATGTTACATGCATAACTTTTATGTTAATCCATAAATGTGACAGTTTTACGTATTTTCTATACAAAAGCTGTCTAACGAAAATACTTTATTGCTTAGATGAAAGTTATCTGACTATAAAAACAGCCCTTAAATTAATATTTAGGTAAAATATAATGAGACTCATAATATTCCTCATTGGTTTTATTACTATGTTCTGTATTCTTATAAATCGTTAGGTAACATATTTAAATACATCTACAATTTGATAGTTTATGACACAACCCTTTTGTTAACTACTTGTTAAAAGATGGCGACATTTGAATCCGTTGCCATAGCAATCTGAATACATAAAATGTATTTTTGGCTGTCAAGACATTACAAACATAACATTTAATTCATTTTATTTACATTCAAATATTTACAATTGATCAGCTATGTACAACCTACGATCTAAGCCTTAGAGTGTAACATGATTTCATTTATTAAATCTTTAAATACAAAGGTACAATAGCCAATGTCTATAAATCATCTAGAGAAAATCAACATTTTATACATTTTAAACTTGCCTTTGACAAGCATTTTACTTAAGATTTAAACAGATGTAAATATCTAAAAAGTAACAAAGATTTAATATTGACATAGTAGCAAAACGAACTCGAATTTACCCTTCCTTCTTATGTACTTGAAAAGTCGTAAAATTGTTTTTGCCCGTACTGCTAACAGAAGTAAGGAAAAGGACGCGCAGAGAATAAAACAGAACTGACTGAGAGCAATTTTTAGTACCAATCTGCCAGATTCGCTACATGAAATGAACTCGAAACAAATGATGTCTAAGGTACGTAATTTGATTCTTGCTGTCACTGGAGACAACTTTTGGGACGATGCCTTTTATTTTGGTCAGTAAAGCAACCCTAATTCTAAACTTTGATTGTATATTTTTATTCCGGAGTAAGACTGTGAAATGAGAAAAAATCTGACGGATTTATAAAAAGGTATGCTGTTCATTTGTTTTAAAGTCAGGGGAATTTCGGTCGGGATTTTGCCAAGTATCTGTGCCTCAATTGTGGGATAGTGAGAACTCAAATTTCGTAGCAACAACCTCGGGATATATCAGAGTTTTCAATAGCTGTCACAGCTACTTGATTTCAAGAGACGTTGAATGACTCATTTCAAAGCTATTCTAAGATTGACGACTCACATTAATTCTTAGAACTTTGGTAGAAATCGAAGTAAAATGGTTTTGTCGTGGCTGAGAACTCAACTTGATTTAGCCCCATTTTATGTTTGAGTGCGCTGGAGATGGAATCGTTAGAGGACTTGATCGATCTCTTCGAAAACATCTAGTCCGAAGGGACTAAGATTTTCTTAACAAATTGCAACAAGAGAATCTTAATTTCTCGTTAACAATCAAAAGTTTCATAAGAAGTTTGCATTGTAACATATTTTACTAAAGTTTATTCTAAGATAAAAGTAACCTTAAATGTGACAAAACAAAAATAATGAGACAGTTAAAAACTAATTGGTTTTTGAAGAAACTTTGTACAATATGAATTTAAACTTTGTCATTTAAGTTATTAATTTCATATTTGAGTTAAGATTTTTAGATACAGAAATTATGATATATACAGAAGTTACATTTTATTCATTAAACTGTAAACACGAAAGTTGTCGTATGAATCCATAATTAATTATCATCATCGTATGAATTAGTTTTTAGTATGACATTAGAATGAACCCAGGTATGCTTTAGTATTAGTACTAACACTGTTTGTTCAAGTTGATTGAACGCAAATAACGTGGCAAAGAGAGCAACTGGCGGCTTAGATACACGTTACGCATAGATAAGCTTCTCGCTTCGATTGAATCTCGGTATATTCCTGTGTTGGACTAACGAAATCGATTTGCTTGTAATCTCGGTGCCGGATTAAGACGACGAACGTAGTTAGCTGTGAGAACAAAGGAGATTCAGCTTCGGATAAATCATCAGATGGATTATCTCACGCGTGGCACATTAATCTCTTCGGCCTTTATTTATTGAAATTACTAAAACCCTCTGGCCTGTTACTGTTGATAAAATATAAATTTATTTTTTTAAACAATAACATAATTTTAAATTCACCGTACATGCTATTGATTTTTCGCCTTAAAATTACCTCACAGGAAACATTACTGTCCATAATTTGTCGTTGTATTTTAAATACCTTCAATTCAGATAACATAATCCGAAGGTCCGCCACAAATTCGCATGTTCACTCAATCATATAAAAAACTTCCTCAGTTTAAAACGTTTGAGAAGTTGTGTTTGCACTGATAGGTCATCTTGAGGACGTTGGTTTGTTGTGAGCTGTCGTATATTTTGAAAGGAGTTTGAAGAGCGCGTTGGCGAAGAGGAGACTGGTGAGTAGTGTTGGGATGGATACGTAATGTGCGGCGACGGGTAGGGCGATGATCAGGGCTGGCCGGGGCTGGCGCAGCGTGGTGAGCGTAGTCAGCGTGGCCAAGATGGCCCGGTTGAGGCGCGGTGGCGTCGATCCCGAACTCTGCATGGCCGCCGGTCGCTCGCCGCTCAGCACGTGGACTATCACTGACGCCGATTCTGTACAACAAAGTTTCGTCATAAATCAGCCTATCTAGCGTCACGTAGCGTTATCGATTAACTGCGGGCACCCCTGATTGCTTACAAATGATGTTAAGGGTTCCCCTATCTGGTCTTTAAAATATGTATAAGCTCAATTATATTGGAAGTAAACTTTGAACTCATTTCAAAAAGTTTAATGACCGTGTTCCATCGAAACTCTAAAAATAAAGTAAGGTAATTGAAGATACTTTAGAACAACTGATTCATAAACAAAAAGAGTTTACTCAATAACTTGGCAAGAAATATTTCCACAGAACTTTTGAATACCGATGCCTTATTAACATGACATATTATGCTATCAAATAGAAAATATATGTAAGCCACCATGAATTCTGAGCTTAGACAAATAAAACTTCCTCATACACCAGTAGCCTACATTTTAATTCATTTAACTATGTCGCTAGCAATGCACCTAGAAATATGAACACTTTATTATGTAAATAGTATACTGCATTGTAATCACAAATAAATACTGCAATTTTCCACACACAAACATGTACTTTCAAATATTTTTAGACTTCAAGAGAACATCGAGAACATTGAATTTTCTTTCAAAGCCATTAAACGACGTCAATTAAAAAGTTGGCAGCGTTTAAACAGTCGTGTAGGTAATTGTGGAACATAGCAATAATGTCTAGCTACTTTGTAAGAATCCAGACCGGAATAATTACATAGCAGTTTGCAGCAAATCCTTGTAATGAATAATTTTAATATGGAGGTACTGAATGGGGCAATCTGTGAGTCTGTATTATACGTACTCGGTACGAGAGACAATTTGAAAGGGAAAGAGAGATTTAAAATAAAAATACTTTGTGTACTGGCTGTATTTTTGTAATTGAAATGTTATTTAAATTTTTAATGTTTATGAAGATCCTTTTTTGTTGTATACAATATACTGACCTAAATCTTTAAATACCTTTAGATCTACAAAAAACCAACGAGAGCGCGAGAAGCAAAGAATCGTTCAAAGTTGAGTTGCTTTGAGATCTTTGTCCATTAGTGGACAAAGATCTCAAACCAATGATGAAGAGTAGTATAATAGTCATATAGAAATCATACTAAAACTTAAAATTAAATTCATTAATTGTTTTTCAAATATGATTTTATCAAATTAAACCCTATTTAGTACACATTGAACAATTTTGGAATTCTGACCAATAATTCATTCCTATACAAATATTTAATTCCTTTGACAAACAAAGAAACTTTACTAGACATCATCAACATAGTTCTATTATACACTAGGGACCCGCCCCGGCTTCGCACGGGTACAATCAGCAGGTTTTACAGTTTTTCTGTAGTATGTTCAGTATCAGCATACTGAATATACTACAGAAAACTGTGAACATTGTATATAAAAACATAGCGGCCCGCCGCTCCCGCCGCCCCGGCCGGTCGGTAGTACAATCCGCAATTTTTAAATCTGTAAAATCTTCGAAAATATTCATTTAAATCATATGCTGTACAGGGTGATATCAATCTATATTAAATCAACAATGTATTTAAGGTATTGCATTGGATCAGGATTAATGCTGCATTGGTTGAAATCGCTTCGAAAATTAGCTAGTATTTGTCGTAAAAAGTAAATGACAAAAAATGTTATTGTGGGATATCCACAAGAGATAGACAGATATCATCGCGAAGTTTTCTGTAGCCTTTTCAATGTGTACAATATTTAGTATCTACATTAGTTTGATAAATCTCGTAGGGTTCCGCCTGCGTTTCATTGCAAACGCGGAAAATAGGTGCTAGGCCATAACATCGGCTGCCGGCGGAAGTTACCACCCACCAGACAAAGTCTTGCCGCCAAGCGATTCGTCGTGTTCCGGCATGATGTCTGGTGAAGCCGTACGGAGGACTGGTCTGAGCAGTTGTGTTGCGATGTGTGGCGGGTACGATGCGCCAAATGTCGTTGTCTCGGGAATTTGGTCGTGGAGAGTCTCCAAATCAATCTCCCTCTAGCGCAGCATCGTTTGGTCGTGTTGGTCTTGGGTTTAACATTGCATCACCTCGCTCAACTGGCGTCATCCTTCCTATTCCTAAGTTTTTTAAGTGAATATGCTTAATAAACTAGTGCGCTTTACACTCAACGATTGCATCACTGCTTACCATCAGGCGGGATTGCAGTCAAGCACTAGTTTATAATTATTAAAAAAAAAAATGGAATTATTTATTGGATATCACATTAAACCTCAAAAATTATAGTACTTCTCAACTATTTAATGGATATTTTTATACATAGGTATAAAGCTTCCTCTTTAATCAATCTATCTATTAAAAAAACGTATCAAATCCGTTGCGTAGTTTTAATTATTTATTTATACATAGGGGACATAGGGACACAGAAAGTGACTGTTTTATACTATGTAGTGATAAACATATAAATAAACTAAATAATAAACACACCATACCAAATAGTTGATAGTTCCGATAATGAGCGTAAAATCGATAGTTGTAATAATGAGATATTGACCCGTCCCGCGACTTTAATCGGTTATAAAATGTATGCGTTCACCTTCAATTTCTCCGTTCAAACATTAGAAGGTTTATGTTTCTAATTAGAGAAATAATTGTATGTTCATGTAGTTGAGCAATAGGTGGAATCATTTGGGTTTTAGTAATATAGTGAAGGAATGATGTTATCTATGTATTATGAAATAGGGGATTATAATGTCACAGTCTCGTGAAGTGAAATGGAACGTCGTAGTTTTTGTTTCAAGAGCCCTAATGTGGTCATTATACTACTCCTATTTAGTTAAAAATGGTATGTTAGAACATTGAAAAGTAAATTGCAATCGCATTCGATAATTTGAGTTATTTTTCTCAATTACTGGGTAGGTATAAATTAATAAAAATATATAGTTTTCACAGGGTGTTCAGGGTATGGGATTTGAACATATCGAGGTATCCAATTTTTCTAGCACATCGGACTGAGCTAGGGCGGCATCCGCAGGAGCAGAAAATCTCTAGCGGTATAAATAAGGTGTACTTTATGGGAATTGTTATGGTATTGAAATACTAGAGCTTTGGAGTCATGGGCCTCGCATCGAGTATTTCTAGACATCATCAAGCTTATGGCCGACTCCCACGAAAAGAAACAGCATTGCCATCCAATGTAGCATTGCTGTCAGCCTTTTGGGTATTCTGTCATAATGGGCTCTTCCCCTTTTATAATAACACATATTTTTTTGTTTATGCAAAACCCGAAACACTTAGTATGTTTAAGTAAAGAATCTATGTACAAAATTTCAAAAATTAATTTTAATGAAAAACCACAAAGTTATGAGATTGCTTATTCTACATACTTGGTTGTCCCAACAAAAATATGGTCAAACCTACGCTCGGATGTGCGAGCGCAGTATGTTAACCTCTAGCGTCAGCTGTGGCGCGCGCACAAGTATTATGATCTATCATAACTGCTCGGTAACCACTCTGCGTCAATTTCTATTTGTATTGTGTCTATTTCTATCTGTATTTGGAAAAAATATAACATGGTTTAAAAATGATGAATGCAATCGATTCAATTGTTTATTCCGCAAAAACTATATTCAGGTTTCGCATAAACAAAAATTAACGTTGTATACATATTTTAATGTTAGCTTGTATAATTTAGAAATTGAATTCAATTTCAACCAAATGACAAGTGTCATGATGATGTCCACATAAATGTGCGTAGCATTATGCTACGTTTTTCGTAGATCATAACTACGTCGTAGCATGCTGCTACGATATCATAAAATGAACATTATATAAATATTTGCCTTCCCATTGGTTGAAAAGCTATAAAACATTTCTTACCTGAACTGCTCGGTGCACACGTATAGTTTCCAGAGTCATGTGGCGCAGCCCGTGCGATGAGCAGCCGGCTTGTGCGCGTGCGCTGCTCTGTCTCCACACTGATACCGCCGCGCTGAGCATAGTTCACTACTTGTTCTCCTCGATACCAGTAGATGAAACTAGAGATACAAAGATCGTGGTTAGTGTCAAGTACATTAACCATTGTAGTGATAAAAAGAATTACCTGTCTGACCTTAACATAAAACAGAGCGTGAAAGGGTCTCGTTATTCATAAATGATGTTGTAATTTTATTACTTTTCAAGGACAGTCTGAAGGGCGATTTGAATTGTATTCTTACCACTTTTAACAAAAGAATTCACTCTCAAAATGATTTACAATTGCAACAGATCTATGGAAAATCTTTGCGTTCGTACAGCTTAAATCGTTTTTAATAATAACAAGACCTTATCACAAAGTATCTGTTTAGTTAGAGGTACATTAGATAAAAAAAAGAAAAGCTAGCATTACAAAGCATCATCATCAAAGCAAGTGTAAGATATTGAGGAATATAACTCAGACTTTAAGAATAAATACATAAACTTAAGATTTTATTGACATTTTAACAAATGATAATAATTAAGGTTTTCAAACATCAAAATAGAGTATTTTAAAATATATTTCTGTTGGCGAATTTCATTTAGTATCACACAATCTTATCTTATATTGGATAAGTGGTCGCCGTCTTCAAAGATTTGTCCCGGCGTTGGCGACGCCACATAAAGAGATCAGCTTTTCTATTCAAGGCAGAGTTCAAATTATATGGACCTCACATAATTACTGATTCATTTAAATACCTACGATACCGCGACCAAAGGTTTTTTCAAACTTAGGTATCCGTTATCAAATTTCTTCAAAAAAAAATTGTTTACGTGTTCTATCGGTTTAGTATGAGTCAAACAAATATCAACTTTATTACAGTAGCAATTAAATTGATGTCAATGTAACTAGCATTACTAAAAAAGGTCTTAAAAAGGTTTGAAGTTGTATTGTAAACTAAACTTTATTGTGTTGAATTTAAATGATTTGTCTGGAAAATAAGTGACGGACGCAGCTTACTTCATATTTTATTAAATTGAAATTGGAAGTGACTTCTCTATCATAGGTAATCTAAAATTTATTACTGAATTATGAAGGTAATCTGTTCAAATTCGATTACTGAATCGATTTCGAAAACTACTGAACGGTGCCGAACGGGACCGTCACACTTACTTTATACGCTTCCGTCTTTAGTTATTATTTTTTTTATATGTATGTATGCGAGCGACTGTGTGCGTGCTTAGATTTGTAATGTGATCACAATTTTCTCCCACAATAAGTAAAACTAATTACAACTAACAAATATGTTTTATATACAGGATAAAATTTTATCCAGTGCGCAAACATTGTCAACTTATAGCTAAATAAGTTTTATAGATAAAAATATTATTACTTTGATATGTTTTAGTACAAAAAAAAAAATAGTTATTGATAACGAAAGATGTTTATTATGAAATCAATGTTTTGGTCACCGCACGCGGATTCATGTTCGGCGGAGTGGGGACGGCGGGAACATCACAGGACCCCCGCGCGCCCGCGCCGCCCGCATGTTCACTACGATATTAATATGAATAATTGGTGTCTCTCATTTGCTGATTTTCGGGCGGACAAAAACATGATTTTTTTTTTATTTTAAACTAATAATGCAGATTTGTTCTGTTATTGATTCTGAGCCACCCATTTTTTTTTACGCACTCGAAAAAAAGTTTCCCTGTATAATAATAATAAAAATTCTATCATACATCATATTCTAATTGGGGTGTTAGGTAGTGTGCGGTAATTCATGGATATGTGTGTGTGTGTTTCAACATTTCCTTATAACTAAGTACATTTAATAGACTACTTATAAAATTGATGTTACAAGGGAAACATAATTCTGTAACTTGTGATTGACTGGAACCCGTCTCGTTGAATCTTTGAGAGTTGTTAACCATTTGTTGTATTATGAATCCTCTGACTTATTATTTTAAGAAAGTAAAATAACAAAATCAAATTATTAACTTAAAAAAATTAAAAACACAATTGTTTGAAACGCGGTGTGTCCAGGAGAATGAATGTATGTATAGTCCTATGGTTATAATTATTATAAAGAGCAGATACAAGTTGTGATTTTGGAAGGGGTCACAAAAAATAATTTATTGATAGAAATCTAAATTTTTTAAGTAACACGAAGATACTTTTATCTCAGAAAAATGGAAATTTCTGCAGTAATCTCAAAAATCACGTGACGTAGGCAGTTAGCGGTATATAGATTGCAATAGCAGTAAACGGCGCCTGTTGGAACTTAGCCTAGAGGCACGAAAAGAAGATTACTTTTTAGATTTAATGTTATCGCTTTAGAATAAAAGATCCACTAAGGCCATCTAAGGACAAAATAATATGGGCACGCCACAATAGCGGCGGTAACTTGACAGCCTCCGTGGCGTAGCGGTAGCGGACGCGGCCGCTGCGCAAGGTGGCGCGGGTTCGATCCCCGCACAGTGCAAGTATTTGTATGCATGAATATGAATACTCGCACTAGTCTGGTCGTGCCTCGGAAAGCACGTTAAGCCGTTGGTCCCGGTTGCCATACAAACATCTAGTGGCAGTCGTTACGGGTTGTTGGAGCCCTCAAAAGTCCATCAATTGGTCTAACTGCAATGCTTCGATGTCGCCTTCGGGTTGTGGAGGTCAGACGGCAGTCGCTTCACGGAAAATGTCGAAGTTTAGCCATTTCATCAGTTGGATTGGTAAAGCGGACCCCAGACTCCAAAGCTGAAAAGGCTTCGGATGCGACTGGGATTAACGCTGTGATGATGATGATGACAATAGCGGCGGTAAGTTCCCTCTTTGAGGAGTGGCTTGAGAGGCGGCTCGGTGCCCTTACCTTCCGCCTGACGCACGTCCTCATCGGACACGGTTGTTTCGGGAGGTTTCTGTTCCAGATAAGGCGAGAGGAAACGCCAGGGTGTCACCATTGTTTGGATCGCCCTGAGTACACGGTGGAGCATACGGTGGAGATCTGCCTAGCTTGGGTAGAGCACCACCGTGTCCTCGTAGCGGCAATCGTCGGCGATATCTAGCGTCCAACCTTGGTGCAGGCCATGGTCCGGAGCGAGAGTGAATGGCAGATTGTCACCTCCTTCTGCGACGCAGTGATGCTAGCAAAGGAGGAGGTGGAGCGCGTGATGCAGCGGAAATCCCAGCGCCCTCACGCCACTAGCCGCTGCAGGAGACGCCCTGGTCGGGAGACGACATCGAACTCACAGCCACCGAAGGCGCGGGCCGGTGGGCGGTGAACAGTGGGCAGCTTGCCACCCGGTAAGGACTAGGCCCGAGTCGACGGCGCGTTGTGGTTCAAGCGCGCCTCAAACAGATGTCAGCACATCGTGAAGGGGTCCACGAAGACCGATGCCTCCTGGGTCAGGGTTGCGGGTTGGTTAAAAAAGAAAGCGTGGCCTTGGTCGTCGCACAGGCAAGTGAAGAAATACGGGTGGGTTTTAGTCAGCTGCCCAAAAAAAGTCTGACACGCCCTTCCGCTCCGCCCAGAGTGGGAGAAGTCATTTGATGATTTCCCATCCCAACAAAAAAAAGGACAACACAATATCAATAAATAATACAAAACTTTAAAGAAATCTCTACAAAACTCAAAGTGTCATGTTGATTGTGTCTAACATATTTGGTGGGCTCATTCGATTCTAATTATATGTTATTTAACGTTACACGGCTATTCATTTCACTCAAGGATGTGTTTTGAATGGTAGCAAGTAATTTTAGTTTAATAAGGAGTCTATTTGGGTCAAATGTTTGAATAACTGGGTAATTTGTCAAATACAGTAGTATTTGACACACATTGATCATGTTAAACTTTGGTTTACATGCTGAAATATGTATAACTAGCTTTCCGCCCGCGGCTTCGTTCGCGTGGAGTTCGGTTATATCGCGCTTTTTAGATTTCCATCGGGAAAATCAATTTTTTCCGGGATAAAAGGTAGCCTAAGTTCTTTCTCAGGGTCTAAAGATTGTCTGAGCCAAATTTCATCAAAATCGGTTGAGAGGTTTAAGCGGGAAAGCGTAACAGACAGACAGACAGACAGACAGACAGACAGAGTTACTTTCGCATTTATAATATTAGTATGGATATGTTTTACGGTTCTGATCTAAGCTATTTATTTATGAAGTCACATTAAACATAGTTACGTTCACTTTCTGAAATTGCAATATAATTTATGCATTCTATTTTATGCGACGAACTGCTATTTACTGGATAAAAATCTACTGCATCAAAGCTTTTCTCATAATAATTACGAGTCATGTGAAATTCTACAAACAAAAGACCGCACCACATAATATATGAAAGTCGCGCACATTTGACCGCAATCACTCTGAAACATACACAATCAAATAATATGTTGTTTGGCTTCGTAATTAACGCAACGAGAAGTTCGAAAAACTTTTGCCACGATAAATAACTCACGGAATGCCGTAATAAAAAGCGATATCTGTCCACATGGAGCGTATCATCGTTTCAATATTCAAATTGAAGGTCCCTCGATAGATCTCAGACGTAGGCTACCATTAAATGTTGATAGCTAAAGAATACCTCACTTAGGGACCACAGCCGACCGACCCTTTTATCTGAAAATAAGCTTATCATGTTTATGGATGCGAACACTAAATGTATAGGCTCGGTGCGGTGTGAAAAGGTGTCTACACGATAACACACTTCCATTATGAGATCGTAAGGTGGAAGGCGGGGGTCGCCTATTCACACCGCTACGATTTGTGGCGGATATTTACTTGGAGTTACACAACCGCAAACATCAATAACGAACATCAGATTTTTCATCACGCGTATTTGTTTTATATCGCGTAATTTAGTTACGCAAACGTTTTTAAACGCATATCGAATTTCGTGCTCTCGTTTATATGGAGAATCTGGCTGTTGTTGCTACTCCATTCAAAAAGCATGCATATTTTATTTAAATTGCTCTTAAATGTCATTCAACCATTTGGTTAGGTAACGAAAAATGCCAGCTTATAGTATAAGTACTAGTAGTGGACATATACAATACATATGTATATCGCTCAACTAGTAATATATTGGCACATCTGCAAAGAATGTGAAACTAAGTTTATTACATATCTTTAATATTTATTATCGCCCATACTAGTTCCTCGAATCCGTTGAACACTGCGTTTGGTTACTATTATAGACAGTACACACATAATTGTTTCTGTAAAATATGAACAAAGTAGGTAAATGTGCCGAAATAGGTGATAGGTGAGCGACATATGGTTGTAAGTTCTAAGATATAGTGTCCTCACATTGCCCAAAATATGATACTTTTGTAGATCGTCGAGTGAGGACAAATATGATCTAACTGAACAAGATGGTCTCATTACACATTTGTCACGTACGCTGACACAAAAGTCCTGCTCGGAAGTTATTTCTTACTTCCTCGTTTTTTATGTTGGCAACCCACGTTTTCATGTGTTGTTACTGCCCGTTTCGCACAAGAATATGGCACCTTTTCCATTTCCTTCATATACCGCATAAAAAGTTTCTGCCTTTTTCTGTCAAAACGGTTTGGCTTTTTTATTTTTATAATAAATTAATTCATCTAAAAATATATTTCATCACTAAATGCTAACTTATGTAACAGATAAAATCAGCTTTCAACTGTATCCAAAGAATCGTTCTTTGTTTAATTAACTGAACAAAATACAGAAAAAGCCTCGGGACACTAGTGCATAATAAAGCTTTGAGCAAATAAAATAATAGTAGTAAACAAAATAAAAGCGTCATCTACATTATCCGTTATTAGCGTTATCTACATTGTTTTAATGTTTAAGGTTAGTAGGAGGTCTACATTTCGCATTAGTTACCTTGGCGGGTCCGGGGCGTACTTTGCCACGCAAGTAAGATTGATGTCTGAACCGGCCCTGACGAACAGCTCTGGTCCTGACAGTATCTCCGCCTTTGACACTGTTGAAAATCAGGGATAATTACTACAAAATATCTAGAACTTAGATAATATTAAAACTGTATTTTATGAGAAGATTTTAGGTAAAATTCAAAGAACATGGAACTGTAAAGCTCTCGTTTCATACTATTAATAGTGGTATCCAAATGGCGCATTTACAGGAATAAACATAATCATATAAGATAACGCTATGAGAGTGGAATTAATTTATGTTTACGAAAACAGTTTCTTTATTAATAAAGTAAGTAAAAACCAATCATATCATATCCGGGTGTTCTCGTCTATCTAACGGAGAATAATTGCATAGACACAACCTAGTAATCAGGATAATCCATCGGAGTTGCCGTGCTACAGGTATGTTCGACTCAGTTCTCGAAAATATAAATATCACATTGTACTGAGCTCGATCCATCATCACTGATAGTATTGACTTGTAAAAATGTTTACAAATATCATTAAGACTCTTGTTGCCAATAAGCCTGAGATAGTGGTGGTGGATACATCTGAGCTGCGCACTATGAATGGTGACGTAACCGTCCCGCATGATGAGAACCTCGTGAAATCTGAGAAAGATAAACACATCAAGTATATTGACTTGGCTCGCGTTGTTGGTTGTCGACATCTGAAATATGGACTCAGCGCTCAGTGTGCTGATAGACATGATAGCCAATTAATATTGATACAACAAAGGTTTTTTGGACACGGCCCGCATTGTCAGGAGATTCCTGTCTCTGAAGTCCTGAGCTTAGATCCGGTTCGCGATTCAGGTGAGCTACAATTTTTTAAAAATTTTAAATGTGTTTTGTGCTAATATTTAAAAAGAAAGACGTATGTCGCTTTACAAAGATTGTTCAGCAAAGCGTGCATTATGTTGTGTGTTGGTATGAGAGTCAACACAGAGGGATGTTGTTTGCTAACACTTTTACTTGTCGAAAAACGTCAAAGAAATGTTTCTGCTCTGGTATATGTTAGTTTTAGAAGTCATTGACAGGACTTCACTGTATTCTGCTCTTTTAGGGAAAGTTTGTGGGCAGGACTTGCAGTGGAACTTTGCCTCTCGCGAAGGATTCAGATTTTTCTATAGTGCTCGTTAGTTAATTGAAAATTGTAATGGTTTTCTAAACGTGACTTTTAACAAAACCCCTACCCCTTCGCCCCCCCCCCCCGAGTTTACCACTATACCCTCTGAGCTTTCTCAACGAAAATAGTGTGGCTCTTCTCGGGATTTCTTCAGGCCGTTACGTGAGCTGACGGATAGCAAGGTAGACCTTTTTAAGAATTTAGAGTTAGACAGAAAATTAATTTCGTTGTTCTGCCAGCCACAGCGGCGTTATGTGGCCAGATGGAAAGCGTCGAGTTTATCCTGATATCTGAGTGGTGTGTTCAATCGGGTAGCATGTGCAGTTTACAAGGTGTGTGCCTTTCACCGTCTTCATATGGCCCATAACTCATTTGCTGGGCTCGGTATAAACTTTTTACAACAAAACACTCCCTTTTTTGCAAGATTTTCCTTCTGCATTAAAGCATAAATAAAATCCAAGCTCTATTCAAAGGTATACTAATCCATTAACGACTATTTAAACGATATGAATAGTTGGTCACCCTGATTAACTCAAGACAAGGTTTATGTTCTTTCTGCAGAATCAGCTTACTCATAAAAATAAACATTTATATGAACTTTATAACCTTTACGACATTATTGTTTTGCTTATGCGAAACCCGAAACACGTGTCCAGTATTTTTAAGTAAAGAATCTATGTACAAAAAAGAGATATCATGACAAACCACAAAGTTATGAGTTTGTTATCCTACTTGGTTGTCCCAACAAAAATATGGTGCACGCTACGTTCAGGCGGGCGAGCCGGGGGCATTGACCTGAGTGTCAGCTGAGCGCGGGCATGCGCCGCGTAAACTGCGTAGCGCGCTCAGTAACCACATCGCAACAACTTCTAAATGTATTTGTTAAAAATAACATGGTGTAAAAACGATTGGAATCGATTCAGTTGCTTATTCTGAACAAAACTATATTCAGGTTTCGCATAAACAAAAAATAACGTTCTATAAGCTCTTTTTTTTTTTTAATAAAACATTACTCCTGTAATGTGGGTGCGTTTACAAATATTTAAACTCACATACTCAAACAGCCAGACCCAGAACAACTATCTGTAGACCATACAAATATTTGATCCATGTGGTGATCGAACCCGTGACATGCAGCGCAGCAGTCGATCGCTCAGCCACTACGCTAACCGTGTCGTCAAATATAATTGTTTATTTTTTAACCCAGCAATGCATAAATATATAAGCTGTCACGGCATTTTCTGTCCGGTGGCTTATACAGTATGTTATCTAACAGAGGGCGTTCCCGTTAACCCGAAATAGTATAGCATACATACATGCTAAAAAAAATATTTCCATTCGAAAACAAAATGTGTTAAAAATTTTTCCAATAAGAAAATATTCAATAAAAATTTTAAGTTGACATGTAAAAGAAACACACTGTACACGCGAACATGAAAGACGGCAACGTCGCAATTTATTTATACATGACGACTACTTTTTTGATTTAAAACAGGAGGTTTCAAATTTATTTCCAATTAGAATTTTTTTTATTCGGATTTTTTTATGCTTATTTTTCTATGCTGATATTTTTATTATAATCTATTAATGATATATATTAACGAGTTTAAGGGAACGCCCTCTGTTATTTAACATACTGTATATTACGAAGAAAGTTTTTAGATATATTTTTAATTTCAATGTTTTTTTTGGCTCTGTTGATTGGCATGGCTAGATGACATGATATGGTCAATAATTTTATTTAATGTTCTGTGTCTTACGTTAGTTACTTTACATAAGTAATGTTATACATAATCAGGTGTTTTCTTACTGAACAGACAGCTGTGCTACTACGGAGTTTGTTGAGCTACTTTTTCTTTCCAGTGAAAACAGTAGGAGGTGATGAAGGGGAATGGTTTTAAGGCTATTTTTCATTTTTACCCGACTACGGCAAAGCAAAAGGAGGGTTATGATTTTGACAGGCTATGTATGTATGTATGTATGTATGTATGTATGTATGTATGTATGTATGTATGTATGTATGTATGTATGTATGTATGTATATATGTATGTATGTATGTTCATCTGTTCCCTCGTAAATTCTAAACTACTTATTCGAATTCGATAAATGACATATCATTAGAAGCGTCTTAATTGTCCGCTGGTTATAGGCTATATGGAGTTTCACAAAATCTAATGTGGCGCCCTCTAGCGGACAAAATATACAGAGTAAAAAAAAAAGTTAAGATAAATATGCCGTGTTTGGTATCATTTGAAAGGGCTTTACTTGTACATTTTGAATATATATATATTACTAGCATTTGCTTGTGACTTTACCTGTATTCATGGGCTGATTGTATATAATTCACATCTTTTCGTTCATAGATAGCTTCTTTACTACTTATCAGAATAAGACCACTGCAGAACCATTAGAAGGGCCTTGATATTCTGTTGGCTTGTCACCAAATTTAGTATTACGCCCTCTAGCGGACAAAAAGTTCTATGTTAATATAAAATTAAAATAAATATACCGTATTTGGTATCATCTGAAAGAGCTTCACGAGTACTTTATGTTTGTACATAATCCCTAGTAATGCTTCGTAGAAATTTGAATGTAAACCAGGGTTTGGTAAACGGAGCGATGGGAGTGGTGAAGGCATTCGAATGGCCTGCTCTTCGGCGCGATCAGTTGGAACAGGAAAACAGCCAAGCGCTGTTCTCATACAATTTGACGACGCATCCATAAAAGCAAATATTAACGGAATTATCAAAATCGAGCCTTGCCTCACTGAATTTGATGGCTTGAGGGGTTCTGGGCAAATTCAGCGTAAAATGCTCCCGCTGATTCTTTCTTGGGGTTGTACTGTACATAAATTACAAGTTTGTACTCTAGATAAAAAAGTTACAGATCTAGGAAAGTCATTGTTTGCTAAAGGACAGGCCTATGTCGCTCTCAGTAGAGTTAAAACCATAGAGGGATTATTTATAAGTGCCTTGGATCATAATAAATTACTGAAAAATCCACATGACAGTCGATCGTTAGCAGAATTAGATAGATTAAGAAATCTTCCCAGGTCCTCTTAATATATGTTTTTTTTTAATATTTATAAACTAGCGCTTGACTGCAATCCCGCCTGATGGTAAGCAGTGACGCAATCGTTGATGGTAAAGCGCACTAGTTTATTAAGCCTATTCACTTAAAAAAAACTTAGGAATAGCAAGGATGACGGCAGTTGAGCCAGGTGATGCAATGTTAAACCCAAGACCAACACGACCAACGATGCTGCGCCAGAGGGAGATTGATCTGGAGACTCTCCACGACCAAACGCCCGACACAACAACATTTGGCGCATCGTACTCGCCACACAACGCAACACAACTGCTCAGACGCGTCCTCCCTACGGCTTCACCAGACATCATGCTGGAACACGACGAATCGCTTAGCGGCAAGACTTTGTCTGGTGGGTGGTAACTTCTGCCGGCAGCCGATGTTATGGCCTACCACCGTTAGAAAACCATCCAATCTATTTATACTAACGACCTCATCCACTAATTCATGACCCATTCGGTGCCATCGACGCAAATGTGCGTCGCTACTACGAAAAACCGGGAGCTTCATACGAGGAAACCGTTGCTATACGCGCTACGATCCAAACGCTACGAAATAGTAAAATAGGACATCTCTACATATTACTATACGCCGATACATAAGTCAAAAGAGATGTCGTATGTTAACTACCTAGTTTTTAGTTCGTCAATTTAACTTTTATTAATATTACGCGCCACAAATAAACTTTAACACCAAAATAGTACAAATAATAAAAAGTTAAAAAACTAAAACCCAACTACGACAAAAAACGACGCTGAAAAAGTATAAAACAAGATTTTCAGAATACTGCACTAAACAAAGTTGCTAGTTTTCAAGTTTGGAAAGGCGTAGTCACACGTTACATATACCTACCGTAGCACTTTGATAACGTGTGACTGCGGTTTTCCAAACATGAAAATTTATGTCTACATAGTGAATATTGCATACTTCAGAATAGTATTGTAAGACATTATTGTCAATTTACAACGAAGGCATCTTGGTAGAGTCTACTGTGTCCATTTACTTGCAACTACGTTAGCAACTTTGTTCAGTTCAGTATTCTGAAAATCTTGTTTTATATTTTTTCAGGGTCGTTTTTTGTCGTAGTTGGGTTTTAGTTTTTTTACTTTTTATTATAATCTTTACTAATATATAAAGCTGAAGAGTTTGTTTGTATGTTTGTTTGTTCGCGCTAATCTCGGGAACTACTGGTCCGATTTGAAAAATTCTTTTTGCGTTGGATAGCCCATTAATCCAGGAAGGCTTTAGGCTATATAACATCACGCTGCGACTAATAGGAGCAGAGCATAACTAATTCTACGCGAACGAAGTACGCGAACGAAGTCGCTGGCGGCCGCTAATGTAAAATAAATTCCTACACAAAATGAAAATTGGCAGATCACAAAAGTTAAGAAAAATATAAAAAAGTTTACTTAAGTACCTATATAAAAATTGTTGTTTATTAGTTTCGTTTTCATTTCCTTCATTATTTAAACAGTAATTTTATAATAAGTAATAAAGCTGGTTAATATTGTTGAATAAACGATGTCTGTAACTATGAATTACATTGTTATTTAAAAAATGCTCTGAACTCAACGCTGTGTTTACAGTCTTCAATGAAACTGTTCATTTGTGGCTTTTACTAATTAGTCCAGTTGCATATTAAAATTGTGGCGTGCTTTTTGCTGACAGTTCAGGTTTTGGTAGATACAATTTGTATTAAAATGATTATACAGTGCAAAAAGTTTTCAACAACTTGGCACGTCAAATTGATATATTTTGTTATATTCTATAATAGAGCTCCATAGACAGATCGAATTTAGAATATACAGTATGTTAACTAACAGAGGGCGTTCCCGTTAACCCGAAATAGTATAGCATTCATACATGCTAAAAAAAATATTTCCATTCGAAAACAAAATGTTTTAAAATTTTTTCCAATATGAAAATATTCAATAAAAATTTTAAATTGACATGTAAAAGAAACACACTGTACACGCGAACATGAAAGACGGCAACGTCGCAATTTATTTATACATGACGACTACTATTTTGATTTAAAACAGAAGGTTTCAAATTTATTTCCAATTAGAATTTTTTTTTATTCGGATTTTTTTATGCTTATTTTTCTATGCTGATATTTTTATTTTAATCTATTAATGATATATATTAACGAGTTTAAGGGAACGCCCTCTGTTATTTAACATACTGTAGAATTGGTTGCGTAAAGTGTTCCTTGTTTGCGAGCTTAGAGCATTCTCTGGGCTTCCTAACTTTAACTGGACATTTGTGTCTTGGCACTGCAGCTGAATCGATTTCCTGTGCACACGCTTGATGGGTTTAATCAGTATATGTAGTTGCTTTGCCAACAGAACACGCGATAGTATGTACATTGATCAAAGTTTAAGGTCAGCACATTGCTAAGTATAGGCACGAACAATAATCTATACATTGGACAGCCCTGCAATATTATCTGATTTTAAAATTAAACCATGGGAATTCTGGCTTAACATTTATATCGATAAAAACATTTTACCTAAGATTGACAACATATATTTTACTAAAAGGATTTTAGCAATGCTGTGGTACACAGTCTTTGTCCAAGTATTTTAATTCTGTGATCTGTATTCACATAACAATAAGGTTCCTGTTGAGCTGCCGCTGTCAGTAGTGGTCAGCGATAAAATAGCTGCATAAGGACTGTAACTGTAATCTCTTGCTTGGTAGGTATACTCACCAACAACAGTAAGTCGAAATGACAGACTGATCTTCGGTTCGGTGGATACTTGGCACTCGTAAGCGCCGGAGTCCCGCGGCTGAGCGGGTGCCACACGGAGCGTCCATTCATCGGAGCCATCTGCGTGAAGAGCGGCGAATCGCGCATCGCTACTGTATGTATGCACGCCCACTGTGAGGATATGCAGGTCACGTTTGCGAATCCAGGATACCTAGAAAGAACAAAAAAACGTTTATTTACAGTAAACATGACGCAAAAGTTTACAAAAACACAAACAATAAGAAATAGTTGAGGGAAACATGCGTCATATCCACGCAAAACGGCTGTCGCTCAACATTATGCAGCGACTCTATGCAAAACAGAGCCCAGCCTATTTCAGACTATATCAACGCTGAGCTTAGCTACTATATTTATAAACTAATTAACTATATTAATTATAAACTAATACATATATTTGGTATAAAGCTAAGAATCATACGATTCTTAGCTTTATACCAAATATATTAGTTATAGGGAAAATAAGTGCAGTATGTGTGTGTGTATGTTATGAGTGTTTATTTCAGTTTCAGTGAGATCCTGACTTAGTTCTGGCTTGGTAAATATCTTGGAAGAGACTAGAGATGGGGCTATGTGTTACAAGCGTCATCTATCAGACACTGTGACAACTGTTTGCACTTGTGACTATAAATGAATAAGGAACGGTTGAAAGTTTATTCATTTTCCATAGAAAATGGGAGGATTCTTTGACCAGCGGAGTAATTGTGTAATAATATTATGAACTCTTAGTAGCAGTAGGTTTCATTTTTAGAGTTCAACAATATTCATTGTGTTGTTAACATTGTTGAGCAAGCGCAGTTTTCGAACATATTCAGTAATGAGCAATATGCTTCAAAATTATTCTAACATTACATAATTAGGGAGTAGACGGTTTAAAGTACTATCTGTTGAGCAACTACCTGACGATTCATTTCAGGGCATTGTATGTATGCTAGTTGCACGATAAACTGATATTTTAACAAAACGTGACGCGGAGTGCTACTACTACATTACAGACTACAGTCAAGTAAATAATATCCTTTTAGTCATACATACAAATCAAATCAAATCAAAATCGTTTATTTCAAATTAACCATCACTTGGTACTTTTGAATAGTCAATGTCGGTCAGTTCAAGAAAAGTGAAGCTAAATTGCACGTTCCAAAGCGTAGATCTCTATGGAGAAGAACGTGCAAGAAACTCCATTTCCATACATTTTCGTAGCCTACAAAATACTTGAAGTGTTACTAAAGGAATTTATTTTTTTTATCTAAATATGTTATTTGAGAGGTTAGCGGATACGTATCAATAAGAAATTCAATCCAACATGACATTCTACCAATAACATGATTGTACCAATTTATAATTGAAAAAATCGTTTCAATCATAAATTATTATTCTAACGTATACTTGGAACTTACCCAAGACTTTTTCATTCTATATTATAGGTTAAATTACTCGTCTGTAATTTAGCGCCTCATTGAAATGAGTGTCTCCAACCTACCCTACATACCTAAGTAACGCACCTTTAACGTCTCAAGTTAGAATGAATACTTAATTACGACCCCGGTGTGCCTTTTCATTTCGACCTATTTATAACTTTTAAGTTGTAAGGTTCCTATAATTAATTTTGGGCTTCAGGCTGATTGGCTCATAAATTATAATTAAATCGTTTTAAGTTTAATTAGAATCACATTCGTCGTTTATTAAAGGCAAGTTGTACTTAATATCTCTTGTCACCCACAATGGGCGATTTTGTGCTCTTATGAGGCAGACAAAACGTGGCATTACTTTGTTTAAAACGTTTGTGCTATCTGCTCATTATACATATAATATTACAATGCTTATAGAAGACAATTTCTAAGTGCAACTATACACTGTAGTGGCAACCTATCAACATTGAAATCAACATCAATAATTATTTATTCAAATTAGGCTGAGAATCAGCAATTTATGAACGTTAACATTGCATAAGACAGTCCCCCAAATCGGCTGCCAATCGCCACTTCCTAGTGCTTTTGAGATTTGTGTTTCTTATAATTAAGAACATTAATGTACTAGCTACGCCGCGCAGTTTAATCCGCGTAGGTTTCGATATGTTTTTTGTAATAAGCTCCGCTCCTATTAGTCGCAGCGTGTTGATATAGCCTAAAGCCTTCCTGGATTAATGGGATATCCAACGCAAAAATATATTTTTTAAATTGGACCTCTAATCGGACGCGCTAATCTCAGGAACAACTTCCTGAGATTAGCGCGTTCAAGCAAACAAACAAACAAATTCTTCAGCTTTATATATTAGTATAGATAAACACATAAACCTTCCGGAATATATACTTTGAGGGAACTTGAATCATGGAAACCGTATGAACATCCATTGCATATCCTTTAATCAGTCTATAATGTTCGGCTGGGACACAGGTATCCTTTTAGTGAGGGGAGTGGGCCATTATCTACCACGTAGCCCCAGTTCGGGTTCGTAGCATGTCACATGTCATCGAATTTTTTAGTTCTAGTATACCGACTGTTTCCTCACGATGTTTCTTTTACAGTTCTGAGAGTACTGGTGATTAAATCAAATATACAAAGTGATAGCCTGGGTTTGAACTTCAAGTCACAATTAGTAAGACGAGGCCAACTCCGTAAATACCACCACTGTTCCTACACAACCACTAAGAAACATGCTGACAAGAGTAGCAAATTAATCGCAGTTATCGACCATCATATATATTATTTCTCCAGGGCTTTTTGTCGGTAGGTGCGTCATGGCTTCCTTCATACATTATCAATTATACATAAACTCGCTGTTGGCCCGCGACTCCGTCCGCGTGAACTTCAGTTTATAAGCGCCTGCTAATACTTGCCTAAATCTAATATCTCAGTGGGGTGATCGTAACCGCCTAGCGTTTGCGCCGCATAAAACCTATCAACTTCTACTAAAAGGTAATCTTAAATCATTGCCTACTATTAAATTTAATAACGTTCCCGTTAAAAAACAGCAATCCGTATGCAACCTTGGTATGGTCTTAGAAAGGAATTTTTCATTTATCGAACATATAAAAATAGTTGGCTTTTTCGCCAACTAAAAGGAACTTTAATGCCCTAACTAGAATATCCAAAGCAACTTGGGGTCTATCATTCCTAACTTTAAAAACTGTATATGGAGCTACCTACTTAGGATGTATGTGCTACGGTGCACCTGTTTGGGCCGATAGGGCCAGCATAGGGGCGGCTCGACGTAAACTGCTTCAAAGCCAACGTTTGGCATTGATATTTTTATGCAAGGCGTAGTGCATAGAACAGTCAGTACTGAATCCTTATCCTATTCTTTTCTGATTAATTTCGTTGCGGGACCCAAGACAGTTGAATCGTTTCTCCGGGGCTCTTCGAGCTTCAAAAAAAAAAAGCGCCTGCTAAAATATTGGGAGCAATATGTACGTGTGCGTTCGCTCCCATTTTCGCAACATATTTTGTTACTGCTCTGTTCCTATTGGTCATAGCGGGATGTTATATAGCCTATGTCCTTTCTCAGGCTCTAGACTATCTGTGTACCAAATATCATTACAATCGGTTCAGTAGTTTTGGCGTGAAAGCCGGACAGACAGACAGACAGAAAAATATACAAATTACTCACATATCAGCGGTTTTTCGAAAATTTTAGATTGAAACCTCTCGCAGTGTGATTATATTGATGTCGATAATAAGATGGGTTAGCTTTATAACACACCTATAGTTTATTTTCGTATGTACCTACCAGATACTCATTAATCTTAAGCAAATGTTCCCAGTATATCTTCGATCGTCAGTCAAGCTGTTATTTCATGTGTAAAGGCGTCTGCAGCTTATTAATCTTCAATAAATTTGGTAGCAGTCTGACATAACGTTCTACTTAATACGCATTACGTCGCTTCGTGTCGTGGCTATCAAATATGTAATAATTGATGTGTGATCTTGTTTATCTTTGTCCCTGAGGGGATGCTTCGTGCGGTGTACTTGATGGAGTGTCAATGAACGTAGCGAGAGGTTCGCGATATTTATTGGTCGTTAACGCCTTTACAGGTTTTGCGTAAAAATTTTTTCTTTATAGATATAATATATGATACGAAGTTTCTCTTGAAATTGCCAGTAAAGACTCACGTAGATATTTAATCACTAGCTGTTGCCCGCGACTCCGTCCGCGCGGACTTTAGTTCACAGCGCGCGGTGGTTCCCGTTTCCGTGGGAATGCCAAGATAAATGCCTACATTACTGCAAGGTTTCCTTAAAATCCATTAAGTAGTTTTTGCCAAAGCCATAGTCCGTTCCGAAAAAAATTAATAAGGGCCCAGTTGATTTAAATAAGCGCCTGTTAATATGTATGTACGTCCGCATTTGCCCCCGTTTTCCCAACATTTTTTGTTACTGCTCTGCTCCTATTGGTCATAGCCGGATGTTATATAGCTTATGTCCTTTCTCAGGCTCTAGACTATGTGTGTACCAAATTTCATTACAATCGGTTTAGTATTTTTGACGTGAAAGCCGGACAGACAGACAGACAGAGATACTTTCGCATTTTTAATATTAGTATGGATTGCGATTGTTTACAAAAATAAGTATTTAATAATGCTTCGTTTCTTAGAAATATCGATACTAAAAAATACAAATATACAACATACAGTGTGGTATTTACATTTTTTTTGTAAACTTACAACTATTTAGACCCAATTGTTACTTTTCACACATACAAACACATTACATAATTCAAACCACGTATTCTACATTACGTATTTAAACAGTCACAATTAAAATATTATTTAACATTTAAGTCATGAGAATTTATTTTTCGTTTAGTATTTATCAATATTATATTTTATGTGTGATTATAATAATTATGATAACCATCGGCCCGCATGTGGGCGTCATTATCAAAGGGTTTTCTACTAATTTTAAGCTATTTATTTTGGTTGATGGTTTCGGTTTTCCGTTTTTAGTCAAATCAATTTGTATTTTAATATCAGAATCTTTCAAAATTAAACAAAATCACCATTCTGTATTCACTCTGAGCACGGCGACCACACACACACATACACTGACTTCCGCACTAGTAAATACTTTCACGGTGGGTTCAACTTAGTTAAGCTAAATCTTTTAGTCCTATTTAGCTGAAATAACTTATTCGCAAAGTGGTATAAACTATGTACGTGTATATATGTGTATTCTGAGGCCCTAATCTGCTATTTTCATAAATTGGTCATTCCAACACGATTCTATTGTCATTGTGCTTAAAGTTCGTAATATGTTAAATCTGCTAAAGAAAGAAAAATGCGTTTATTGACATTACAGCAAAAGAAATACGCCTAAAACTATCAAAATATAAAATTTAGTTTAGGTATAATGCCAAAAGAGCCTCAGTTCAGCATAATATCAAATGAAAACACAAGATGTACCACCTGTCGCTGATTTTCAGTTGTAACCCATGAGTGCCATACGCTATAATTACAAAAACTTGCTATTTTTACAGAGTTTTCAGTCCGCAATAATAAACACAATCAAATAAAAACAGAATCAAATAAAAATGTTTTAACATAAGTACATAAATGTGTGGGTGCGTTAAATATATTATCATTAGTCAAAGATTAAATATTTAATGTAAATTCATTTCATAAATGTTAGATTAATCATTGGTCTGGAATTAATGGAATAGTGATAGAATGCCATTAGGTATTATAAAACCCGTTAGTAGAAATAATTTTCTAATAACTATTGCTCATTTTGAACATTTCTTAATATGTAGGGGAGTGTCACTGATTGACCACTGGAAAGTCATTATGAGAGAATGATGATAGATTACGAATCTTGCCAAAATCGATCACTATGAGGTAACTTATCGACCATTCTGACACTTTTGTAATAGCAGCCTAAAGCCCTTCCGCTCCGCCCAGAGCGGGAGAAGTCATTTGATGATTTCTCATCCCAACAAAAAGGCCCCAGAACTACGAACTGCTATGGGCCAAGCATTATTATTCGATAGAGATCAAATCTAAAAAAATTAAAACTGAAATAATTTTGGTTTCAAAATAATTAGATGAATGTAAAATTTTGGAAAGAGGATAATTGTAGGTTTTAGTAAAGATCATAGTGATACAAAGTTACTTATACATAATAATATATCAAGGGCTTTCTTTATCATCTCAGGGGCTTTTTTGTCGGTATGTCATACTTCCTTCACACTTTAACAATAATATACATATATGAGGCATCATTTTAAAGCTTTTCTAGACCACTACACCGGAGAAATATATAAATAACTCACATTTCAGTGGTTTTTAAAAAAAAATACAATTGAAAATATATGTGCGAATTTGCACAAGAGCTTACATTTTCGATAAGTGATATTTATGGTAACTTAAGTGTGAAAAAAAAAAATGAAAAACGGCGATTGGATAAGAAACACTGTTTAGAATAAAAGGCTAGTTAGGTATAAAATGGCCAGCCTCCCTGCACACACGGACGTAACACAGACGCGTTGACGGAAGCTGGCGGCGCATGAGTCAAGCGTCAGCTCAGTTTTCGTCGCGTACTGCGTGCGTGCCTCGCTGGGGCGAGGCGGTGTATAAATAATAAAAAGTAAAAAAAACTAAAACCCAACTACGACAAAAAACGACGCTGAAAAAGTATAAAACAAGATTTTCAGAATACTGAACTGAACAAAGTTGCTAATGTAGTTGCAAGTAAATGGACACAGTAGACTACCAAGTTGCCTTCGTTGTAAATTGACAATAATGTCATACAATACTATTCTGAAGTATGCAATATTCACTATGTAGAGATAAATTTTCATGTTTGAAAAGGCGTAGTCACACGTTACATATACCTACCTACCGAAGCACCTTGACAACGTGTGACTACGCCTTTTCAAACATGAAAATTTATCTCTACATAGTGAATATTGCATACTTCAGAATAGTATTGTATGACATTATTGTCAATTTACAACGAAGGCAACTTGGTAGTCTACTGTGTCCATTTACTTGCAACTACATTAGCAACTTTGTTCAGTTCAGTATTCTGAAAATCTTGTTTTATACTTTTTCAGCGTCGTTTTTTGTCGTAGTTGGGTTTTAGTTTTTTTACTTTTTATTATTTGTACTATTTTGGTGTTAAAGTGTATTTGTGGCGCATCTTCTTCTTTTTCAGCCTGTAGATGTCCACTGCTGGACAAAGGCCTCCCCCAAGGCTTTCCACGCTGACCGGTCTTATGCTGCCCGCATCCATCGGCTTCCCGCGACCTTCACCAGGTCATCGGTCCACATTGTTGGGGGCCTCCCTACGCTGCGTCTTCCAGTACGTGGCCGTCACTCTAGAACCTTATTGCCCCATCGGCCATCGGTTCTACAAGCAATGTGCCCTGCCCACTGCCACTTAAGTTTAGCGATTCGTAGAGCTATGTCGGTGATTTTGGTTCTTCTGCGGATCTCCTCATTTCTGATTCGATCACGCGGAGAAACTCCGAGCATAGCTCTTTCCATTGCCCTTTGTGTGACTCTGAGCCTTAGTATGAGGCCCATTGTGAGCGACCACGTTTCAGTTCCGTAAGTCATCACTGGCAATACACACTGATCAAAGACTTTACTCTTGAGACACTGTGGTATCTTGGACGACGAGAAGATGTAGCGTAGCTTCCCGAACGCTGCCCAGCCGAGCTGGATTCGACGACACACCTCTTTCTCGAAGTTGGACCTACCTAGTTGGACTGTTTGTCCCAGGTATATATACTCGTCAACAACTTCGAGTGCAGAGCAGCCAACTAGAATTGGAGTGGGTGCGACATGAGAGTTCGACATGATCTTCGTGATATGGCTCAGGAGGGATATCGGTATGCAGTTTTTCAGGAGAATATTGTTACCTTTTTTGAAAACAACACCACCACGCTCCTGAGCCACGCCTTAGGCCTTTCGCCTTTAAGTATGACGGAATTAAATAGCTTCTGAAGCGCTTTAAGAACCGGTTGGCCACCCGCTTTCAGAAGCTCAGCCGCAATTCCATCATCTCCAGCCGCCTTATCGTTCTTGAGCTGTTTCAGGGCCATACCAATCTCGTACAGGCTGACGTCCGGGATATCGTCGGTGTAGTGTCGGGTTAGTCTGGCTCTAGAATCATTAGCCAGGCTTACAACAGGTGCGCGTATTGATGTGTATAACTCTCCGTAGAATTTCTCAATCTCACCCTAAAGCTCGGGCTTGGAAGTGATGATCCTACCATCCCCAGTCTTCAGCTTCGCAAGTAGGCTCTGTCCAACAGACAAATCTCGTGCAAACACTTTGGAGCCTTTGTTCCGCTCGATAGCCTCTTTAATACAATTCGTATTAAATTGGCGTATATCGCGAGTCAGAGATTTTGAGATTTGTCTGTTAAGGCATCTGATACGCGAAGCGTCATCAGGGGATTTCAAGACCACCTCCCGTCTTTCTTCCATTAGCCGACGGGTGAGACCGGAGATCTTCTTCTGTCCTTTTGAACGGAGGGTTTTGTAAAACTTGGACCCTACCGTTTGGAGAGTTTCCACAAACCTGTTGTTATAGTCGTCCACGTCTACGCATTCACCGTTGCATTCGAAGCGATTTTTCAGTTCGATCTGAAAGCTCTCGGGGTTTTGGAGTAGGGTTGACGCTGGGCGGAGCGTAGACTTCATAAGTCGAGAGCGTTCGAGCCTAATATTGAGGTTCAAGATGCCTCTAACAATATGGTGATCACTCCCGGTTTTAACCGCATGGATCACGGAGACATCATTGAACACTTGCCTTCTCGTTGACGTTATGAAGTCTATCTCGTTTTTGGTCTGACCACCGGGGCTAATCCAGGTCCACTTGCGGTGCAATGGTTTCTTGAAAAAAGAATTCATCGCAAAGAGTCCTTCCTTTTCCATGAAATCCATTAGCATCTGACCTCGGGATTCCGATTTCCAACTCCAAATTGCCCCACTTTCGTCTCGTCCGCCTCTCGCATGCCCAGTTTTGCGTTAAAGTCCCCCATGACAACAGTGTAGTGGGTTTTGGAGGAATGTATGGCTCTAATGACGTCCTCATACATAGCCTCCACCTCATCGTCGTAGACGGCGGAGCGTAGACCTGTATAACCCCTAACGAATATCTCTTGGTTATTCTGAGTACAAGGTACGCCACCCGAGTCGAAAGGCTCCCGACTTTAACAACGTTGTTCACGAGGGACTTGTGGACAATAAACCCTACGCCACCCTGTGACAGCTGGTTGCTTTCCCGGAAATAAGGCAGGTTGCCAGACTTCAGGATTATCGAGTCCTCTCCCTCACTTCGGACTTCAGATAACCCCACAATGTCCCAGCGCAACCGGCTCAGTTCTTCCTCCAGTTCGACAATCTTCTCATCGGTCCGTAGTGTGCGCGTGTTATATATTGCCAGGGCCAAAGGTCGTCGTTGGTGATGGTAGCCGGATCTCTGCCGGAGATTCTTAGCACCCCTTGCTCCGCCGTAACCGAGTCCGCTACCGTAGACTGGAATAGCGGAGCTGCCGGGGACTAGGGACCTGAGCTGTGTCGTGTGCATCATTGGGGGGGTTTGCCATAATCCCCACGCTTGGCAGGCGGGTTGGGGATCGCAGTGGTTTGATATTCTACAGGAGAAGCGCTGCTGCCCGCTTCCCTGGTGAGAGTTCCCTTAGTCGCCTCTTACGACACCCACGGGAGGATATGGGTTGGTGTTATTCTAAGCCCGGCACCACACGGGCGGGCTTGTGGCGCATAATATTAAGGAAAGTTAAATTGATGAACTAATTACCGCTCATATTTAACATCATTAAAGCATTCTTGTAATTATGTACAAACATAAAGTACTCGTGAAGCTCTTTCAAGTGATACCAAACATGGTATATTTATTTTAATTTTATATTAACATAGAACTTATTGTCCGCTAGAGGGCGCAATACTAAATTTGGGGACAAGCTTTATAGCTCATAACCAACAGGATATCAAAGCCCATCTAATGGTAATGCAGTGGTTTTATTCTGATAAGTAGTAAAGAAGTTATGAACGTAAAGATGGGAATTATATGCAATCAGCCCATGAATACAGATAAAGTCACAAGAAAATGCTAGTAATATATATATATATTCAAAATGTACAAGTAAAGCGCTTTCAAATGATATCAAACACGGCTTATTTATCTTAACTTTAGTTTTTTACTCTGTATGTTTTGTCCGCTAGAGGGCGCCACATTAGATTTTGTGAAACTCCATATAGCCTATAACCAGCGGACAATTAAGACGCTTCTAATGATATGTCATTTGTCGAATTCTGATAAGCAGTTTAGAAGTTATGAGGGAACAGATGAACATACATACATACATACATACATACATACATACATACATACATACATACATACATACATACATAGCCTGTCAAAATCATAACCCTCCTTTTGCTTTGCCGTAGTCGGGTAAAAAGATGGTGGATCTGTCTCCTTGGCGTTCGGACGCCCTTGTAATCGGTACAATACATGTAATTAAGTTGAAAAGACCGAAACGATTTGTTCTCGCGCACAGACGTGTGCGTTCGCATTGGGGCGACGCATATAAGAAAGGATGGCGCATTCGGACGCTAATGTGATCGGCACAATGTGTGGTAATCGGTGAAAAAGGCCGATGCGTCGGGCGTGCAGTAAGCGGTACGGGTGATGTTGAGATTTCTACTTGGCGGTGTTTGGGGGCTGAATTTCCTTCACATCGGGAAGGATACAGACCATTCGGGGAACACACACCCATTCAAGTATTTCTATCTGTAATATATATCTAATTATACTAGACAATAGGACATTTAGTACACATGACATAACACGGAACATTTTGCGGGACATCGGGTCAGCAGACGTGGTAAGTGAAAATTTATTAACCTTTAATTTTAAGAAGATAGTCGGGTGTTGCACATTTAATTTTATTTTCTTGTGAAGCACCGGGGCTTTGCAAGCATTATATGGTAGCCGAGATTATTAGATATACATTTTTTTTTTTGGATATCAAAACGCGGATCGTACACATTTCTCGATATTCAGTGCGCGGATCGTACAGAGATTATTATACTATACAAACACTGTATAATGTTATCGAACTCATTTTCTAAAATGTTGAATTTTATGACTTTATGCATCGACCTTCAAATCACAGCGATGCTAAAGAAGTTTTCACAAGCTACATCAATTCACGAAGAAAATTCCACCACTATTTTATTTAAAAATAAATTGTAGCTACAAATGTGAAATTGCGGCAAGTAAACTTTTACAGCAATAATTTTTGGTAAACCGAGAGGACTTAATTCTCAATAAGCTCTTCCGAATTCAGGCTCTATAAAATTCGTACCCTAAGACCTGGATCACCATAAATTTTCCCCACGTAAGCGTAAATTTGATAAATTCGTTAAGAACAATTAGGAAGAAAAATAAAAAGCTGTTGTAATTTATGAGGCCCTCGTACTGCAAAGTAATTGTTGGCTGTTTCGACTTGTTTCTATTTTTATGTGGCAACATCGAGAGAGTTTCATTCGGAATTTGTATTCGAGACTGCTCGCTAGGAGATTTTAAAACTTTCTTCGTGGCACGGTTAACAGCGCGGCGGAGACAGAACTAACTGGATATAACTGGAAACCCCTAACCATTCTTTCTCGCGACGCCGAAGTTTTTATGGGTCAAGCCTAGATCAAGTAGGATTGAACTCGTTGTCGAATAAAATGGAATGTTATTGTCACTCTTCTCGCTGTGTTATGCAAATTGTAATTGATTCAATCATGGATTTAATTTCCGTTGACTTAAATCTTATAACAGAAGAGACACGATTTGTAAAGGAAAATCAAAAGTTTAGTCAGTAATTTTAAACAGTAAAAAAGAAAGTACAGAATATTTGTCATTCTCTGTGGCGCAGCGGGCAACAAGCCTGCCTGCGATGTGGAGGCCCCGGGTTCGATCCCCTGCCAAGTCATAATGGAAAACGATCTTTTCCTGATTGGCCTGGGTCTCGGATGTTTATCTGTTTAAGTATCTATTATAAATATGGTATCATTGAGTTAGCATCCCATAACACAAGTCTCGAACTTACTTTGTTGCTAGCTCAATCTGTGTGATTTGTCTTTATATATTTATTTAATATTCAATTGTCCATCATTTTATACCCAGCAATTAAAGTGGCCATAATTTCAGAGTACTATTTTTTTAATGACAAATAACATCTTAAGTATTATTTTACAAATAGATGCAGTGAAAGTCTACATTTAACCCCCTAGGTGTTATTTGAGATCGAAAATTCCAAAAATCATATCATTTCTTTTATTGCTCAATAGACCTACTCTTGACCTCGATCACGCTTGATGGATGAGGTCTATGATGGAAAGTGCGTGCCCAGAATTTGCCTGATCATTTTGCTTTGAAGATAGACGGGTTAAATGTGGATGGGAACACATACGGTCGCAGGGAGTTCCACAATTTGGCTGAGTGCATAACAAATATTTTTTTTTATTTATTTTTTTATTAAATTATAAACTAGCGCTTGGCCGCAATCCCGCCTGATGGTAAGCAGTGACACAATCGTTGATGGTAAAGCGCACTAGTTTATTAAAATTCCTATTCACTCTAGCCATGAAGACACTCAAATTGTATTCCGACGGAAACACCACCGCCGGCAAGTTGTTCCAGTCTCTTGATGTACGCGGTATAAAGGATAAAATAAATATTGATATTCGCCCCGATTCCCTTGTTCACAAAATAAATTAAATTTAAGTTCAGTGCATCTTTATCTTTTTATTTCATTAAGAAAGGGACAAAAGATAAAATGTCAGTTTCGACCTGTCAAATTAGTGCGCTCCTGACGTAAACTGTCGTATTTTTAGTCGTCATGTTTATAATCGCGTCTAAACTGTCTATGGGGTATCTTAATTTGACAGGACTAAACTAAAATGTTATCTTCTATCTTTTTCTTAATGAAATGGAAAGAAAAAGATGCACTTAACTTAAAATTTGTGAAATTAATTGACAGCCTCCGTGGCGTAGCGGTAGCGAACGCGGCCGTTACGCAAGGAGGCGCGGGTTTGATCCCCGCACAGTGCAAATATATGAATATTTGCACTAGTCTGGTCGTGCCTCGGAAAGCACGTTAAGCCGTTGGTCCCGGTTGCCATACGAACATCTAGTGGCAGTCGTTACGGGTTGTTGGAGCCCTCAAAAGTCCAACAATTGGTCTAACTGCAATGCTTAGATATCGCCTTCGGGTTGTGGAGGTCAGACGGCAGTCGCTTCACGGAAAATACCGAAGTTTAGCCAAAATCAGCGATTAGACTGGTAAAGCGGACCCCAGACTCCAATGCTGAAAAAGCTGCGGATGCGACTGGGATTAACGCTGAGATGATGATGAGGATGTTAACAACAGAATCGGCACCATTGTGATTATTCCATGCCAATTTCTTTTAACATCGTGTAGGCAAGCTAAATGCAGTGGTTACAAGAGCGGAAAAAGTGTGCTCTGCTTGTAATGAGATTGAGAATTGAGAGCAGCGGTGGCCTTATGGTGCCGACCATCACTTACCAGTTGTAGGTCGTAGATTCGAACTCCGACAGGCGCATTACTTTTTGTAAATTATTTCATGGCTCTCATAATGGTAAAGGAACATAACGTCGGCTGCCGGCAGAAGTTACCACCCACCAGACAAGGTCTTGCCGCCAAGCGATTTGTCGTGTTCCGGCATGATGCCTGGTGAAGCCGTACGGAGGACGGGTCTGAGCAGTTGTGGTACGATGGGTACGATGTCCCAAATGTTGTGTGTGAGTTTGATCGTGGAGAGTCTCCAGATCAATCTCCCTCTGGCGCAGCATCGTTGATCGTGTTGGTCTTGCGTTTAACATTGCATCACCTCGCTCAACTGCCGTCATCCTTCCTATTCCTAAGTTTTTTAAGTGAATTGGCTTAATAAACTAGTGCGCTTTACTATCAACAATTATTGCATCACTGCTTACCATCAGGCGGGATTGCAGTCAAGCACTTTTTTATAATTATTAAAAAAAAAAATACGCCGTGTGGAAATCTGCATGTCCTAGAGTCAAAAACTTCTAAGACATGTGACATCTACCAACCCGCACTGGGCCAGCATGGGAGTCCCAACAGTGGGAACAGTATTGGCTGATTATGTATGCTTGTAATATTGGCACATTTTTCACTCATATTTGATTACGAGAGAACATTTCGCCTATATTAACGAGACTTTTAAAATCCAAATTAACATGTTTGCTTCATTACTGGTTCCGTTTTACAGATATTTGCGTTAGTGAGCTGTACTAATTACAAAAAAAAAAGTGTTAACTGTCCAATACGTAAATGGATTACATGCGAGGTTTTAGACAAATTGATTGGGATTCTATTTCAATTTGTACTACCTGCAATTTATCAATCAATTTACGTAATTTTTAACAAGAGTGCTATGGCACGTTGCAGTAACGTGTATTAACTTGATAAACCATACATAGTTCTTTTTTATTTTTTTAAACATAAAATAAAAAATAAAAATATAAACTAGCAATCCCACCAGATGGTAAGCAGTGATGCAATCGTTGAATCGGTAAAGCGCGCTAGTTCATTATGAACCTATTTACTCAAAAAATTTAGTTAAAAGGAAGGAAGACCGCAGTTAAGCGAGGTAATGCAATGTTAAACCTAACAATACGACCAGCAATGCTGCGCCAGAGGGAGATTGATCTGGAGGGCCTCCACGACTAAACCTCCGACACAACAACATTTGGCGCATCGTACCCGGCACACATCGCAACACTTACTCAGACCGGTCCTCCATACGGCTTCACCAGATATACATATTATATTTGATTAACAGCATACGTTTTTAGATCAATTCCAACATGTTATGGCATCAATTCCATTTTATTAGCAATTTTTCATATGAAGGCAAAATAATAAAAAAATCTCTTCTGCAATGAATACTTTATCTTCTAAATGGGATCACTAGATAAAATGTAAGTGGAGTGAAAGAGTAGTGAATCAGCGCAATCTGTGGCTCGAATGAGTCAGCCCTTCACTGGCAATTTAACCACCATTCACGCGCCGCTCACATCGGAAACCACACAGAAGATTGCCCACTCCTCTGAATAGTTCCCCACGTTCCCACTAGAAAGCCAACCTTTAATGTCTTTCACTAATCTTTTGCTCGGACTCTGAAAAGAGGATTAAATATTGAATCCATTCGAGGTAAGTTTTCAATGTGAATTGTGAAGGCAGTAACCGCGTTTGACCCAAATGTCGGTTTTGCGAAGCAGCGACACTGTTTAATGTCTGCTATGATAGCTATTGTTAAAGTAATGAAGTTAATTAATTACATTATAATTTCAGGAGCATGCCATTAATAACTCCAACCTCTAAAATGATTCGAATTCTAGACTACAGGTAATATTAATTTAATAACAGAGAATATTATCCGAGCCTGATTGAGTAATCAGAACCAGACAAGTTATTATAAAACTATTCAATCACTATTGTGAAGCAAAATTAGGTCAACCACGGTCTAACTTTATATAATTTTACCTAGAAAACCTACACTCACTTGGCCGTAATTGAGATTTTGCATAAATACTATCAATCGCAATTCGTCTTTTTATAATTCAATCTTGTAGTCCTCTGTAGCGCAGCGGTCAACACGCCTGCCTGGGACGTGGAGGCCCCAAGTTCAATCCCCGGCCAGGTCATGATGGAAAACGATCTTTTCCTGATTGGCCTGGGTCTTGGATGTTTATCTATATATGTATCTATTATTAATATAGTATCGTTGAGTTAGTATCCCATAACACAAGTCCCGAACTTACTTTGGGGCTAGCTCAATCTGTGTGATCTGTCCGCATAAAAAAAATAATCCTTAATTTAGTTGGATGGTGTGAGTATTTTTATTTATTCCAGTACGAAACTTGGATTTCAGTACTTTTTCTCGGTACTTCTGCGATACTTGTTACATCGACGAAGATTTATTTCGATGTAGTTTTGATAAACTTCTTTAAGAACAACATTACAGCGATGAATTGCTACTTCGAGACATTGCATCCATAGGCTACTCGAATTCTATGAAAATGTGTACGCGTTTGCAGAGAATTAGAATAATTCACGTTTAATAACACTTATTCGATAGCAGAGATTGGAGATGTATTATACATAAGAGTTATCGAAAGTTGTTTCTTCATATTAGAACTGAACAGCTGTCATGAGAATCTGCAATTATAATTTTATCCAATAATACTGGTTAATTAAATACCTGAATTGCTGAATGACTTGAATAGCTGAATTTAATGTCGATTAAGGTGTCAAAAAATACACTAAATTTGCATGGCAGCCCGTGTAATGTGAGCGATTTTGTCCGAAGTAACGATATAAAAAAAAATACATGAGAAAAGATCACCCCACTTTCTAGAGCTCATATTTCCAAACGCGTATCTATTTTGCACAAATCTCGGGTTCAGGCTCTAGTATAGAGCCTTTTTTATTGGCTGTGTTTGCATGTTCAAATATTCTATGAGTCAGTCTTTTCCTCCACTAACCTGGATAGTTGCAAAAAATTGGAGAACATATTTAACAAGAGAGCTCTAGAATGTGCGATTGTAACAAAAGCTAGGCTTTTACAATGCTATTCATCAACTGAAGCGAATGCAGAAGTATCCTACTTTAACGCGTATCCACATATAGATATCAATATAGACAAACAAATTCGATGTCTTGCTTGATTTTGGCGATGGGTGTCGGTTGGTTTTAATACCGAAAAGATTTATTACCAGCGATGGCAAATGTACAATTACATAATTTAATCAGTTCATTATCATTATTTCATCTGAAAGACTACTGCTTGACATAGGCCTCGCCCAAGCGAATTCATGTGATAAAAAATATGAAAAGCAATAAAAAATAAGATTGTTAGATTTTATTTGAGTTGATTGAAACCAATAATATTTTAATACTTAATCGAGAGTGTAGGCCTTTTATGAACTCTCTAAATATTCCTGTAAGTGAAAGGCATGTGATTTATCCTTCACATTGACATGGACCTATTAGGCTATACATAATATGGAGCTTTATATTTATAGACCTAAAGAGAAAATATTTAAGAAGGAGAGAGAGAGTTGCGGAGAATTTATTTGTGTTCCTAATTGATGAATTCTCTGTTTGGTGAACACAGTCAAAGTAATTAGAACTATACACTTACAGTGATCAAAGCAACTGCTGAATTTTGCAGTTTCAATTTTGCGTCGCATTTTTTCTGTGAAGAGTGAACTTGCACTGTGTGCTAATATCGATTAGAGACCGGGTACTTAAATGTGGAGGTATGAGGAGCAGCGTGTAAAGCTCATTCATCCTCCATAGAAAAAGGGAGGATCCTCCGACCAGACTGGAGTTGTCTAGCGGGCCACTTTGCCCGCTGTTGATGTCGTAAACTTGTATGTGTTCTAGTTGCACAGAAAACTGTAAGCTGCTGCTGCTGCAAGATGCAGGATTCGTTTGACGTCAGTATAAAGCGTTGTTAACATGGTGTTGTATGTAGGTTACTTTTATACAGTTGCTTTTATCAACTTTTGGTAGGCTGCATGCCGTAATTGTCTGTTTTGGTGAATGGTTATTTTCATGAAAAAGCAGAAATCTAATAGACACAGAGGCATTGGAGGCATTTTGACCTGTTGAGATAGTTTGTAATGCAAATGTAGGTACTTTATAATACAGGCATAGAAGAATAGGGTGTAATGTCCATTAATTCTATGTAGAAAAGAGTTACTGCTCCAACTAGTTCGATCTTGTAATGGCGGGCAATTGCCTTAGTAGACACAGATATAAAAAGTTTTATCGCAAGACCTAGCGCATAAACATTAAATTGAAATAAGTTCCTGATATTTTTTACACTCGTAATCGCAGAATTGTTTCAATACATACGTTCTTGCGTAGTATACATATAATCAGTAGAGAAAGTAAAGTACAATTAACAGGGATTGCAAATAACACAACATTCTTTAATCTGAATCAATCTTAGGAGTCTTCAATCTCAAAACGTAGGTACAAACGACAGCACATCAAACTTCTACAGTCTGTCAGATTTGCTTTATTAGATTTACAACTTTATATCTAAAGCTCAAGGTTGATTGGATTTGACAGTTTCGGGTAGCTTGACCTACCAACTATAATTATTCGTATATTTAAATCAAAATGGTTACTCTTTGACATTTTTATGAAATACACGGCCAATTGATGAAGGCAGTCAATTGGCTTGGCAATTAATAACCCTGACTGTACGAACGGTTCCTTTATAAAATTAATTTAAAGTGTAATTATTAATTTGTTTTGTGCCTTTCGTCGTCAAAATATACCAATTATGTTTGTTTCAAGTTTAGGGAGGATGCCCTTTGAGGACATATTATAGTGACCTATTGGGTAGATAATGTTCTTCAGATAGCAACTGAATCGATTCCAACCATTTTATGATCATGTACCGAGCGATCGACACAGTTTACAGCGGATCATAGTGGCCTATGGAACTCGCCGCACCGGGCCGCTGTAGGCGCGAGGGGGCAAACGAAACGTTGACCATATTTTTGTAGGGACAACCAGGTAACATAAGAATCTTATAAGTCTGTGATTTTTCATGTTAGCTTTTTGAAATTTTGTACATAAATTATTTACATAATAATACTAGTCACGTGCTTTGGGTATCGCATATACAATAAATAACGTTGTAGAAATAGATATGAACAAAGAAAATTAAGTATGTAAAGATCCTAGCACACCTGATTAGGGAAGGAAGGAGAAGAAGAAGGAGTGAATTTATGAAATGTTTATTAATATTTGCTTCTACTTATGATAGGTTCAAACTTTGTTGTTTCCCTATGATCCAATATAATTAAGTGTGAAAATTAACTTTACCAGATGATGCCACAAAAACACTGATATTGAGCGATCTACTCAATAAGTGCACGAACTTTCTTACAAATTGTTAGGGGCAAAGAAGTTAAGTGTTGCCAGATGTTTCCCTTCTTGATTAACACATCGTCCCGATTTCTGAACCCACATTTTTTGCTGTCCGACTTTCTTTATATTGAATGAGGCAATACTAGGCTACAATATACATCTTGGAGTTAGATTTATCCCAGATCCATAAAACGTTTTTATGTAATATATTATAATTTATAATTATAATTTTATAATTATAATATATAATTTATAATTTTGTCTTAAATAGGCAGTATTCGGGTCAACACACACCTTTTTATAATTAAAAGGAACGTTTGAATTTAAACGTTTTCTGTTCCAGCATCTTCATCATCTCAGCGTTTATCCCAGTTGCATCCGCGGCTTTCGCGTTGGTGCCCGGGGTCCGCTTTCCTGCACATTCTCCTCCATTTTACGCGATCTTTAGCATCCTGTGGTAAGAGCTTGTTGGCATGCATGTTATCTCTTACGTCAAGCCAGCATTTCTTTGGTCTACTCCGCTTGTTCCGGCCCGGCGGAGGCGCCATGGCAAGTCATTTGTTACCCACGTAACAATCTGGTTTGCGTAAGACGTGGCGTAGGCGACCCTCCTGCGTTTTCTGTTCCATACCCTATAGTAATACTAATTTTATAGAGACCACCTACCAAAGAAACATTTTCTTTTCTCTTCAGTGCTTCACTGTCAGACAACGTACATACAAAAAAGGCCAATTCTCGCTATAATATATTTAATATCTAGTCGCAGTTACATCTCAGCGACAATCAATGTCAAAACTTAAAAAAAATATATATTATTTTGGACAGATTTCGAGATCGAACGTTCTTAAATTTACGAGAATTACCCCTCAAGTTAATGTAAAATATGGCACTTTATTAGGTAAGAGCCGACTGACAACTTTTACATTACAATTACTGTTAAATATTGTATACTTGTTGCTGCAGAAAAACCAACGATATATAGATGAAATTTGGTAAAAATACTTTATTTTGGAAAAACAAAATACCTTTGCTAAATAAACAGTTTGTTTTTCTAATATTAATAGAAAAACAAACTGTTTATTTATCAAAGTTATTTTTAGAAATAAAATTTTATTCGAAAACTTCCATCAGTTTCTTGCTAAACTTAAATTACGTTGTTGACATCGCTACGATCCGGACGAAGCGTCTCGCTTCGTCTTATATATCGCGTACATCGAAGGACTGGAACAATTTTCCTGCGGCGGTCTTTTCGTCTGACTACAATTTAAGTGTCTTCAGGCTAGAGTCAATAGGCTCCTCATAAACTAGCGCGCTTTACCATCAGCAATTGCATGACTGCTTACCAATTTTTTTTTGTTTGTAGGATGGGAAATCATCAAATGACCTCTCCCGCTCTAGGCGGAGCGGAAGGGCGTGTCAGACTTTTACTGACTAAAACCCACGCGTGTTTCTTCACTTGCCTGTGCGCCAGGGCCACGGTTTCTTACTGCTTACCATCAGGCGGGATCGCAATCAAGCTCTAATTTAGGTACAAGTTGAAAAAAAAAACCCGGTCACCCTGATTACTTATCTCCTTTGGTGACTATATATACGTCAGAAAACTATAATAGATATGTACATATATCCATTCATCGCTTTTTCTGAGCTTCAGACACTTATGTCCGAAGCTCATAATGTGCCTGCCATTATCCTAATTTATTTCGACCCTAAATAGATTGAGCTAAAGGAACGCGGATGAAGATTTCTAGAGTGTTCAGTGTATGTACCTAAAACATGTTCGTGTTCCGGCATGATGTCTGGTGAAGCCGTACGGAGGACGGGTTTGAGCAGTTGTGTTGCGATGTGTGGCGGGTACGATGCGCCAAATGTTGCTGTGGAAGTGTGGTCGTGGAGAGTCTCCAGATCAATCTCTCTCTGGCGCAGCAACGTTGGTCGTGTTGGTCTTGGGTTTAACATTGCATCACCTCGCTCAACTGCGGTCATCCTCACAGTTTATAATTATTAAAAAAAAAACATGTAATGTAATTAACGCACACCCTCAAACACCTCAATTAGAATATTATGTTATAATCATAATACATACACCGAATTTGCAATCTTTTTTCCGTATATGCATTGTTATTTATTAAATTAGTTACAACAATTCTTGGAAAACGAAGACTGTAACGTTCTTGGAATAAGGTTTTTAGGGTTCCGTACCTAAAAGGTAAAACGGAACCCGAGAGCGAAGTCTCATCAATAGATGAGACTTCGCTGACCTGACCTGAACCTGAATGTAGTTTTTTCAGAATAAGCAACCGAATCGATTCCAATCAGTTTTACACCATGTTATATTTTTTCCCAAAAACATTTAAATATTTTTGCAGTGTAATTACCGAGCGCACAACTCAGCTGACGTTAGGCCATAGTACTAGGCGCGTGAGACAGGATCCCGCCGTGCCGCATCGCTGCAGGGGCGGCCGGGCCAGGTGGTGCGTTGACCATATTTTTGATGGGACAACCAGGTAAGATAATAAGCTCATAACTTTGTGGTTTTTCATGATATCTTTTTGAAATTTTATACATAGATTCTTTACTTAAACGTACTAGACACGTGTTTCGGATTTCGCATATACACGTATACATAAATAACGTTGTATAATATGATACTAGACAATATATGGTAGAAGCTTCCTATAAGCGAATGAATATAATGAATCGGATAAGAAGTTCCGAAGATTACGTACATACAAATTCAAAAGAAAATGGACAACGATGTATGGGTTTCTACCCTGAAGCCCAATAGCTATAAGAATTATTAATGGAAAGGGATTTTCAAGGAGAACCTTTCTTCAAACAAGGCTTTTGCCAATTGTAAGCGAGTTCAGAGTTAATGATGAGATGTTTTTTTCTGATATTTTTTTAATATAATTATGACTGGTTCATAATTATAAAAAAATGCTGGGCCGCAATCCCGACTGATGGTAAGCAGTGATGCGATCGTGGATGGTAAAGCGCGCTAGCTCATTAAGAGCCTATTCACTCTAGCCTTGAAGACACTTACATTGTAGTCAGACGGAAACACCGCTGCTGGCAAATTGTTTCAGTATCTCGATGTATGTGGTACAAAAGACGAGGTGAAACGCTTCGTCCAGATTGTAATGGTGTCAATAACATAAGAGCGGATACTAGCCGTGTGAGGAGACGTCCGATGATGAAACGGAGATGAGGGAATTAAGTCATGCAATTCCCTCGAATACTCTCCAAAATGAATCCTGTAGAACACCGAATCCAAAGTTACCAGCATCAGCCCAAATGTGGCTGCAGTACTCCACACACGAACGGACCTGTGCTTTGTATAACATTAGAAGCTGTCCTGGTGTGAAGTACCGTCGGACCTTTGCAATAACGCCAAGTTTCTGGCAACCACTTTGGCTCTGGACTCAATGGACCGCTCAAATTTCAAGTTCGAGGAAATCTCAACTCTCAGAAGCTTAAGACAGTTCGGGTACTCCAAGGGTACATTCCGAGAAGTAGGAGCCAATTTAATTGCTCACAATATCTAAGTCATGTTCCTTAATAATAATAATAATAATAGCCTTTATTTCCGAGTTTACAGTTACAAATACAATTACGTACATAGTTTTGCATAATTAAATGATATCCCTTAGCTCGGTGTGCCTCTTGGCATAGGCCTCCTCCAACTCCTTCCATTGCGCCCTGTCTTGTGGAACTCTACTCCAATATGGCCCCAAAGTCATACAGATGTCATCTCTCCATCGGGTTTTTGGACGTCCCTGCCTCCTTTTACCATCCCTTGGAGACCACAGAGTGACTTGGTTGCTCCATTTGTCTTGCTTGCACCTCAGCATATGACCTGTCCAGCTCCATTTAAGATGGTCTATCCGTGTCAGTACGTCTACCAGCTTCATGTTCCATGCATGCAAGTCATGTTCCTTACTAACTACCAATCAAGATAAGTAGTAATGTATTTGGCTGACCAACTCTTAACATTATTCCTAAGACTACATCTAGGAACCACAGTTTTAAAATGTCCGTTAATACTCTTAAACGATGTGTAATTAACGAAATACTAGATCTTCAATAATCCATACTAATATTATAAATGCGAAAGTATCTCTGTCTGTCTGTCTGTCTGTCCGAAAACTCCTGAACCGATTGTAATGAAATTTGGTACACAGATAGTCTAGAGCCTGAGAAAGGACATAGGCTATAAAACACCCCGCTATGACCAATAGGAACAGAGCAGGAACAAAAAATATTGCGGAAACGGGAGCAAACGCGGACGTACATATTGCTCTCATTATTTTAACTGAGCTCTTTCGGTTCGAACCTCACGCGGGTGAAACCGCGGGGCACAGCTAGTATCTAATAAATTGACTACATTTTGAGCGTTGTATCTTCTTCCTAAAAACCTAAACTAATAAATAATAATTAGTAGGTAATTTAAAGAACCTCGGTGGTTTCAGAATATCAGAATAAAAAGAGAAAAGATCCTATGCATTATTTCTGGTTATAATCTATATCCATGCCAAATTACTTCCGAATCCGTTTAGTAGTTTTTGCGTAAATGAGTAGAAAACATCCACCCATTAATACATACGTACCTATATCCTTACAAACTTTCCTATTGATGTCATTGTATGATCTGTTGCTAGATTACACACTACTTTTAGATGATGTGGGCAGAATACAATAAAAGACATTGAGTTTATATAAACTACTATATTGTTCCAAAGTTATAGGTAAAGTGAGCTAATGAACTGATGTGTGCGTGAAATGAGTGACACGTGGCCTTTGCTGGCCGTAATGAGAACGCCCGACTTGAAGGCTCGACGCGAACTGATGATTATTTTAAAGTAAAATGAATGCGAGGCGTAAAAGCTGACGATACTATGCTGATGTGCGGCTGCACCATACAATAATATTAGTAGAAAGTAGGATAGTAGTAAAAGAATTTAAGCGTGAATAAATGTTATAATTTTGTAACATTTATATCAGGCTAATATAATGATGACTGCTGAAGCCGTACGTAGGACGGGTCTGAGCAGTTGTGTTGCGATGTGTGCCGGGTACGATGCACCAAATGTTGTTGTGTCGGTAGTTTAGTCGTGGAGGGTCTTCAGATCAATCTTCCTCTGGCGCAGCATCGTTGGTCGTGTTGTAAGGTTTAACATATGCATCACCTCGCTCATCTGCCAATTTCCTTCCTATTCACTAAGTTTTTTAAGTGAATAGGCTTAACCTTTTGAACGCCCATCTATATAATACGCGATGTGTCCTCCTGCGCCACACTACAAATGTATAACGTATGTATAGTAAAACGTAGGGATGGAATTAGTGTCCTATCGACAAATAATATTATACATTTAAAATAATGTTTATTCACCAATTTACGAAGCTAAATAAAAACTGTAATCGTAATTTCATATTTTATTTTATTTCATAAAAAAAAACAATATGAAAACCTGGATGTATTCCCCACAATAAAGAAAAGAATTTTAAATTTATAAGACGTGTGTTCTACAAGGCACATCCCTATTTGTCTCCAAATGTAATCCTTCTACTTCATATCAAGTAGTTGGCGCTCGAGGCACGTCAAAATCCTTTCTGTTCTAGGGATGTCTAGATTTCTATGGTATATATTTTATATTCACTGTGGTCGAGTTACACGTGCATAAACTCAACCGATTCCTGCATAATTTATTTCGTTTACTTACAACAAATACAATTAATAGAAGCTAAATACGTGGTTTTCTACGTTTTAAAAAATAAAATAAAATGGAGGGTAAGTGTCTGTTTTACACAAGACCTTTTTAGGGTTCCGTACCTCAAAAGGAAAAAACGGAACCCTTATAGGATCACTTTGTTGTCCGTCTGTCTGTCTGTCTGTCTGTCACCACCCTTTATCTCAAGAACGCGTGGACGTATCAAGCTGAAATTCACATGAAATACTCGGGTCTATTGTCCCTTTAAGCTGTGTAAATATCAAACTTCTAAGCCGAGCCAATCAAAAGATACAGTCGATTATGTCGATATTTTCAACAAATTTTCGACACTCGCAAAGGAATCAAAACCTACAGGATACTTCCCGTAAACTCAGAATCTTGAAAATTGGCATGAAGCATTGTCATATAATGCAAATATAGGAAAAATTGCGAAAATCTCATTTTTTTAGTTATATAATATAATAAACATAATTTAATAAAATGGAACTTACTACCTTATTTCTCACGAACGAATAAAGTTATCTAATTGAAATTTATACCAAATACCTAGGTCTATTGTCCCTTTAAGCTGTGAAAATATCAAACTTCTAAGCCGAGCCAATCAAAAGATACAGCCGATATGTCGATATTTTCAACAAATTTTCGACACTCGCAAAGGAATCAAAACCTACAGGATACTTCCCGTAAACTCAGAATCTTGAAAATTGGCATGAAGCATTGTCATATAATGCAAATATAGGAAAAATTGCGAAAATCACATTTTTTTAGTTATATAATATAATAAACATATTTTAATAAAATGGAACTTACTACTTTATTTCTCACGAACGAATAAAGTTATCTAATTGAAATTTATACCAAATACCTAGGTCTATTGTCCCTTTAAGCTGTGAAAATATCAAACTTCTAAGCCAAACCAATCAAAAGATACAGCCGATATGTCGATATTTTCAACAAATTTTCGACACTCGCAAAGGAATCAAAACCTACAGGATACTTCCCGTAAACTCAGAATCTTGAAATTTGGCATGAAGGATTGTCACATAATACAAATATAGGAAAAATTGCGAAAATCACATTTTTTTAGTTATATAATAAACATATTTTAATAAAATGAAACTTACTACCTTATTTCTCACGAACTAATAAAGGTATCAAATTGAAATTTGTACCAAATACCTAGGTCTATTGTCCCTTTAAGCAGTGAAAAAATCAAACTTCTAAGTTAAAGCGATCAAAAGATACAGCAGTTTATACCGACACCTTAGACGAATTTCCGTCACACGCTATGGAATCAAAACCTACAAGCAAAGACATTAAAATTATATTTACAATAGACAGGACATCACGAACAAAATCGTAAGCCAATACTTTTATCGACTTGGTTAAGAGTCGCTCAGTCTAGTCTGCGCGTCAGGACGTAATTTGTGTCCACCAAGAATAAACATTTTCTAAGGAAATATGCCATGTTGCGCTTTGTGTTACTGTACATCTCGTTATAGTAAAACGACTGGACCTAACTTCGGAATGTTTTTCTATGAATTATTTATATTTCGTCTGCAATTCAAATTTTAAAAAATCTTAGTTCTAGAAAATTTTCCATTATTGTAATAAGCGCCCTCTATTGTTGAGTAGTTTTACTATTTTCTTGTAGAGATGTAGTAATGTTGTTTATCGATTTAGTTATCGATAATACTTATTAAGATGAATACATTTTGTTGTATTTTATTGATATTTAAAATATAGCTAAATAAACTTAAAATTTTACTATATTTCAATTTATTTATTATTAACTCTATTTAAACATAATCATATCATATTAATAAACAAAATTGAATGAACAATTACTATTCATTTATCTAGGTTTTTGTTATTTTTGGTTTCCGAATAAAAATAATGTCGTAGGGAAAAAGTGGATACGATTTGTCCAGATAGACCGTAGAGAAGAAAATTGGCTTCCGTCTCATTCGTCGAAATTATGCTCAATGCATTTTAAAAGAGAAGTTATCTACTTTGGAAAGACTTGTCGATCAAATTTAAAAAAAAAAGAATCGCTACCTTGTATTAGAAATGAAATAGTAAGTTATTAATTTCAGTACTTTTCTACTTAACCGTAAAAATTGGAATAAAATTTACGGTTAAGTGGATAAGTACAGACGACAGCACATCAAGCTACTAAAATCTGTCAGATTTCCTTATTAGATTTTCAACTTTACTTCTACAGCATTAAGGCTCAAGGTTGATTGGGAATATCTGACAGTTTGGGGTAGCTTGACCTGCTGTCGTCCGTACATAGATTACATAACTTATTTATAATGAAATATATTCATAAAATATGTAGGTACGTATATGTAGTACAATGATTGCGAGCTACTTTGTGATTTTGAGGATTCCGTACCTAAAAGGTAAAACGAACCCTATTCATGAGACTCCTCTGTTCGTCTGTCCGTCTGTCACCAGGCTGTATCTCATAAACCGTAATAGCGAGACAGTTGTAATTTCCAGAGATTGTGTTAGTATTTCTGTTGCCGCTATAACAACAAGTACTAAGAATAAAAATAATAAAATATTTAAGGGGGCTCCCATACAACAAACGTGAATTTTTGCCGTTTTTTGCTCCATATTAATAACGGAAACAGATAGACGCTTAAAATGTTCACAGAATATTTGGATATATAATTATTCAAATTACAAATAAATAATTAAAATAAAATAAATACTGAAGGCGGGCTCCCATACAATAACCGTGATTTTTATGCCGTTTTTAAAGATAATGGCGTACGAATCTTATAAAGGTCTTGCTCCAGCAGACTACCATTTTTGTCGTGATTTGGACAATTATCTACGTGACAAGAAGTTTTCTTCCCAGGAGGCAGTTCTGCTTTCACATGGTTTGTGCAGTCTAGATCCTCAGAGTTCTATCACAAAGGCATAAGCGACCTTCCTATATATTGATTATACATGAATTATTTAAAAATTAAAAAATAAGCAATTATTTAGACCAATCGGCAATTTTAAACTTTAACGCCTATTATACTAAAAGAATTATATAAATAACAAATTGTAAACTTGAAATTACCCATAATTATTCTGCTTCCTAATTTTTTGTTTCAAGCTATCATAATGCGAAAAAACATCGTCGTAGTAACTTCTTTGAATATTATCGATAAATTTATATCGAAATGATACAAACCCTACCACAGTTTTTTGCATTGCCATTTAAAAATATTTGCAAAGAAACGTGTAAAAAGAATAATTTTGCTAAAAACGAAATGCAAACGAAAATTGCAAAACAAAATGCGCTTTATGGCCTAAAAGGTCTATTACACTCAAAAATCGCAATAAACTGAGCGTTAAAATAATTCGTAGGCATAAAACATCTAAAATGCCAATAGACGGTGTCACGGTAAATGAATAGTAGCGAATAAAATTCTAAAACAGTTTTTGTTTGTACAAGACAAGTTTCACTTAATTTATTTACTTTTCAATATATATTTACCCGATTTGAACTATACTAGGGTATTAAATCGGATCTGGCAACATAGACCACACTGGCCACCTACCGGGCAATAGCTGAATATATTTTATATAAACTTATTTCATTTTTACTATTTGATGTCTCCAATTGTCGATCTAATTTTGCTATATTGTACTAGATGGCGGAACTGAGCCATGGGATCACAGTTTTTCTATGCCATTTTGACACATGCCCTCTCTATATATCTTAAATCTCTTTGCCTACAAGGTACTTCCCGTGAACTCAGAATCTTGAAATTCGGCACGAAGCAACGTTATATTATAGTACAGACAGATAAAGGCAAAATTGTGAAAATGATAAATTTGAAGTTACATAAAATATTAAAATATTATTTTTGCTTACATGACATAAAATATTTTTTTAATAATTATAAACTTACTACCTACCCTTTTTCACATGAACGCGTAGAGATATTAAAGTTGAAATTCATATCAAACACTTCTTAAATCTAATTGCCTCTAAACTGTGAAAAATTCTAAATCAATGCTAGTATTATAAATGCGAAAATAACTCTGTCTGTCTGTTACGCTTTCCCGCCTAAACCTCTCAACCGATTTTGATGAAGTTTGGCACAGACAATCTTTAGACCCTGAGAAAGAACATAGGCTACCTTTTATCCCGGAAAAATTTGATGTTCCCGAGGGGAATTTAAACAGCGCGATATAACTGAACTCCACGCGGGCGAAGCCGCTGGCGGAAAGCTAGTACGTCATAAATTGTAAACCGCTACGTTTGTACAGCGGAACCCTCGGTGTGCGAGTCCGACTCGCATTTGGCCGGTTTTTTTTTAATGGTGTCGCTAAATACTCGCAATTATTTTTCTGGTTTGTAGAAACTAATAGAAAACTGAAGAAAATTCCTGAAACGGAAGTTGACGACTTAACGGAATGTCAAGACGACGAACTATTTCAAAATTCTGATTCAGACTTGAACAACTCGCAATAATTCGTCATATTCACAGTCACAATTTTTTTTATAAGGACACGTGCGCCAACTCAAGATGTAAACATTGCACTACACTAAAATGCACAGTCACTATGACCTTGAAACCCGTCCGCTTATGACGTCACAGATTTCCTTCTATACACGTCGGTGGCGCGTACGGACCGCTAACTAACTAACTTTGTAGGGATGGGTTTTTCAAACGGGGTTTCACTATCGACAATGATTAGAAAACCTATTAATTCTTGATTAAGGTGAATAAAACCTAGTTTAAAGTGTACAATATTTATAAAATATTATATATTTACGTCATTTTCTTGCAATAATAGTATTTATGATCATTTCTACGAGATGAAATATAGCGAGGTCTTCGTCGTGTCCCATCACTGGCTTACTTGATATCAAGTAATTGGCGCTGGGGGCATTAAAATATTTTCTGGCGTTTTTGTTTCTATTGAAAATTAAACAAATAAGAACTTATTATGCGTGAAAAAGTTAAAAATATGGTTGATAACAGGGCAAATTTTCATAAAAACAAAATAAAAGGTCTTGTAAAAGTCGTAAATTTATTTTATACTGTGATTACTTCTAATCAAGTAGTGGCGCTGAGGGCACGAAAATCTCGAACTTGTATAGAAGTGATTGGCGTTCAAAAGGTAAACTAGCGCGCTTTACCATCAACGATTGTATTATTGCTTACCATCAGGCAGGATTCCGGTCAAGCACTAGTTTATGATTATTAAAAAACAAGGCTTGTGCAACCACACCACACCTGCTGCAGTTCTAATCTTTGTATTAACAGTTTGACAGAGGCTCTATTGTCAGTTGCCTTTGCATTGTTACGTAAAAGCGATATCGTGTTCTATTTGTAGTACTGACCACAAAGTACCTACTTTGCCCAAACTGTGGATAGAACATCGATGCGGCCAGTATTGTGCTGACTGATTATGATTAGATGTCTTCGGGCACGCAAGTTCTGTCATAGTAATCAATCAAAATTGATGGCTATGCCTGTCATTATGGCATAGAAATTAGTGCTGATGGTAATGAATAAATACCATCGATAGTAATCAGTATGTTTCCGTGGGTTTAGAAAATATGGTTGTTAAACATTAACCAAACAACTTACGAAGTTTCGGAATCAATTGCTTGACTTTTGAGTGATGTTAAGGTCAAAAACATCCCCAAGATTACGATTTATTTCTGTGAAAATGCATTGTTTAAGAAAATAGTTGTTACAGTTAGAAGTGAAAATGCATTGTTTAAGAAAATAGTTGTTACAGTTAGAAATAAACTATATTTTTCCGCACATATTTCACCATTTAGGTACGATTACATTGTGGTTCAGAATATTTTAAAGTTTCATGTTTTTGTTGCGGTGCCCTTCTGCATAATATTCACGTTGTTATAATATAAGGTCAGGGTAGCTGGCATGCTGTACTGCAGTGCAAAAAATATGACGTAGTTTATTTTAATATTTATGTGCCCGCAGCAAAAATACGTGCAAGAGAGGTCAGTAACTTCAGCTCCTTCACGCTTACTGTATGTTGTATGTCAAAGAACATATGTAATATGTCAGAGACCAATTCTCGTAGGTAATTTATGACGTTCTAAACCTGCAGGGTCAAAGTGCGTGACTCCCTATCAGTAGCAATGGGTTTTATTTTGCCAGTTCAACAACATTCACGACGTCATTTTCGTTGTTGAACAGACACATTTTTGGAACATATAGAGCAATGTATTAGCAATTTGCTTTAAATTGGTAGTAACTAACGGCGTGTTAATAAAAACTATATTTAAAAAAAAACTTGTCAAAATGCAACCTTTTTTTGTATTTATAAACTGGTGCTTGACCACAATCCCGCCTGATGGTAAGCTGTGATGCAATCGTTGGTGGTAAATGGCGCACTAGTTTATTAAGGGCCTATTAATACTAGCCTTGAAGATATTTAAATTGTGGTCAGAAGGAGACACCGCAGCTGGCAAATTCTTCCCGTCCCTCAATGTATGCGCAATAAAAGATGAGGCGAAATGCTTCGCCCGGATCTTAGTGGTGTCAACAAGATCAGGATGGATACTCGCCCTACGACGGGTCATCCGGTGATGGAACGGAGATGGTGGAATTCTATGGGGGAATTAAACTATGCAATTTCCTCGCACACTCTCCCAATTGCATAGAACACCGACAGGCTGGCTACTCTTCGTCTGTTTTTGGAGACAATTTTGAACCAAATTTGAGTCGCCAATTAGCCACTTCGCACGCCTCTCCACAGAATCCAAAGCTGCCAGGTGGCATTTTGCAGCACCAGCCCAAATGGGGCTGCAGTTCTTCACACACCATGCTAATTCTGTCATAAGGGAGGTCGTACCAGGCGGCGGCTAACGCAGGTCCTCACCGCACGCTCCGCCCAGAGCGGGAGAAGTCATTTGATGATTTCAAATTCCAACAAAAAAAAGGACTCCCCACAAGGATGCACCTGTGCTTTGTATAAAATTAGAAGCTGTTCTGGTGTGAAGTACCAAGTGAATTAAGACTGAGGTCAAACCGTGAACGTTTTTAATATGATGAGAAATTCCCCTTAATTGGGTGATATGTTTCTACATGTCACGGGTCATTGGACTTACTGATTATTTATTCCTACTGTATTCGTACCGTTTAATTTAAGTAAGGTAACCTTCATTAGGCCTGTAATAGAGGATTATAGGCCTAATGTAAAAAATATTGGTAGACAGACTGTAGGTACCTATCTATAGTAAATCCATATTTCATCATGTTTCAGTGCCATTTAATTCCTAGCTTATTGCCGCCAATCACTCACAAATCCAGACTCAAGGCTGCATTTGAGAAATGCTACATAGATTGAAAAACCCGATAACACTTTACTCGACCAGCACAGCTGCAGCGTTTACGACCACTCCAACGATGAAACGATCGTTGTTAATTAATTTAAATAAAAGACAATTTAATTGGCAAAAAAAAAACAGTTTCTGGAACGGACAACCTCTCCCGTATACTATCTTAAAATTCAAATGCAATATCGAAATACGATAGTATAAGTATTACCTACTTGGCCCATATTGAATCGAAGGATAAGTTCCGGAATGGAAAGGAAGTATAAGCACATCAAGTTTGTACTGGTTGGTATCTGCTTAGCAGTTCTTGCACATTCCGGAAAATGGGTTTCAGACGAATACCGCTACTCTCTCTCAACAACCCAGTGAGTATCACAAATCTCATATTTTTCTTTTTGTAACTTTATCATCATTCAGACAGGTATATTCAGTGTTTCTCTGGTCATCTAAAATTATAGCCATTGATGCATTCAATCTCATACATTTCCCTGCGTCATTTTTGTCATTTCTCCGTATCACATGCCCTTACCATGTCAACCGATACCCATCCGAAACATAATGATGCTTACTGGTTTCATCATGCCATAGTTTATGCATAGAACAATAAACGTAGAACATCCATTATTATAGTACCGTATTAGTATAGTTCCATACTTTATAAAGCCAATTTCAAAGTTAAACACATACGTCAGTAGATCATAGTAACGTAAGCGGATCCTAGCGGAGATGCCTCTGTAGCGATAAAATGAATACGAGTGAAAATCTAAATAAATGCATAGTGGAACATGTGAACGTCTTGTGAAGTAGGTAAAGCAAGATGGATACTATCTATTTCATCTCCGGGGAGTACCATTTGTGGTAACTACTTGTGGGTAAAATCCTTCCCTCTTAGTTTTAATGTCTATCGAGCTGTTTATGCAGCCTTTTGGTTTGAATATACAATTTTATGCTAAAGTTTGCCGTTCTACAGTCTTCTGGGAAAAGGAACGGTGGAGTTATGGATGCCTGTAAATAAATCAACCTTACCTTCCTGTTGTCAAGATGCTGATCACTTTTATACTTCATTACATATTGTGTAAGTCTGACAACGTCTTAGAAATGGGTAATCTAGTTAGGTTGTGGAAGTCAGAATTCTTCTTCTTCTTAGCCTTTGGAGGTCCCCTGCTGGACAAAGGCCTCCCTCAAGGCTTTCATTCCATTAGGGGGTTTGCCATAAACCCCACGCTTGGCAGGCGGGTTGGGGATCGCAGTAATTTCATATTCCACAGGAGAAGCGCTGCTGCCCGCTTTCTTCTTACGACACCCACGGGAGGATATGGGTTGGCACTATACTAAGCCCGGTAGCGCAAGGGGCAGGAACGCTGTGTTGCTCAGATATACTATATTCAGCTGCATTTGATTAGATTAGAAGCCAGCCCCAACATAATTGGGAAAAGGCTCAGCAGACTATGATAACACTACTAGCGCGGTTTGCACCATCGATCACGTGGGAATATCAGGATGTAAAGATGTGTTAATCCTTGCTGTGTGCCATATTCCATCTAAGCTGTTAGTTCAGTTGTTTTTCCTTGAAAGAGAATTTCGTTGAATTCATACACTTATCAATCCACAACCTTTCGAGTTAAAAATATTAGTAGAATTTTGACGAAGTAAGTACGTGGCTTTACGTTAAGATAGGACCACATAACACAGTTTCAAAAGAAATCAGTTGACCTACTTCGCTAATTGGGTTGTAAGGGGTTATTACCATCTTATTAGGCTAGAAGAGAACCCAAAAGAAATCTGGTTGATCTCCAAACAAAGCCTCGTACCTATTCTGTGAATTCTAGCGCCAAACCGAAGTGCAATTTTATTTTCATCTTTGGTGCTATATTAGCCTAATCTGATTTCAACTGTGACACCATGGCAGTCTATAAAGAACCATAAACGTGTCACATTTGCTTATCATTAGCACGCATCAGTATTAACGCCTTTATGGATTTGTATACAAAGCACTTTGTTTAATGAAATCAAGCTAACACCGACCAAAGCTCGATACTCGAAAAACATTTTCTAGTTCACTTATATTATAGAGCGCGGTGCTGCTAAGTTTTTCAATACGAATATCTTGTACATTGTAGGGTTTTGTCCTATATCCGAGTCTCAACGACTTCGGAGCCGAACTTTCACACAGAGGTGATTTCGTAAATGTTTCGTTTTCTGGCTAAGTGATTCTTTGGGTATATGTTTTGTTCAGTATGTGTGAGATTTTGTACAGTAATAATTTCACGTAGACAATTTATTTGGATTCCTTTTTCTGTTTTTATTTCATAACACTTTATTTAAAAATTTTAATCTAAAAGTTTTCAGAAAATCTTTCTTCTGAAAGGTGCTCATGGTATAGATCAAGCTTTTTTAAACTTTAAATTGCCTAAAGCAACTGCCATCTAATCTCTTCATTATCCGTGGTTGACTGGTGGAAAATGCCTAAGGCATTAAATCCGTCTTTGTACCTTTTTGTGTGCCAAAAGTTTAAATAAATAAATAAATTCTACCTTCTCGTGGTAAAAGTATTTCATATTAGACGCAAAAACAAATAAAGCTTCTTTTCAAATCACTGGGTTCAAATGATAGTGTTAGGTTAGGTTAGGTTAGTTATCCCGCGGGAGCACCTTCCGGGAGGCAGCCAGTTTGGCATCGGCGGGCGGATCCTTAGTGGCCGGAAGGATCCGCCGCCTGGGCTTGAGGGTGGCGCTGCACAAAACGGAGGCCGTGTTCTTCCACGGCCCCCGGCAGCGCCCCCCACATGACGCCCACATTTTTGTGGAGGGCGTCAGGGTCGGGGTCGAGGCCCAGATGAAATATCTGGGCCTCATTCTAGACAGCAGGTGGCGCTTCGGCCCGCATTTTAGCGGGCTGTCGACGCGCCTGCTGAAAGCTGCGGACGCCCTCTCATGGCTCATGCCGAACATGGGAGGGCCGAGCATGCGGTGCCGGCGTCTGTACGCCGGCATATTGCGGAGTATGGCCCTTTATGGGGCCCCCATTTGGGCGGATTCCCTCAACAGGAGGGAGAATATCACCGCCCTTCGGGCGCCCCAAAGGGCCATAGCCCAGCGGGCAGCGCGGGCCTACCGCACGGTAGGGTTCGCTTCGGCATGCGCTCTGGCGGGCACCCCGCCTTGGGAGCTCGAGGCGTGGGTGCTCGCCAAAGTGTACGAGTGGACGGCGGGGCGCAGGGCGCTGGGCGAGCGTCCGGCCCCAGAAGTGAGGGAGGCCGTCCGGCGGGAGGCGAGGGTCGCTCTTGTCCAGCATTGGACGCGGGACCTCGCCTCCGCCGTCTTCGGCCGCCGTACCCTCGACGCCATCGGGCCAGTCCTGGAGGACTGGCTCGACAGGCGTCACGGGTTCCTCTCCTTCCGTCTGGTGCAGGTACTCTCCGGTCACGGCTGCTTCGGCAGGTACCTGCACCGGATAGGACGAGAGGAGACACCGTCGTGCCACGGTTGTGGCGCGGCGGAGGACACGGCGGAACACACCCTCGCGGTGTGCCCGTCGTGGGCCGTGCCGCGCCGCGGTCTTGTCACGGCGGTTGGTGGGAACCTCTCGCTGCCCGCCATCGTCAGAGCGATGGTGGGGAGCGAGGAGGCTTGGGTGGCGATGGCCTCCTTCTGCGAGGTCGTGATGTCGCAGAAGGAGGCAGCGGAGCGCGAGCGGGAGGAGGATCCCCTCGCTCCGGCGCTCCGCAGGCGGCGTAGGGGGAGGAGAAGGCGGGATTTCGCCCGCTTTCTCCCTCCCTGAGGTGAGCGGCGGGCGTGAGGCCGACGCCCGCCTTACATCGCTCACCACGTGGGAGCCACGGCCCCTCCCTGGGAGGGGCAATTGAGGGCCCGCCTTTTTAGGCGGGTTTCGCCGGCGGGGGAGAGGTAGCTCAGGCTGCGCTAGTTTCCCACTCCCCCGCCACTATGGCGATGCCGGAGTGCCGCTGTGGGTTTAGTGGGTATTCCCAGCTACGGCTGGGCGAGTCCCACACACGCCCTTCGGGGTAAGGTGCGTAAATGCATTCCCACAGCGTAAACAAAAAAAAAAAAAAGGTTAGGTTAGGTTTCCGTGCGCAGTTTCTGGCCTGCCATCGGACGCGTCCCCAGGTGGCGGATAGGGGAACGGCCCCCAGATATGGGGGTTACCGGTTTACCGGCGCGGACCAAAACCAGATGCGGGGACCGCTTCGGCGGTCACACGTGCGGCGGGTCGGCCACCACTCCAGGTGGCTGACGTGACCCGAACTCCGGGTCACCGTCGGGCAACCCGGTCTCCTCATTGAGAGGAGCTGGGGGCCCCGTTTGCCTCCGGGCAAACGAGTGGGGCTAAGAGGAAGGCCACCTCGCTAAAAAACCCTTGGCTGTTGCGTCTTCTCGCACTAGAAGACGTACCCAGTCCGGCCCCTCCCTATGGGGGGACCATTGTGGGCCCGCCTTTTGGCGGGAATCGCCGGCGGGGTATTGGTTGTTCAGGCTGTGCCCATGACCCCATGACCCCACCACTCAGGCGATGTCGTTGTGCCGCTGTGGGTTTAGTGGGTATTCCCGGCTTCGGCTGGGCGAGTCCTACACACGCCCTTCGGAGTACGGTGCGTAAATGCATTACCACAGCGTCAAAAAAAAAAAAAGGTTAGTTACAGTGGTACATTACAGTGGGAACATATTATATACAAGGGTTGCAGCTGATGATGGTATTTCTCTGAATTCAAGAAGGTGAACAAAAAGGCTATACTGAGGCCATGTGGTAATATTTCGTGTAACTATATCTAAAAACGAAACTAAGCATATATAAACTTAGATGTCCTAAAACCTAGACTAGAAGGATGAATTTCTATACATTGGTAACCTGATCCTGATCCATTGGGATATTGAAGCCTACATGTGATGATAATGATGTAAAGTGCTTCCAGAAGATACGAAAATTATGGGGTTACGTCGCCCGTTCTTTATCATTGGTGTAACTACGCGTTGGAATTCTATCTTTCTGACCGTCGCCCCTTTGACAATATAAAAGTGCCTGTAATTAGTTTATTTGGAATAAATGCTTTTAGTTCGGTTTGAGTATCTTACCGCTCTATCAGCCAGGTTCCGTACTCTGCAGTGTAGGTAGGCAGGCTGGCCCACGGCGGCGGTGGCTTCTCTCTTCGTGCTGTTGTCGAAGTATGGAGTCCCGAGGGGCTCCCAGCCGCCGCCGCCAGCTGTTACACCTGTAAAATATAACACTTGTTACATTATCTTGACTTAGTTTTAAGTATAGGTAATGTCTATCTGGATGACAATTTGATTATCAATAAGGCACTAAGTCATTAGACGAGAATAGTATTTTAAGCGAGAATAATATTTCTAAGCTTAATCCATACTTAATATTATAAATGCGAAAGTACCTCTGTCTGTCTGTCTGTCCGGCTTTCACGCCAAAACTATTGAACCGATCATAATGAAATTTGGTACGCAGATAGTCTAAATCCTGAGAAAGGACATAGACTTTATAACATCACGGTATTACTAATAGGAGCAGAGCAGTAACAAAAAATGTTGCGAAAACGGGAGCGAACGCTACCGTACAATTAGCTGTAGAAGTCCATTTCCACCTTAAAGACTACTGTCGCCTGCGCTAAACCGGCCACGCACACTACCACATTATTTTTTTATCGCAGTCTTCGTCTTTCTTTAAAGTAATGCAAAATTTCGTTACTTCATTTGAAGTTGAGTTAGCGGCCGCACTTAACAATGGTGCTATCAAAAGCGAGCGATTGTGGGTTCGATCCTTATTATAGGCAACTCTTTTTGTTGTTTCATATAATTTAAAATTATGATAATTGATTTGTATTTTAAAGTAAAAATGTTTGCAAATAATATTTAAACAAATAGGAAAATTTATTGAATATTTATCCCAAAAAAAGGTTTTATTATATGTTTTAGTTTACTATAGGGGTAATATAATAAAAAATATATAAAAATAAAACAATAAGCATATTATAATGCAATATATTATAAAGTTATATATTATTCGGTATAGATATACTTATACTAACAAATGAAACAAACGTTGAAACGGCAGCATTGTAATATTTTATATAAAAGTAATCCTTGACAAACTTATGATATTGTTATGGTAAAAAATACAAAAAACATTTTTGGTTGTTAGATATGAAAATTATAATATTATACGTATATTATGATTAAAGAGGTTATAGCTTAATTATTCATTTTCTTAAAGAAAAGAGGATTGAAGCTTAACCTGAATATTATTGCAATCATAAAATAATCTATACTTAGAACACATAATAGTGCTTATTACATTTATATTTTTTTTTTGCGTGTATAGCATAGTACTAGTGCTGCCATCCTGCAATGCCTTTTTTCGGAGTTTGAAGGCATGAGATTATAATCTTCAAGCGCTTTCTTAGTTCAAAAGTAAACGAACTTATTTCTTATCGAATTCCGAAATTATTGTTTTTATAATTTACCAAAAGTAATTTGTATTGAAATTGCAAAAGGCGACATCTGTTAGCCATTAAGCCAACCGAACATATTACTGTCACTTAGCTAAATTACTATATAGATGGTTTAGAGTCCGTTATTAAGATATTTATTGGTATATATTTAAAACACTCTGTAGGACACTTCTGCACTGTTTTTGTTATAGTTTTTTTTTGTTTAGCTCGATAACACTCCACCAGCCTCGCCAATTTATTTTTAAACCACAAATGCAACCTATCTTCTTCGCACGATTTAAAAGTTTATTCAACGGTAAATATTGTCGTTTCGTTTCACTTGTCTCGACAGCTACCTTCGTCCTCCAACCTCTTGACCTTGACCTCCAACGGCTTACAGTATTTATCTAAAACAATAACAATTTTATTACGCACTTGCTACAAGCGATTGGTTTGCACCTTACATAAATAATAATAAAAACAACTTACACAAAAGCCGGTTTCATATGATATTTGAGATATATTGCTGCATATGCCTGCATATTGATTAAAAAGTAAAACTAATAACACAAACTGGTAACTATATGTTCACCAACCAACAACAGCTAAGTAATATTATTTGAGTTATTGTAGCTAATAATAGTTATTGTAGGTAGCGGAATATTTTTTGTGAAGTAGTGATTCAGATTCTTTTAAGTCTACCGTCATCTTTTTATAATGACTCTAATATAGAAAAAATCTTAAAAGAAAGTATCATCTTTAAGTTGCAGATCGATATTTTTAGATATTTTTGTTGTAAGCATTCATAACTCACCAATAAACATTTAAAAAATATTTTTGTAAGTTATTAGATTCGAACTCGAACCACCTTGAACGCCTATCAAGGCGAAAACCGTTACGCCATTGAAACACTTACTGTAGACGTTGAAATTAATAAGTAGTACCTAACAATCATAAGCGGGCAGCAAGTGTATGAGCGTGTATCAAACTTTATTATAGAAGAAGGTCGTAACTACAACTAGTATTGCTTGGCCATAGTTTTGTGAGATTGCAACTCGACTTTTGGTCTTAACTGTACATATTGCTCCCATTATTTTATCAGGTGTTTATTTAAATCAACTGAGGCCCTGTTAATTTTTTTCGAAAGGGACTACGGCTTTGGCAAAAACTACTTAGTGGAGTTTGAAGATACTTTGCAGTAATGTAGGGATTTATCTTGGCATGCCCACTGAGACGGGAACCACCGCGCGCTGTAAACTAAAGTTCACGCGGACGGAGTCGCGGGCAACAGCTGGTTATAAATGTGAGATTTGTCACAATCGTCGTAAAGTTACAGTAAAGGATTTATCGTAAAAACTAGTGGAATGCATCAGCATGTCTAATATCAGGTTTTCCGATGATCTCAGATGTATATTATGTGTCATGAAGGAACTTGAATCGTTCTCTAAGATAAGAGAGCTTTTAAGATTAAACAAAGTGCTGTAGAGCTGAAATAGGATATGAGAATTCCGGCGAATTAATTAGAATTTTCAGTTGTATCTAAAGAATGAATTGACTAAACAATAAAAGCCAAAATAAGGAGTTCAATCCATTTTTGTAAATTATTAGTAATTGATCCAAAGTAGTAATTTTTTATGTTACAATCGAATCGTAAGAGGTCCAGTTGAGTACTAAACCGCATATGAAATCCACTAAGACGTAACTCCTTGAAAGATAGTACTTAAAACAGACAAGTCATGTGCATTAAAAAGCATATGCAAAGTGCGGTTGGGACTTGAGAACGAAAATGTCAACGCAGTGCTCCAGCTTTAGGATCTGCAGCGATTGCAATGTTCCACCAAGCACTCTACAAGGAACATAATTTGGGGTAAAATATCTATAGCTGATTTTGGAGAGGAGGCCTGTGTCCCAGAAGTGAAAAGGTTTATAAGATTACATTTTTAAATCTCTATCAGAATTTTTCTTGCCCTTGCCCCAATTCATTTTAGGTTCTTCCAGATAAATGTCTCAATCAACTGACAAACTTCTTACTTTTCTAGCCAAGTCAATCTCTATACAATCCATTGTTACAGTGATGTTCTAATTCTTATAGACAGCCACACTCTGTATCATAAATTCTGTATCATATATGAGCCTACAAATTCAGTCTGTATATATGTATTATGATTCAATGTCAGTAGTTCAACTGAACTGGAGGAAATAGGTAACCTACTTCCCTAGAATCTAGAATGGCCGAAATAACTTGTATTTGAACGCTCAGCATTGATAAATATATGCAAAAAGAGGTACTTTAGCTTTTACAAAGAAGTAACAAGATAATTAGTATCCAGTAAATACCACTGAACTTATTTTGTACGTAATAGTATGAATTATTTATTCTACAGGCGAATTTTCATAAGCAAAACTGTATAATTTTCAAAATTTAAATGACATTCAACATAAAATTATGAATCATTTTATAAATTCGGACTGCCCGCAGAATCTAAAATTTGCAATTACATTTCTAATGAGCGCAAAAATGATACCACAAAACAAACCCAGTTAGTTTTTAAGAATTTTTAATTGGTCATTTGACAAAATGGAAGCTATTCGAGTGGGTAAGCTTTTAATTAGCACAGAGGGTCCAAAACATCTGATAAACTAACAGGAAGTTTGTCGCAAAGTTATCCCACTTGGAGTACATTCGACAGTAAAGTTTAATCCGTGTTCCACTTTTGGCCTAAGCTTCAGTTGAAGGAATTTACAAGTTTAAAAAATTATTAATAGTTTATATTTTGCTGGAAAGAGTTTGAAAATATGCAAAAGTATAAGACAGTCGCGACTTTTAGCTCCTAAAAGCGATATTTTCTATAAAGTAACAGTGATTTCAGCGCAAAAGTTTGGAACGTGTTCGTATTTATCGATCATAGTTACGATTTCATCTGTAAAGATATATATATATATATATATATATATATATATATATATATCTTTATATATATAATTCTGCTGTACGTGTGTATGTCATTGAACTCCTCCTAAATGGCTTGACCGATTTTAATGAATTTTTCTGTATGCGTTTGAGTGGCGACCTGGATCGTTTAGATTCACAAATCAACCCGGCAGATGGCGCTAATCGCTTGAAGAAGCATGTGATCTCGGAAACGGCCCTAACGATTTCGTTGAAAATTAATATGTAGTGGTTTTCGGGGACGAAAAATCGATCTAGCTCAGTCTTATGTCTGGGGAAGCGCATATTTTCGAGTTTTCTCTTTCGCAATATTTTACGCATAATATGGGCGCTAATTTCGCGCGGCTTGACATAGCGGCTGTAGCGTAGTCGATATTGGTATGGTCTACTCGCGATGGCTGGTGTTCCTCGGTTCAAACCCGGTCAATCACAAATTTTTTTTTTTTTGTTTTTAGACAAGTTTATAGTTTTTTTAATTTTTTTAGAAAATATAATTGTACATAAGAAATAAAAGGCGAAACAATAAAAAAGATATTTTTTTATTTAACTAAATTTGTACTTATGAACTAAAAGAGAAAAAAATAAATGGAAATAAATAATTATTTAAGATTTTTTATTTTACTTAAAGAGACAGAAACAAGAGCTCTAGGGGTAGAGAGAGGTATGATATCTTTGTTACAAATGTAGATGACAATGCTTTCCATGGGTTTCTTCTTTCCATCCTAAATCTGCTGTACGTGTGTACGTCACTGAATTCCTCCTAGGCTGGTCCGATTTGAATGAAGTCTATGTATATAAATGAAAGTCGTGTTAGTTACTATATTTATAACTCAAGAACCGCTTAACCAGTATGGCTCAAAATTGGTAGGGAGGTAGATAAGAACTGGGAGAAGGACATATCACATAGGATACTTTTTGTCCCGTTCCCGCGGTTCCTGTCGTTCCCGTGTAACGTGACATATGACATGGTTTAACAAAACGCAACTGACATGGAATAACAAAACAACTCAGTCAAAATATAAGTTAGCGGTTCATTTGTTAAAAATGGTACAAACACACTCCTACACTACTCAGCATATTAAAAAAAGTCTTACCGGTTGAATGTTGATGCATTTATTTAAAGCAAGGAATATAAATGCTCTCTGCCGGTTTAATTTTTTAATAAAAGCCCCAAAGCAAACTTCAACTTCAAAATTTCTAATATTGTATTGCTGTGCCATTTACCACTTCACTACATACTATAAAACAAAGTTACTTTCTCTTTCCCTATGTTCCTTTGTATGATTAAATCCTTAAAACTGCGAATCAGATTTTGATGAGGTTTCTTTTAATAGATAGAGTAATTAAAAAGAAACGTTTATATGTATAATAACATCCATTAAATTGTGGAGAAACACTATCCCTGGCCCACTTGTGGGAGTGATGAGAGGAGGCATAACTCTGTTGCCGCGAAAAATCGCAGTACAGCGGACAGAGCTCCGGCGGGGTCTCATGGCGACATGGAAAGTGTGATTGTCGCAATCCAGCACTGAGCACGCCGCAATAGCGGCGGTAAGTCCTCTCTTTGAGGAGTAGCTAGAGAGGCGCCACGGCGTCCTTACCTTCCGACTGACGTAGGTCCTCACCGGACACGGCTGTTTCGGGAGGTTCCTGTTCCGTATAAGGCGGGAGGAAACGCCAGGGTGACCACTGTGTGCATCGCCCTGAGGACACGGTGGAGCATACGGTGGAGGTCTGCCCGGCTTGGATAGAGCACAGCCGTGTTCTCGTGGTGGCGATCGGCGGCGATCCCTCGCGTCCGACCCTAGTCCGGGCCATAGTCCGGAGCAAGAGTGCATGGCAAGCTTTCACCTCCTTCTGTGAAGCAGTGATGCTGGCAAAGGAGCAGGCGGAGCGGGTGAGGGAGCGGAAATCCCACTACACTCACGGCTCAAACCGCTGCAGGAAGCGCCCTGGTCGGGAGGCAACATCGGACTCCCAATCGCCGTAGGCGCGGGCTTGCGGGCGGCGAGGGATAGGCAGCTCGCCTCCTTGTAAGAACCAGTCCCGGGTTGACGGCCCATTGTGTTTCACACGTGCCTCAAAGAGATGTCAGCACACCTTGACGGTGTCCACGAGGACTGGTCCACCGTGTTACGGGTTGATTAAAAAAGAAACCATGGCACTGACCGTTGCACAGGCAAGTGAAGGAACACGGGTGGGTTTTAGTCAATAAAAGTCTGACACGCCCTTCCGCTCCGCCCAGAGCGGGAGAGGTCACTTGATGATTTCCCATCCACAAAAAAAAAAAACTGAAGAAGAGCAAGAAATTGCACTTCAAGCCGCAGCCTTAGTATGGCTCGACTTCGTGCTTCTCACTCACCAGAGCAAAGGGAGGCAGCCCGTGAAATGGTTCGGTTGGCAATGCGAAATCGTCGAGCAAACCTCAGAGATCAAGCGCTAGATAATTTACGAAACACAAGAAGAAATTAATCAAATACTGATTTGAATCGGGCAGCGTTTCAATACGCATATAATATAGCGCAATGGCGTTCGCATTGGGCCAATGGATGTTGTTTGCGAGTATTGTAGCACATTAAAGATTTCCGGAGAATCGCCAGGATTGTGCTCCCAAATAAAGAATCATTGAATAATAATATTCGTTTATTTAAAATTATCCTAATTTAAAAAGTAGTCATGTGATATTACCCTTAAGGCGGAACGAAGTTCGCCGGGTCAGCTAGTATATATATATATATATATATCTTTATATATATAATTCTGCTGTACGTGTGTATGTCATTGAACTCCTCCTAAACGGCTTGACCGATTTTAATGAATTTTTCTGTATGCGTTTGAGTGGCGACCTGGATGGTTTAGATTCACAAATCAGCCCAGCAGATGGCGCTGATCGCTTGAAGAAGCATGTGATCTCGGAAACGGCTCTAACGATTTCGCTGAAATTTAATATGTGGGAGTTTTCGGGGACGAAAAATTGATCTAGCTCAGTTTTATGTCTGGGGAAGCGCATATTTTCGAGGTTTCTCTTTCGCAATATTTCACGCATAATATGGGCGCTAATTTCGCGCCGCTTGACATAGCGGCTGTGGCGTAGGCGACAGTGGTATGGTCTACTCGCGATGGCTGGTGTTCCTCGGTTCAAACCCGGGCAACCACAACTTTTTTTTTTTGTTTTAGACAAGTATAGTTTTTTTTTTAATTTTTGTAGTTACTTAAAAAGAAAATTGTACATAAGAACTAAAAGGGGAAAAAATAAAAAAATATTTTCATTTTTTAAATTAACTAAAATTGTACTTATGAACTAAAAGAGAAAAAAATAAATAGAAATAAATAAATATTTAAGATTTTTTATTTAACTTTAAGAGACTGAAACAAGAGCTCTAGGGGTAGAGAGAGGTATGCTATCTTTGTTACAAATGTAGATGACAATGCGTTCCATGGGTATATTCCTAAATCTGCTGTACCTGTGTACGTCACTGAATTGTCTGAATTCCTCCTAAAGGGCTGGTCCGATTTGAATGAAGTCTATGTATATAAATGAAAGTTGTGTTAGTTACTCTATTTATAACTCAAGAACCGCTTAACCAGTATGGCTCAAAATTGGTAGGGAGGTAGATAAGAACTGGGAGAAGGACATAATCACATAGGATACTTTTTATCCCGTTCCCGTTGTTCCCGTCGTTCACGTGTGACGTGACATGGAATAACAAAACAACTCAGTCAAACTATAAGTTAGCGGTTCATTTGTTAAAAATGGTACAAACACACTGCTGCACTACTCAGCATATTAAAAAAAATCTTACCGGTTGAATGTTGATGCATTCATTTAAAGCAAGGAATGTAAATATTCTCTGCCGGTTAATTTTTTTAATAAAAGCCCCAAAGCAAACTTCAACTTAAAATTTTCTAATATTGTATTGCTGTGCCATTTACCACTTTACTACATACTATAAAACAAAGTTACTTTCTCTTCCCCTATGTCCCTTTGTATGATTAAATCTTTAAAACTACGAAACAGATTTTGATGAGGTTTCTTTTAATAGATGGAGTAATTAAAAAGAAACGTTTATATGTATAATAACCTCCATTAAATTGTGTCCATATCCAATCTATAAAATCCCAGTACAGCGGACAGAGCTCCGGCGGGATCTCATGGCGACATGGAAAGTGTGATTGTTGCAATCCAGCACGGAGCACGCCACAATAGCGGCGGTAAGTCCTCTCTTTGAGGAGTAGCTAGAGAGGCGCCACGGCGTCCTCACCTTCCGACTGACGTAGGTCCTTACCGGACACGGCTGTTTCGGGAGGTTCCTGTTCCGTATAAGGCGGGAGGAAACGCCAGGGTGACCACTGTGTGCATCGCCCTGAGGACACGGTGGAGCATATGGTAGAGGTCTGCCCGGCTTGGGTAGAGCACAGCCGTGTCCTCGTGGCGGCGATCGGCGGCGATCTCTCGCCTCCGACCCTGGTCTGGGCCATAGTCCGGAGCAAGAGTGCATGATGGCAAGCTTTCACCTCCTTCTGTGAAGCAGTGATGCTGGCAAAGGAGGAGGCGTAGCGCGTGAGGGAGCGGAAATCCCACTACTCTCACGCCTCAAACCGCCGCAGGAAGCGCCCTGGTCGGGTGGCAACATCGGACTCCCGACCACCGTAGGCGTGGGCTTACGGGCGGCGAGCGATAGGCAGCTCGCCTCCTGGTAAGAACCAGGCCCCAGTTGACGGCGCGTTGTGTTTCACACGCGCCTCAAAGAGATGTCAGCACACCTTGACGGGGTCTAAGAGGACTCCGTCAAGGTGTCCACAGGTGTTCCACAGGGTTGCGGGTTGGTTAAAAAAGAAACCATGGCACTGGCCGTTGCACAGGCAAGTGAAGGAACACGGGTGGGTTTTAGTCTAAGTAAAAATCTGACACGCCCTTCCGCTCCGCCCAGAGCGGGAGAAGTCATTTGATGATTTCCCATCCAAAACAAAAAAAAAAAGAACTGAAGAAAAGCAAGAAATTGCACTTGAAGAGCGCAGCCTTAGTATGGCTCGACTTCGTGCTTCTCACTCACCAGAGCAAAGGGAGGCAGCCCATGAAACGGCTCAGTTGGCAATGCGAAATCGTCGAGCAAACCTCAGAGATCAAGCGCTAGATAATAATTTACGAAGCACAAGAAGAAATTCATCAAATACTGATTTGAATCGGGCAGCGTTTCTATACGCATATAATATAGCGCAATGACGTTCGCATTGGGCTAATGGATGTTGTTTCAGAGTATTGTAGCACATTAAAGATTTCCGGAGAACCGCCAGGATTGTGCTCCCAAATAAAGAATCATTGAATAATAATATTTATTTATTTAAAATTATCCTAATTTATAAAGTAGTCATGTGATATTGCCTTTAAGGCGGAACGAAGTTCGCCGGGTCAGCTAGTATATCCGTACCAGGCGTGAATAACTTAACAAATCGAAAACACTAATTTTTCAGGGCAGCCATTTTTAAGTTTAAGTTTTATCTGTAAATCCTGGTTTTATTTTATTAAATGCTTTTTTATCTGAATGTAAATCATTTACTTGGAGCTTTCAGCTAACATAAGATTATTTAATGAATTACCTGTATTTACAGTAAAAAAATGACATATCAAGTTGTTCACCAATCAGTTATCAAGTTGTTCACCTAAGTACTATTAAGGGAAGTACGTGTGTAACAAAATCAAAAGTAATAAGTATAGTCTCTGCCTACCTTTTATGGGACTGAAATCGTGATATTATGAATGTGGTATAGGCATGTGTATAAGTAATTAGGAAACAAACAATTGCAAAATATTTTTATTTTATTTCGAAAACAAAGATAAAATATTATAGAATTAGTTGAATTCTTCTCCGTTTTCTCCTATATCAGGGTCTTCGGAGTCTAAATCAGAATCGATGTTGGATACGTCACTATCAATTGTAATGTTTTTATTTTAACAGTAAATGGACCTTTCTTCGAACTTAATTCTGCAAAATTTAGAAAATTTTCTAGTTTCATGGGTACAATGGCAAATCCGTTATTAATCTTGCAAGATCTTATCAGTTGCATCCAATCATTAAGATGATTTATGTTAAGCTGCGTTTTCTTTTTAGTTCTTTCGATTAGGGCATGATCTGAGTCACATTTCATGTGGCTATGTCCGCTAATCAAAAATTTATGATTGATTGTCTGTAGGGTTGGATGCACATGCAATAAATACATGAACATCATTGCAACAGCGTTATTTTTATTCTGGCCACCACAAGTGTCAGAATAAAATGTAACCTCTGTAACTTCAGGTGGCAAATTTTGTAAAAAATGCCACAGACACGAAGCAATTTGATTTGCTCCTCGAGCACCGATGGTTTCGTCCCACATGTAACAAGTAGCTTTATCATCTCTTAAGTTATGAATCGTAAGATTGTAGGACCACAGTTGTCTCTTATAAAAAGCGACGGACGTTTTCAGGAATGGCGTAGGTAAGCATTGCTGAAGATCAAATGCATAAGCTCGAAAATTTGAATTGCGCTTTGCTTCACCTTTGTCCTTTCTTTTTGCTGCATAAGCGTTTTCGGCTTGTGATTGATGCTCATACAGCTCTTCTATAAATTTGTCTTTTCCTCGCCTTCAGCTAATGTTATCTTTGTAATCAAAAGATCGCATGTGTAGCAAGTATCTTTAGCCGGTTTTTTGAATGATAAGTTTAAATCATGAAAACACTAGGAGTACAATTTAAGTGAAATAGGATTTGGGCAACATTCTCTATATAAACGATACATAGCAGCTATAGAAAGGTCCGATGATAACTATTTTTTATTTGTTCTGTTTCTGCAATAATGACTTTCGTAGTTAGGGAATGATAAGATGTGATCTTTAGCAGATTTTAAATCATCAATAGTCCTTTTATTTTTAGATGGCTGATGTCCTCTTGTATCAGGTGGAATGATGCCGGTTGTGGAGTGTTTTTTTTTTTTATCTATTACAATGTTAATGAAACCGTTAGTTTCCCCAAAAGTTTTGCAAAAGCAATCTTTACAAATTGATCTGCTTTCATTATTAATTGTTAATGTATACTTGCAATAGCAATCTCTATTAATTGTTCTGTTGTCGGTTTTCTGTGTTTTCTTTGGTAATATTGTAAAATGGCTGGCAATATACGCTGCTCTCCGATCTCTGCTTCCTAGAGTCCAATATTCATCAAAGCACAACTGTCTTCCGAATTCAGAAAATCGCTCAATACATTTCAGTCTACATAAAGTTAGTGCTCGTATTTGCCTTGTAGCAATTTCTTTACCTTTTTTTGTAACGTAGCTTTGACCAGAATTTCTTAGTCTTTTACATTTTTCTCTCTTCTTCCTTGATCTACCTTTTCTTTTTCTAGTATGAATTTGATCTTCTGAGACAACAGGCAGCACTTCGCATATAGTCTCGTCATTAGTAACTGCTATTCTATCTATGGGAGAAGGTAGATCATTGTTTGATGGATTGTTATTTACTGGACTACTTGTATGAAATCTATCAATCTCGAAACCACTGCTAAAAATAGATAAACTTTCATCTTGGTCTTGGGATGGTAAAGTCAGGTGAACTTGGGCTGAATTTATTATTGGAATACTTAGTTCTTCTATATCACTGCTTGTATTAGACTCATTGCATTTTTTTCGGTAATTCATAGTCAGGATCCTACCTAAAAAAAATATGTGATTTAAGGATAAACCGCCAAAACTGCAACTATCTCTTTTTAACATATCACTTTGTCTCATCACACCCGCAACGAATAATAAATGCAATAGATGATAGATTTACTTGTCACAACATGCAATCCAATTTCGATGCGGTAATAACTGGACAACTTAATTTATGCTATTAAAAACGTTAAATAGGTTGTTTGAATAAATGAACATCTCGTGTTGTTTGTTAATTTTTCTTAACAGTTGGCAGTATTATAATGACATGTTGAGTTGTGTAAATAATCACAATTTGAATATTTTAATATCTCAAGACGTCACATGGTACCCTTTAGTAAGAGAGTTATTCAAAAATTCACATGTTTGCTATGTGCGGTAAAACAGACCTATCGACTTAGTCATTTATTCACCCTATGAAAGAAGGAATCCTAATGCCTATTATGCAATAAAAAAAAATAAATGTAACTCGACTTATCAACCTATTCACGCCTGGTACGGATATATATATACACACATCAAAAGTGTCTAGGGATCAAGCATTTTTATGCGGATTTCTTGAGATTGAGATGTGGCTTTGTAATAAATTTATGATTTTATAAATTTATATGGATCCTTTTTGGTGCATTTCATAATTTGAATCAGGAACTGTGAATCAAATTCGAGTAAAAGATGAAAATCAGCTGTCAATATTTTCCCTATAAAAAACATACAACGCATTGAAGACATTATTAGTGCTACTGTTTCCCTACTACTGATTAAAACCAACGTTATTATGGAGCGGCGACGTCATTTAAGCAGGGAAGAAATGCTCAGAGCCGTGGGAATGATAGAAGCTGGTTCCCGGCAACGTACTGTGGCTTTAGCTCTGAATACAAGTCAGAGTGTCATCAGTCGACTTTGGACACGTTACCGAAGCACTGGTACCGTGGCTGAGCGCCATGGAGGACGGTATCGCTGCACCACACGGAGACAAGACCGATACATTCAAATCTTAACTCGAAGAGCTCCAACAATAACCGCCATGATGTTAGCCGTGAGGCTTCATCACTCTTCAGGGAATTTAATTAGCGACCAAACAGTCAGAAACCGCTTGCATGAAGTGAACCTTCATTCCCGAAGACCGCTACGGGTACCACCTATAGCAATGCACAATCGTAGGATTCGATATCAATGGGCTCTTGAACACAGAAATTGGGCAGAAGAACAATGGCGTTTCGTGTGCTTTTCTGATGAGTCCCGTTTTGGTATGAGACCGGATACAAGACGTATACGACACTGGAGAACCCCTGGACGCCAACAGCGATTAAAATCCTGCCAGGAAGTCCATCCTTATAGTGGTGGAACCATCATGGTATGGGCGGGTATTTGGATCGGCGGAAGAACTGAGTTGATTTGGATCAGAGGCAACCTCAACGCTCAAATTTATGCTGAAACGATTGTATCAGACGTCATCGTTCCTCTACAAGTGCAAATCGGTCCTTATTTCAGTTAATGCATGATAATGCACGACCGCACACCGCAAGAGTTGTAAGACAGACTCTCGCCGCAGCTAACATCAATGTCCTGCCCTGGCCTGCTCAGTCGCCAGACTTGAACCCGATTGAGCATGCATGGGATATGCTACAGAGAAGAGCTCTGCCGAATATGGAGGGTATCCAGTCGCAAGAAGATCTTTTTTTGTTGTTGCAACGAACATGGGCGGCCATTCCACAGCGTGATTTTGATGAACTCATTTTGAGTATGCCAAACCGATGTTCTTGTGTTGTTAGTGTTCGCGGTAGAAACACGGATTATTAATTGTTTAAGTTACCCAATAAAATTTTAGAGAAAACTGTTATTTCAGTCTTTTTTTCGAACTTTTGTGTTAGTGGTTCAAATGTCAAATATCCCTTTATTAGAAAAATGGCAAATTTCTTTATTAATGCAAAGGTGACTTGGTTTATCGTTACTGTGACAAACGAAAACACTTTATTTGATGAATCCTTAAAGAAAATTTTAATTAATATCAATCAGGAGAAAAGTTATTGCAAAAATATATGTTGATCCCTAGACACTTTTGATGTGTGTATATATATATATATAGGTATATACAGTATGTTAACTAACAGAGGGCGTTCCCGTTAACCCGAAATAGTATAGCACACATACATGCTAAAAAAAATATTTCCATTCGAAAACAATTTTTTTTTTAATTTTTCCAATAAGAAAATATTCAATAAAAATTTTAAATTGACATGTAAAAGAAACACACTGTACACGCGAACTTGAAAGACGGCAAGGTCGCAATTTGTTTATGATACTACGCTACTATTTTGATTTAAAACAGGAGGTTTCAAATTTATTTCCAATTAGATTTTTTTTATTCGGATTTTTTTATGCTTATTTTTCTATGCTGATATTTTTATTTTAATCTATTAATGATATATATTAACGAGTTTAAGGGAACGCCCTCTGTTATTTAACATACTGTATATCTTATTATATACAATACTAGCTGACCCGGCGAACTTCGTTCCGCCTTAAAGGCAATATCACATGACTACTTTTTAAATTAGGATAATTTTAAATAAACGAATATTATTATTCAATGATTCTTTATTTGGGAGCACAATCCTGGCGATTCTCCGGAAATCTTTAATGTGCTACAATACTCGCAAACAACATCCATTGGCCCAATGCGAACGCCATTGCATAGTATTTGATGAATTTCTTCTTGTGTTTCGTAAATTATCTAGCGCTTGATCTCTGAGGTTTGCTCGACGATTTCGCATTGCCAACCGAGCCATTTCACGGGCTGCCTCCCTTTGCTCTGGTGAGTGAGAAGCACGAAGTCGAGCCATACTAAGGCTGCGCCTTCAAGAGCAATTTCTTGCTCTTCTTCAGTTTTTTTTTTGTTGTGGATGGGAAATCATCAAGTGACCTCTCCCGCTCTGGGCGGAGCGGAAGGGCGTGTCAGACTTTTATTGACTAAAACCCACCCGTGTTCCTTCACTTGCCTGTGCAACGGCTAGTGCCATGGTTTCTTTTTTAATCAACCCGTAACCCTGTGGACCAGTCCTCGTGGACACCGTCAAGGTGTGCTGACATCTCTTTGAGGCACGTGTGAAACACAATGGGCCGTCAACCCGGGCCTGGTTCTTACAAGGAGGCGAGCTGCCTATCCCTCGCCGCCCGCAAGCCCGCGCCTACGGCGATTGGAGTCCGAAGTTGCCTCCCGACCAGGGCGTTTCCTGCGGCGGTTTGAGCCGTGACTGTAGTGGGATTTCCGCTCCCTCACCCGCTCCGCCTCCTCCTTTGCCAGCATCACTGCTTCACAGAAGGAGGTGAAAGCTTGCCATGCACTCTTGCTCCGGACTATGGCCCGGACCAGGGTCGGACGCGAGAGATCGCCGCCGATCGCCGCCACGAAAACACGGCTGTGCTCTATCCAAGCCGGGCAGACCTCCACCTTATGCTCCACCGTGTCCTCAGGGCGATGCACACAGTAGTCACCGTGGCGTTTCCTCCCGCCTTATACGGAACAGGAACCTCCCGAAACAGCCGTGTCCGGTGAGGACCTACGTCAGTCGGAAGGTGCGGACGCCGTGGTGCCTCTCTAGCTACTCCTCAAAGAGAGGACTTACCACCGCTATTGCGGCGTGCTCAGTGCTGGATTGCGACAATCACACTTTCCATGTCGCCATGAGACCCCGCCGGAGCTCTGTCCGCTGTACTGCGATTTTTCGCGGCAACAGAGTTATGCCTCCTCTCATCACTCCCACATGTGGGCGAGGGATAGTGTTTCTCCACAATTTAATGGATGTTATTATACATATAAACGTTTCTTTTTAATTACTCTATCTATTTAAAGAAACCTCATCAAAATCTGTTTCGCAGTTTTAAAGATTGAATCATACAAAGGAACATAGGGAAAGAGAAAGTAACTTTGTTTTATAGTATGTAGTGAAGTGGTAAATGGCACAGCAATACAATATTAGAAATTTTGAAGTTGAAGTTTGCTTTGGGGCTTTTATTAAAAAAATTAAACCGGCAGAGAGCATTTATATTCCTTGCTTTAAAAAAATGCATCAACATTCAACCGGTAAGACTTTTTTTTTAAATGCTGAGTAGTGTAGGAGTGTGTTTGTACCATTTTTAATAAATGAACCGCTAACTTATATTTTGACTGAGTTGTTTTGTTATTCCATGTCAGTTGCGTTTTGTCAAACCATGTCTTATGTCACGTCACACGGGAACGACAGGAACCGCGGGAACGGGATAAGAAGTATCCTATGTGATATGTCCTTTAAGTTAAGCGGTTCTTGAGTTATAAATACAGTAACTAACACGACTTTCATTTATATACATAGACTTCATTCAAATCGGACCAGCCTAGGAGGAATTCAGTGACGTACACACGTACAGCAGATTTAGGATGGAAAGAAGAAACCCATGGAAAGCATTGTCATCTACATTTGTAACAAAGATATCATACCTCTCTCTACCTCTAGAGCTCTTGTTTCTGTCTCTTTAAGTAAAATAAAAAATCTTAAATAATTATTTATTTCTATTTATTTTTTTCTCTTTTAGTTCATAAGTACAAATTTAGTTAAATAAAAAAATATCTTTTTTATGTTTTCGCCTTTTAGTTCTTATGTACAATTATATTTTTAAGTAACTAAAAAAATTAAAAAACTATAAACTTGTCTAAAAACAAAAAAAAAACTTGTGATTGACCGGGTTTGAACCGAGGAACACCAGCCATCGCGAGTAGACCATACCAATATCGACTACGCTACAGCCGCTACGTCAAGCCGCGCGAAATTAGCGCCCATATTATGCGTGAAATATTGCGAAAGAGAAAACTCGAAAATATGCGCTTCCCCAGACATAAGACTGAGCTAGATCGATTTTTCGTCCCCGAAAACCACCACATATTAATTTTCAGCGAAATCGTTAGGGCCGTTTCCGAGATCACATGATTCTTCAAGCGATTAGCGCCATCTGCCGGGTTGATTTGTGAATCTAAACGATACAGGTCGCCACTCAAACGCATACAGAAAAATTCATTAAAACCGGTCATGCCGTTTAGGAGGAGTTCAATGACATACACACGTACAGCAGAATTATATATATAAAGATGTAAAGAAAACCCTGTCCGATCCGTGAGGGCATTGTTAGGATCGATAACTGATTCTACTAATGCCTACATAGCCGGCCTAAATTTAGAAAAAAAAAATCCCCCTAAAAAAATTAATATTATTTCGCAAAAAGTGGTAACTTAAAACATGTGCGGTAGGCTATACAGGCGCGAACGAAGAGGGGCAGGGCAAGCGGCACGCGGTCGCATCGCTATCCGCTCAGAATTATACCGTCAAAAACAATGTTGTCACTTTTTAAAAATTACCAAATTTTGGGGAAGTTGGAAATAATTCGCAGGAAAAAAAGATTATTTCAAAATTCACTAGTATTGTTACTATGATGATTATGTAAAATTTCATAAATGTTATTTGGTCATGTGTTTACCTAACCTTTATTATCCTTACGGGTCGGACAGGGTTTTCTTAACATATTGTATATACCTACCTATACTATTAAGGTATAAAGAGATGAAACTTTGCAGCTTAATTTTACCGGCAAGTAAATTGATACATTTTAACCAAAATACAACTAAACGAACTCAAACACAACTAACTAAACAAAGGGTTATTCTTTGCTGGGACTGAGTCACAAAATTATATAACTCGTGTGAACACCAAGAGCGTGCTTCGTTACATTGTTTTCCAGTTTTTTTTTTTTTTGTTTGAATGATCATAGATATAGTTGAAAACACACAATAACTATTCAATTTAAGGGTTTAAACTACATAACGCCATCTATATAACTTAACCGTCCCCTAATTAAATCGTGACATGAAATTTTTGATTCCTATACATAAGTTAAAAAAAAACTTTTTGAAACGATTTGATCAGAGGGAGATTACCTACTAATGTCAGATATAAGATACACAGAAAATATTTCAGATTCTCGATACTATTATCGTTATATGTTTTTATACAAATACCAAAGTCAAATATTTACATTGTAAATCAAACGAGTTTGGGAGAGTATTTTATGACTTGTTTGAGTGAAAGCTTTTTGCTTCGCTACAACTGAATCAAAAGAAGAAAGTATTCTGAGGTTTTAGGCTAATATCGAACTCGAAAGGTTTTGCGAAATTGGAAAAAGTTTTTTGTGTATTGGAGGATGAATAATTCCATGTACTAATCATTACAAAAAAAAATATGTTAAACCATACATTGCTTGGTAAGGTTGCTTGGCAGGTATTTGACGATCCATAACATTTGTCAAAGTTTCACAAAAGATTTCCGACCAATTATTTTTTTTATTTATCTATCCATCTATTTCTGGCATCAAGGCCCATATAAACATATACAATATTATATTAACAGAAAAACTTAACTAACTATAAATACATATATAACATAATTGGGTTGTATCCTAAAAAAACATTTAATTAATTTAAAAAATATTGAGCACGTATTTTTTATTTTTTCTTTCTTTCAAATACTTGGGAAGGTATATTGATTTGAAATGTCGCATGACGTCACGCCGTGGTACAAAGTATACCACGGCGTGACATAATTAGCCCCCACTCCGTAACTTTAATACGCCATATCTCAGCAGTTTTTGGTAATTTCGACAAATAAAAATAGGGGTCTTAATTTTTTTATCATCTATAAGACGGACTAATTATTTTTTGGGTTTCATACCTTGAATACATCCCTATTAACTACAACTAATGTACGCGAAGTGCACAATCAAAGCTACCGTGCTTTTCAAGCTGCGGAGGTGTATTGGTGCGTAAAAATCAATTCCGGCTTGCGACACATGCGGCTTTTATTATTTATCCATATGCTTTCAATTGACGGACGCAGGTCACTAAATTATAACCCTATGTATATGTACCATTTTGTGACTCGAGTTGTTCACATTTAAGAGGGGTCTCTAGTGGCGTTTTCTCCATACAAACGTATTCCACTGTTTTCTTCGTGGATAACGCTTGTAGAGCAATGATTTTTTTCTACAATTTCACAAATTCATTATACGCGCCCCTATTTTTTGATTTTTTCGAAACATTAATTAATAAAAGAAATATAATGTTTCAAAATCCCGAAAATTAACCCATTTTTATCGAGATGTTCAGACGACTATTACACAAAGGTGATAAGTTTTTGACAAAAAAGAAAATAATAGAAACATAGGTATACTCATCCTCTAATTTTTGATGTAAATATAATAGAGATCTGTCGTATTTTGAAAAAGAAAACAGCGGAATACAAAACATCTTTTGGTCAACGTTTTTGTAGGTAAAATCAGCCTAAGTTGCAACTGTCCCTTTCGCACTTTACGGGGAAAGGTTGAAAGCGGCGCGACGGCAATAGTTTCTTCAAATACCTATTTCTCAAATTCCTCGATACTAGAGTCCACTCTTAATGCTAAAATTATGAGGCGACTTAATTGGAAAACATTTTTAATTTACAAACTAAATACAATTTCATTTGTATCTTGTAAGCCTGAAAAATCATATTTACAAATTCATGTCACAGTTTTAGGCCGCTATAATCTGCTGGTCATTGCCCAATTGAACATGTAAAGAATTAATGTATTTGGTTCGGTCAGATTGATCAACTAAAAAGTATGTTGTTACTAAAACCCTAATCGCTAAATATGGGTTAGGTAAGTAGGTACTTACTTACACTTGTGTTATAAGGGCTCATACTTATGTTTCACTTGACGTAAGTGAATAATATTTTACAGAACCGAAGTCAAGGTTATTGAATCATAATATAAATGAAGCCGAATATTATATTAATTTTATGCGCTACTTTCGTCAATAAATTACGCGGGCGAAACGTTTTATGGGTCACGACACTCTTATTATTATCGGCACACCTGTTTAAATTCCTTCATTATTTTGATATTTTCTCCAAAAATTGTTATTTACAAAGGTTTTCATATTATTATTTTATGATCACGGATAAGAAAAGAGAAGAGATTATTCTCAAGCGCATAATACTGGTTGTATCTATTGTAAATTTGAATTCCATTTTAATATAATAGAATAATAACTGTGGTGTGGATGCTTTACCTTAATTAAGTTTCCCATTTAAATTGTGTTAGCCACGGTTTTAGCTAACATTGGCCGGTGCATATTTTATCACGAAAATTGTTTTATTATATAGGTATATTTAATAATAATTTAGGTATATTATACTTCCTTTTAACACTAAAATTGTAGCTGTTTAGAATATGACTAGGTACCAAACATTGATATAATATTAAACAGATATGATATGCTCTAACAAATTAACCAAAATAAATGTGCCGATCGGAGCAACAGCAGACACATGCAAATTTTTTATTCTGCGTATATTTCACACGTTGGTACAGTGCGAATGAGATGGAGTGCAATCTAAAGCATAGAGAAGAAAAAGATGGCTAGTGTTTGTCGTTTGCGCTGTTAGTCGTTTGTTTTTACGAGTGTATCGAGAGTGACTAAAGCGAGATACTGGACTTACCTCCTTTTGTACGCTTCATTTTCAGTGCGCTAGTGACTTATCTACCTTAGTTTAATATTTTATCAATGGTACCAAACCAACATTCCTAATAATATTATAAATGTGAAAGTATATTGCACCGTGTGGTGCCGGGCTTAGAATAGTATCAACCCATAACCGCTCGTGGGTGTCGTAAGAGGCGACTAAGGGAACTCTCACCAGGGAAGCGGGCAGCAGCGCTCCTCCTGCGGAATATCATACCACTGCGATCCCCAAACTGCCTGCCAAGCGTAGGGATTATGGCAAACCCCCCCAATGATACACACGACACAGCCCAGGCCCCTAGTCCCCGGCAGCTCCGCTATTCCAGTCTACGGTAGCGGACTCGGTTACGGCGGAGCAAGGGGTGCTAAGAATCTCCAGAAGAGATCCGGCTACCATCACCAACGATGACCTTTGGCCCTGGCAACATATAACACGACCACAGTGTCTCAAGACTAAAGTCTTTGATCCGTGTGTGTTGCCAGTGATGACTTGAACAGTGGAACTGAAACGTGGTAGCTCACAATGGGCCTCATACGAAGGCTCAGAATCACACAAAGGGCAATGGAAAGAGCTATGCTTGGAGTTTCTCTGCGTGATCGAATCAGAAATGAGGAGATCCGCAGAAGAACTAAAGTCACCGACATAGCTTTTCGAGTCGCTAAACTTAAGTGGCAGTGGGCAGGGCACATTACTCGTAGAACCGATGGCCGATGGGGCAGTAAGGTTCTGGAGTGGCGGTCACGTACTGGAAGACGCAGCGGAGGGAGGCCTCCAACAAGGTGGACCGATGACCTGATGAAGGTCGCGGGAAGCCGATGGATGCGGGCAGCACAAGACCGGTCAGCGTGGAAAGCCTTGGGGGAGGCCTTTGTCCAGCAGTGGACATCTATAGGCTGAAGAAAAAGAAGAAGGAAGTATGTTTGTTACTTTTTAGGCAAAAATTACTGAATGGATTTGGGTGATATTGGCACATAGATGATTTGTTAGCTGATATTCATATCGGATATTCCCGCGGGATCAATAGTTATGCGCATGAAACCACGGGGTACAGCTAGTGTTAAACTAATTAAATGTTTCTCTTAATAGCCTATTTCTTCTAACAGAGAAGAGGCCTGAGTCCCAGCCGTGGAACGTTATGCTTAATGTTTCTGTTAGATTACGAGCTCCAGTGCGAATTTGCTGTGACTTATCAATAATAACAAAATTTTAATGATAACGCATATATATAAAGATACTTGCGTGGATTTTATACCTACAACAGCCTTGTTATTTTTACGACATCAAGAGCACATAAAGTAGCGTTCTCCCAATTTGGAGTTGCGTCGTATCGTTACGCCTCATCAATGTGTTTCTTCGAAGCTTTCAGAAAACACGTGTTTGTTGTATTTTTTTTAAAAACATTACGATTTGATCCGGCCTCGTTCGCGTCCAGCCTCCATTAGTACGATCCCGTCTAGAGATAAAAACGTGCTTTGTTTTCCGTCACGTCTCGTTATTTTTTATTCCTCCACTTTTTGAACATTAACCGGGGCATTCCGCAAATATTTCATTATGTAGTCGGCCTATTGAAAAAGAAATTTCTGTTGTAACTGAGATAAAAGGGTTTCGTTTGTTTGAATTTGAAACAAAATTGCGATTAGGTCATGACTGTTCTCTTTATTGTTCATCTGAAGGCAAACACTGTGTTTTTATAACTGAATTATATAAGGCCATTGTTGTATTAACATTACGTTCGCAGCTGCGTAGCGCCTAAAATAAACTGAAACAAATGTTTGTTACGTTTTTAACAGTTATCATTGTTTTTCCGGCTGCAAATGGAACCATTGCTTCCATTTCTTTTGGAACACGCAACTCAGGCTGCGTGCAACATATTTCGGTAACTGCAAGGTAATTGGGTAACGTTCTAACAGTCGTAATGGATTTCATTGTTGAGCAAACATATTTTTCGTGAAAATGAAGCAATAGATTAGTAATATGCTTCAAAATGATTCTGATCGATAGTAATTGTGCGATTAGAGTGGTGGTTACATTGCCTTTTTTTTTGTTTTCAGGTGGATGCCTTCAAAAGGCACAACCTCTGGAGACCGAGGTCGGCGAGTTTGGCATTTTACCCCCCGCCCCCTAAAAACCCCCCGGTGGTCACATTGCCTACGAATTGTAACATTATTCATTTAAAAACAAATTATTGATAGGCTAGGTGAATGAAAACAGAGTATATGGAATATAATTAGTTAATTACATAGCTATTTTTACATGGATTCTTTAAAACAAAATTAAAGGCATTTGACCTAGAGAAAAAAACCGAGGGAAATTTTAAATTAGGGGAAACGATAATTAAAGGCAACACAAAGAACAGGTAACTGCTTATTTTACAAAGGTTTTAATTAGAAGGGATTGTAACCGATGATAACATAATATCAAAACTTAGCTTCCTATTATAGAGCTACTGAAAATATTTATACAGCAGTCTTCTCGGGTTTTCTCGGTGATAGGCCATAATATCGGCTGTCGGCAGAAATTACCACCCACCAGACAAAGTCTTGCCGCCAAGCGATTTGTCGTGTTCCGGCATGATGTCTGGTGAAGCCGTACGAAGGACGGCTCTGAGCAGTTGTATTGCGATGTGTGCCGGGTACCATGCGCCAAATTTTATTGTGTCAAGAGTTTGATCGTGGAGGGTCTCCAGATTAATCTCCCTCTGGCGCAGCATCGTTGGTCGTGTTGGTTTAACATTGCATCACCTCGCTCAACTGTCGTCTTCCTTCGTACTCACTAAGATTTTTAAGTGAATAGGCTTAATAAACTTGCGTGCTTTACCATCACCGATAGCATCACTCATCAGGCAGGATTGCAGACAAACACTAGTTCATAATTATTAAAAAAAAAAAATAATGTGAGATGCAAACTCTTCTGGAATGTACAAGCCCTCATATTTATTAGACTCACGTGATAATTGGTTGTCACATAGGTGAACAATGATTCGTCACGCAAGTCAAAGGTTATGCGTGTCTAACGCGTGTTTGCCGATATGCTAACAGCCCGAAAAGTGATTTAAATGTTAAACTAAGTCAGCATGTGGTCTTAGTTAAGTTAACTAAGTTTACGATAGACTGGACTGTAACGACAATCAAGCTAACGACAATCTAGAAAGTAACACTGTTTTGTAGAACGAAAGAGCATCAGGGTAGGTAGATAATTACTTAACGTACTTATAATAGAAATGCGGTTCATTTTGACAGTTCAACAACATTCATTGCTTCTTCGTCGTTGAAGGGCAGACATATCTTCCAAACATATTAAACATTGAATTAGCAATTTCCTTCAAAATGCTTGAACAAATTTAAAAGGCATCAAAGATCGGAAGTGGGGGCTGGTGACGTCACCTGTTGCTAAAAAGTGTAGCAAGGAGTGACGTCACACAAGTTTTTTCTTAATTTTTTGTTTATATGAAAAAAGAAAAAAAATACGTGTCTAGTTTTTTTGGAAATCTGACTGACGGACTAATTAGTTTTTTTTTTTTTGTCAACTACCCTATTGGGCTGCTGTTTTTATTAACTTTTTGATATTAAAACTTTAGTAGAGAAGTTTAATGTATATTACTCACCGAACAATATGAAAATACAGCTGAGCCTGGCCGCCCACATTTTGTTAACTCCCTGTTCACATCATGTGTCCACCGCTAAGCACTATCACTGACACAATCACTGAACTCGTTCAAACTTAACATTGTCTATACATAGTCCATTGTTCAAAACTGTTTATTGAGTGACGCCTTGGCTTCTTTAGTCTGTGGTGACCCACGATGTTTAGTACCTGTTCGAAAAAAAAAAAACACCTTTAAATACAGAACCGGATTACATTTGCTGTCTTATATTTTATCGAGCGTGAAATAACAAGTAAATAAAAATATTGTGTGCAATTTAAAAAATGTACCTAATAAGAAAATCACTGTCTTTTCTTTTACACAATGTACTGCCATCCGAGTAAGATTTACATTGCACAGAGGTACGCTGCCCAATACCGTTTCAGTGTAAATAAATAAACACTTGCCCTGATTCAGTAAAGAGTGGGTGCCAATAAAAAGGTTCACAAATACTAGGCTTTCATTAAATATTTGTAAGATGTACATAGGTAGCTGTAGAGGTTTCAGCATTGTATTGCACAAGTGACTTTTATATTTGTTTGTATTATCTTAGAAGAGGGCAAAAATTTGGGGCTTGCAACTTCCTTGGTCAAAGATTAAGTTGCGCTCGCTAAGATCGAGGTCCTTTGCTTGGCTGAATATCCATTTCATACCTAGACGGCTTTGTGGCTCGGAAAGTAGGCCGATGGTGTCTATTGTCATTGGTAGATCTTTTAACTAGTCAGAAGTAGGATAGTCTAACAAATAATCTTACTAAGGAGTATGGTATTACCGGAAAGATAGTCGCTACATGTAATATACTATTCCCAACTGCATCCAGTGAGACTCTATACTTAAATACTGTCTTATATTATACATACATACATATATAATATATCTCTTCTTGGCAGAAAGATCTTGCAAAACTTAAAAATAGATAATTGGCTTGCTTTACCAAAAAATTTATTTCAAAATTTTGATTTTCACATGGTTTATAGGTTTTATTTTAATTTTCGCGTTAAACAGGTCAATGTTACCTATAGGCAATATCGTTTTGTGTTAAAGAAAAGTCCAATTTAACGTGAATTAATTGATATGAATAACGGGTGATCAATTTATTCTCTGGGCTTCATGGCATATGGTGACACATACACGTAAATAATTTTTGTATTAATGAGACTATTTATTTTCAATATGAGCTTCATGTGAGTTAAATCGGGGGATATTTTCGGTATTGACCGCACAAAATATATGTCCGTTAGTGAAGGGCATTTTTTCAATCAGCTGGTAACTTTATTCGGGGAATAATGACCTTCTTCTTCCTTGTTCTTTAATCATATAAAAACAATCAAACGTCAAATTTATTTCTCGAACAAAAATAATCAGATGATGAAAAAATCTGTTTAATAAAAACTTTTTTACAAAAAAAACAACCGACTTCTAAAAACCACTACAAAGTGAAAAATAACTAATTTCGGAAGTCGGTGTCTTTGGTTTTTGTATAGGTATTAGTTTTTGACACCGACTTCCGAAATTAGTTATTTTTCACTTTGTAGTGGTTTTTAGAAGTCGGTTGTTTTTTTGTAAAAAAGTTTTTATTTTACACTTTTTAGTTGTGAAAAGTAGGTGAAAAGTGTATTCAGTTACATCCGGTTAGACTGGAAGCTGACGCAAATATAGTAGGGAAATGACGTAATTTTGTTTACTTTAATTTTTACCCGTAATTTTGAAGAATTCTCTCGACTGCCTATGGTCTTAATCATCAGATTTAGGTACTGCAGAACATTATTTTAACCCAATGGGTGCAAAGTTCTCATCAATATAAACGAATTAAAACCAACCACAAAGTAGGTACTGCAAACCGTTGAGGAGTTCCCGGAACTGGCCTTTGTCTTCATCATCAGAGCTCTTATGACAGTCACAACCCATCTAGGTGTAAAGTTCTTATCAATACAAATTAATCAAGCCCAAACACAAGGTAGCTGCTGTGAATTGTTGAGGAGTTCCTTCGACTGTCTTCCGGCTCCATCATCAGATCTACTCCAGACCTTTATCAAATTCTAGTGCTTTAAATACTTAATGAAAATACTAAGAAATGCACTAATCGCCCCTACGATTTTTGAAAGTTCCCCTTGATTTCTCTGGTCTTCCATCATCAGATCCTGATGTCCTTATCATGGGACCACCTTGGGAATGTCTTCTTTCCAACAAAAAACGAATTATCAAAATCGGTTCACAAACGACGAAGTTATGAAGTTATGAAGAAGTATACGGTCGAATTGAGTAACCTCCTCCTTTTTGAAGTCGGTTAAAAAAGGGCAAAAAACTTAAACATTTGGTAAACGCGTGTCTAATATCATTGTTTTGTTAATTTTATAGTATAATAGTAACATAACTAGTATAAGACTTTTCAACTACGCAACAATTATATTGGACTAGCTTTCCGCCCGCGGCTTCACCTGCGTGGAGTTCGGTTATATCGCGTTCGGTTTAAGTTTCCCTCGGGAACATCAAATTTTTCCGGGATAAAAGGTAGCCTATGTTCTTTCTCAGGGTCTAAAGATTGTCTGTGCCAAATTTCATCAAAATCGGTTGAGAGGTTTAAGCGGGAAAGCGTAACAGACAGACACACAGACAGACAGACAGACAGACCGACAGACAGAGTTACTTTCGCATTTATAATATTAGTATGGATATATTAATTGTACGTCAAAACAATGCCTATGACCTAGAATGAAAATTACTATTCCACTGTAATACATTAAAACTAAAAACAAATTAATGACAAGTAGTAAATTATGTGATGCATACATGGTGTGTTTGCCATATCCCTAAGTATTTTATTCTTCTTCACTCTATAGAGGTCCACTGCTGGACAAAGGCCTTCCTCAAGGCTTTCATTGCATTAGGGGCTTCGCCATAATCCCCACGCTTAGCAGGCGGGGATCACAGTAATTCGATATACCACAGGAGAAGCGCTGCTGCCAATTTCCCTGATGAGAGTTCCCTTAGTTGCCTCTTACGACACGCACGAGTGGATATGGGTTGGTACTATTCTAATCCCAGTACCACACGCTATTTTATTGTGTGTACATAAATAATGAAATAAATGGTGCTCACATATGTACAAATATTATAAAAGTAAATACCTAAAATTTTCATCATCATCATCATTTCAGCCTAAAGACATCCACTGCTGGACATAGGCCTCTCCCAAGGCTCTCCACGACGACCGGTCCCGCGCCTCCCGCATCCAGCAATTTCCCGCGACCTTCACCAGGTCGTCAGTCCACCTTGTCGGGAGCCTACCCACGCTATGTCTTTCGGTGCGTGGTCGCCACTCGAGAACCCGTCGGCCCCATCGGGCATCGGTCCTACGGGCAATGTGTCCAGCCCACTGCCACTTTAGTGTTGCAATTCTTCTTAAAATTTTAACAAGTAATATTTTTTTATAGAAGAGAGATTTAAGATATTAGCTTGGCAAAACTTTCAGGAAATGCACTAAAAACAAAACAAGGTTGAGTCGGTTGTCGGCTCCCCACGCTCCACACATGATAGAGATACGACAAGACGGGATTGCGGTTAGCAGTTGGCTGCGAACGGCCCAAATGCATTCGTTACATCGCGGCGGTTATACTAGTTCCCGGAAGAGGTTAAATTCCAACTTACTAAATCTTCTACCTAGCGGAAATTGTAGACTAACTAAACATTACCACGCACTTATTTATATGAATGTAATTGGTATATTTACAATATCTGGGTATTTCTACCTTTCTTTCTTTCTTTTCTTTTTCTGATTTTCTACTTTTACTCACCATAGCTATGTAGTATGTATTCTAGCAAATAATCGTTTGATTTGATTTGATGAACCACGCTACAAATACAGACGTTGAATTGCCACTGACACATTTTTAATAAAAAAACACAATAATACTTTACCGATACGGGAATCGAACCCAGGACCTCAAGTTCAACAAAAGCGCTTGCGACCACTAGACCAAGGAGGCAGTAGATTAATATTACAGCGGCTTAAGCTAATTAAATAGGTATATGTTAATATCACTTCACGAATGATAAAGAACAAAGAAATAAAGCTTGCCTGTCTGCCTTTTTGAAATTTTCAGTCTTTGAAATATTCGGGTTTTCACAATGACAACACGATTGTGGGTGTAAAACATACATATATGACTATTAATTGCCAACAATTATCAACGTATTACTAAGAGATTTAACTTTCCCTAATTTAATTTACCATTCCCTCCTCCCAAAATAATTGTCAAAATTTTCATTGGGTTCGTCAAGAAGATCTAATAAAATGAAACTAACTCAGCGGATTATTGTGCTTTGATCCCTGCGGTGACCAAGCGCCGTAAACTTGAACGTCGTCGTTACATAAAATTTAAACATTAAAACTGGAATAATCCTTAAAATGAGCTTTATTTCTATGATGACAGTGCTTATTTTATTTTGAGTCAACGTAGAAAGATGTTTCTACTTTTCGTAAGTAAGCTGTAAATTCTAAAGGTATTTGTTTTTTATTTAGGAGATGTGCTCTATGTTAAAATCAACGAGAGAAGTGGTACAGAGGGATTCAAAAGATTACTTTGATTTACTTTAACATAAGGAAATTATACTGAGCGGTGGTGGCCCAGCGGGAACAGTTCCGACGAGTTGTAGGTTGTGTAACTTTGTGTAAATAATTTCATCACCACTGCTCTTAAACGGGAGAGGAAAAAGTAAGGGAAAAGATGTATATTTTGGTATTATTTTGTATAATAAAAATTTGAAAACACATCCACATATACGATCGATAACTGGGCCCACGTAATAGTTTACGGCTGGCTCTCTCTCTCACAAAGAGAGTGTTGTGTGCATGTTGATTATGTAAGCAATCATTAGTAGATATTATAAAGATAATCTTAAAACAAAAATAATCGATTAACCGATCTCGAGTCGATGGGGAAAGATCATTAAGGAGGGTTAAAGTTCAGCACTGCACGTGTTTAGGTACGAATTGATAACATGTATTAAACTAGCTTTCCGCCCGCAGCTTCGCCCGCGTGGAATTCGGTTATATCGCGCCTTTTAGATTCCTCATTTTCGGGGATTAATTATCGTATCATTTAGCTTCTAAGTTTATATGTGCATATTCGTTTGCAATATATTACCTTGTTTTATACGACACACAGCGTCATCTATAACTGAACTGGTATGAAGCTAATAATATTTTTGTTTTCCCTCGGGAATATCAAATTTTCTTGGAATAAACAGTACCCTATTATTTAATCCGGAGTTCTAACTTTGCGTCTGAAAAATTTCAAAGCAATCAGTTCAGTAGTTACGGCGTGAAAGTAGAACAAAAAAACTCACTTTCCGATTTATATAATTAGTAAGGAAGTAAGGATGAATTGATGACTAATTATTAAACACTAAATGCAATAAAATAAGTATTATACAGTATGTTAAATAACAGAGGGCGTTCCCTTAAACTCGTTAATATATATCATTAATAGATTAAAATAAAAATATCAGCATAGAAAAATAAGCATAAAAAATCCAAATAAAAAAAAAATCTAATTGGAAATAAATTTGAAACCTCCTGTTTTAAATCAAAATAGTAGTCGTCATGTATAAATGAATTGCGACGTTGCCGTCTTTCATGTTCGCGTGTACAGTGTGTTTCTTTTATATGTAAAAATTTTTATTGAATATTTTCTTATTGGAAAAAATTTTAAAACATTTTGTTTTCGAATGGAAATATTTTTTTTAGCATGTATGTATGCTATACTATTTCGGGTTAACGGGAACGCCCTCTGTTAGTTAACATACTGTATAAATGTAAAATTGTTTTTTTATATGATGTTTGTAAAATCCCATATATTCATATATTCCGCATGGCATATTGGTTCCATATATTCCGTTTATATTATTTCATATGAAGTATTTTGCCAAGTCTCAAATAACACTTGCACTGTTAAAAATTTATCAAATCGAATGTACAGTGAAATCTGTACTCGATAAAGCATATAGACCTTACTAAATTGATATAGTTGTTTTGAATTTTGATCAACATATCAAAATTCAAAACAACTATACCAATTGCGCACGAAATTCCAGCTTTTAAAACAGGATAATTTTATATGTAGCTTTATTATATTCCAATACGGGGGTTGGCGGTCGAAGTAACCGATTCCTCGATTGGTTTGTTTTATGTGGCAAGTGCAAAAATGTGTGACAGAAACGTAGTGCATTTTATAAGTCTGCTAACATCTTTTTATCCTCAGAATTAATTATAATTAAAAAGTGTATATTTCTTATTACAAGCCAAAAACATAAAGAATATGTTACACGCAAAAAATAGCTGACTATTTTTATGATTGTGCAGGTCACTAGGTCCCCATATGTTCAATTAGAGCTGTGTAACATTATTTAGGCCGAAGTTATGTATGAGGGTTTAAAGATACGCCGAACGTGTTGAGTAATGGTAGGTAGTACTTTCTGTTCTTGACCTGTCTTGGCGTGACCTGCAGTACCTGGCTCCTAGTTCTCTGCATGTACTGTGGGCTATGTTCTACGTTATTGGTTTGGTTTCCGCACTCAGTCCCTCCAGCGGACCATTGTGCGTGGACCTACTACTGTGGGCTAATTGCGTAATGCACTTACTGTAGTAGTGCCTTTCATTTTTTTTTTAATTGGTCGTTTTGTTGAGGAAACATGGTTTTCGAACATATCTCATTCAAAATCATTCAGATTCTGGTTATTCGTGTGTTTCACAATTGAGTGCTGATCTATACTAATATATAAAGCTGAAGAGTTTGTTTGTTTGTTTGTGCGCGCGAATCTCAGGAACTACTAGTCGGATTTGAAAAATTCTTTTTGCGTTGGATAGCCTATTAATCCAGGAAGGCTTTAGGCTATATAACATCCCGCTATGACCAATAGGAGCAGAGCAGTAACAAAAAATGTTGCGAAAACGTGAGCTAACGCAGCCGTACACATTACCAATAGGAGCTGAGCATAACTAATTCCACGCGAACGAAGTCGCTGGCGGCCGCTAGTCTGATTATAAATTTCATACAAAAACCGCTAAATTATTTCCGAGAAACACGTGAATGAAGTCAGAGCAATTAATTTTTTATCACTGTGTAAATAGGTTTGCGGTTTACAAATTATTTATTTTTCATATATATTTCTCGTAACACCTATTTCCGGGAATTTAACCTAATTACCTCCGAATAGATTGCTATGCTTTGGAAAAATGACACTATTTTATTGCAATAATTTATCCACAAACTTTTGGTGACGTAAACACTAACCCATTTATATGGTACCGACTGACATATTTTGGCTTGAACTAAAAAATTAAAAAATGACCCGTCTAAACAACATTTGGAGGAGGAGAGGAATTAGCATTAAAACTAAGATCAGATTGGTTCGTGCCCTGGTTTTCCCTATCTTCCTCTATGGTGTGGAAACGTGGTCGATCTTAGCCCGAGAACGCCAGAGAATAGATGCATTCGAGATGTGGTGCTGGAGGCGATAACTCCGAATACCTTGGACTGCAAAACGCACCAATGTGTCTATTCCGAACCAGCTTAAAATAAAAATCCGTTTGTCGACCATATGCCAGCAACGTGTTTTGTCCTATTTCGGTCACACAATGCGCAGAGGCGATGAATGTCTAGAAAAATTGATTGTCGTTGGGAACACCGAAGGAAAACGATCGCGAGGTCGTTCACCAACCAGATGGACCGATCAAGTCAAAGACTCATCGTCTTCTAAATTCTACGCGGTGGTGAGAGACGCGCTGGATCGAAACTGATGGAGGCAGATCATCCATTCGAAATGCTGCCCCAATGCCGACCACGATCCTCAGATATAAAGGACCGACTACAGAGAGAGAGAGAGAATAAATCAAATTACAATATCGGTTCGTCGAAAAAGTAGTGATGATTTGCCTCTTCTGGAAACACTAAAATCATACCAAAATATACCAGCGAAATTCATAATCCTATTTTCTAACATTCCTGGTGAATGAAACTGTTACTACATTTTTATTTACTATTGCAAATAATGTTTTTCTTTAACTCCTTTAGTTAAATATTCGATTATCCAGTTATGCGGTCGTTTAAGTCCAAACAATTAGTTCTCTCGGATAGTGATGTAGTGCGTTAAGTGTCTAGTAAGACTTGTACGAGGCATGTACGTTGAATGAGTAGGTATAGAAGGCTAGGTCCAAACATTTCGCGGACTGCACGCACACGCGACTGTTGTTCGATACAGTTTGGGATCACCCTACACTCGCGTGTGTATGTTTTACTGCTTTATTTTTTAATCCCGTAGTGGGATTTATTAAAAATGCCCGTAGGTGTGGCCTTAACACCGGGCCCTTTCAGTATATCAGCGTATATGTATTTTTGTTTTAATATCACAGAACTATGTTGAGTTAGGAGCCTTTTTGGCGTCGCACAGGTCTTATTTTCTGATGAGTAAATTATGTTTTCTTTTCAAAGTAATTTTGTTAGTTTCTATAGGATTCATTTTGGCGAGTGTGCAAAGGAATTGCATGCATGATTTAGTTCCCCCATCTCCGATCCACCATCGGACGACCCGTCGTACGGTGAGTTTCCACCCTTACGTCGATAACACCACTACGATTCGGACGAAGCATTTCGCCTCCTCTTTTATGCCGCGTACATCGAAGGGCTGGAACAATTTGCCAGCGGCGGTGTTTCCATCGGACTACAATTTGAGTGTCTTCAAGGCTAGAGTGAATAGGCTCTTAATAAACTAGTGCGCTTTACCATCATCGATTGATCGTTGGTAAGCAGTGACGCACTACTTACCATCAGGCGAGATTGCGGTCAAGCGCTAGTTTATCCATACTAATATTATAAATGCGAAAGTAAGTCTGTCTGTCTGTCTGTTATGCTTTTCCGCTTAAACCTCTCAACCGATTTTGATTAAATTTGGCACAGAGAATTTTTAGACCCTGAGAAAGGACATAGGCTACCTTTTATTGAAAAAAAAAAAATGATATTCCCGAGAGAAATCTAAAAAGCGCGATTTAACCGAATTCCACACGGGCGAAGCCGCGGGCGGAAAGATAGTAATTTATATATTATAAAAAAATGCCTTTTTACTGTTCGTATATCCTGTGCGTGAACCTTTTTTTTATACATGCTTGAGTCTATTTTATCCCCTTATATGGAGTCAACCTTTGTGTCTTCCTTTCTTGTGGTGGCATGATATGGGTCAGCGGCGAGATGTGGTAGCTTTAACTAGAAATGTCTATCGGAACGGTTTAAGTCTAGTTGAATATCCACTTTAAAGTCTAGGCTTCTTGCAAAACTATTGTTCAAGAGGGCGTGTGTTGAAGACAGGATGATTATACGATATTTTGTAAATGTAGTCTGCGATGGATGGATTTTTTAAATTATTATAAACTAATGTTTGACTGTAATCACGCCTGATGGTAAGCAGTGATGCAATCGTTGATGGTAAAGTGCGCTAGTTTATTAAGAGCCTATTCAGTAATAAAAAAAAAATGAGTGAATAGAAAGAAAGACTGCAGTTGAGCGAGGTGATGCATTGTTAAACCCAACACGACCAACGATGCTACGCCAGAGGCGCATCTTATCCGAAACACATCGCAGCACAACAGCTCAGACCCGTCCTCCGTACGGCTTCACCAGACATCATGCCGAAATACGACAAATCGCTTGGCGGCAAGACTTTGTCTGGTGGGTGGTAACTTTTGCCGGCAGCCGATGTTATGGCCTACCACCGAGAAATTTAAATGATAATGAATGAGGATGCTGATTATTTTAAGCTTCACATTATGAAGTTTGTTGAATTAGACAGGAATCAAAAGCTGTTGAAGAAAAACGTCGATTTGCCGCAGAATGTAAAAAGTATGCAGCCTGCTTGCATGCCGAAAATCCATCGTATAGACGAAGCACCAAAAATAAATTACCACATACAAAATAAAAAGGCAACATAACAAGTACCTATGCACATTTTTCATAAATTGGCCTTATTTGTGTCGTGTTTGCCAAATTTCTTTCATAAATTACACACAGAAAGAGCTATATCTGATCTTTGTATAGAATCAATATGGTTATACACGCAACGTGTAGACATATGTTTAGTAAAAATAATACGTGCACAGGTAATAAAAAGAACAGTCACCAGATAGCTAACTAAAACCCTTTTTATACCATCTTGCGTCTGCACGCAGTCGATATCTATTTTAAGAATGTTTGTAATACAAATTACTACCACACGCAATAACAGTCGGTCTATCGTACTTTAAAGGTGCCGAATGCCCTCATTCTGACGGCCAACCCCGAAAGACCTTCCCTATCGGTGAGTAAGAATGAGCCATAATCTACCACGCTGAACCAGAGTGTGTTGGTAGATGTCACGTGTCTTGATTTTTCAGGGTTCCGTACCTAAAAGGTAAAACGGAACCTTATTCTTGAGGCTTCGCTGTCCGTCTGTCCGTCCGTCCGTCTGTCACCAGGCTGTATCTCATAAACCGTAATAGCTAGACAGTTGAAATTTTCAGAGGTTATGTATTTCTGTTGCCGTTATAACAAAACCTAAAATTAAAAAAAAAAAAAAAATTGGGCCTCATGAGAGCCCCAATTATTTTTTTTTAATTTTTGTAATTTGTAATTTTTTTTTTGGTTATATCCCAAAAATCACACTTCACAACAAGCGTGATTTTTGCCGTTTTATGCTCCAAAAGATGCTTGAAATGTTCACAGAATACTTGGTTATATTTTAAAATTAAAAATAAATTATTAAATTGAAATAAAATAAATATTGGGAAGGGGGGCTCCCATAGAACAAACACGACTTTTTTTGCCGTTTTTTGCTCCATGTTATTAACGGAAATTGAAACTTTTTTTCCGTTTTTAGAGATAATGATACGGAACCCTTCGCGTGCGAGTCCGACTTGCACTTGGACGGTTTTTAAATTCTAGGACATGCCGGTTTCCTCACGACCTTTGCATCCACCGTTTTTTGAAAATTTGACTGCGACGAACGATACGACTGCGTCAGACTTTTTGTATTCTGACTACCCTGTCAAAGATTAGAACTACATTTTAAATGATTACATAATACCCAAAATACCCAATCAGAATACCCAAAGGGGGAAAACAAATCGGCAGTCGCTCAATATATAAGACTGGTCTTCAGCTGTAATTATTACATAATTACGAAAAGACTACGCAGATTCTAAAAATATCTATATTAAGCTAAGTGTACATAAAAAATTTGAAAGTAGGTATATTTATATCCCAAGTACACATTTGACGGCTATTAAATATTTGTCTAGCGTTTACCGACTGAATCTAAATGGGTTTCCAGGTATATCTACGCAGCGACAATTTCAACGTATTCAGTTCAAATGTACGCCTCAATAAACCCCTTGTCACGTAGATGTCCGGAGCATTCGATTTATCAAGTCAAAGGAGGTTGCAATACAAGCCGGGTATCTGTAAGGAGTAATTGTATTCCTTTTGTTTCTGAGACTTTCGTTTGCAATAGGATTGATAATGTATTGGCAATTAATGGCTCTTTATACTTTACTATGTTTGTTAACTAATACCTACATTGTTGCATGAACTTTTTAGCCCATAAAATGCCTGGCAAACATATTTTCAATCCTCTATTTATAACACACGTATTGTACCCGATAGGATTTCGATAAAAATAAAGAATCTCCATACAAAATTGAACAACTCCTTTCTCAGACTTTCTTTTTTACTAAAATCCTTACCTTCTTTAGTACCTTTGTGCAAACTTTTACAACTTTATCCCTCGGTTTAGGCTTTGCGTTGTCTGGCGCGATTTGGGTTGTATCCTAAAAAATAATTTAATATCCATCAGATAATCTACCACGAAGATATATTGATTTAAAATGTCGCATGACGTCACGCCGTGGTACAAAAAATACCATGGCGTGACGTAATAAGCCCCCACTCCGTAATTTTAATACGCTATATATCTCAGTAGTTTTTGGTTATTTCGACAAAATAAAAAACACGGATTTTATTTTTTTTATTATCTATCATCTTCAACCTTTTTTATCGTCCCACTGCTGGGCACAGGTCTTCTCTCATACAGAGAAGGATTGAGCGTAATCACCACTCTTGCTCAATGCGGGTTGGCGATTTGAGACTTAAAAGTCCAGGTTTCCTCAAGATGTTTTCCTTCACCTTCAGTCATTGGTGTCCAAGATATACTTAGAAAGTACAACTTTTCAAAAGTATAACTTTAGAAAAGTTACATTGGTACTTGCCTGACCTGGAATCGAACCCGCGCACTCATACTTGAGAGGCTGGTGTTTTAACCACTAGGCCACCACGACTGGTATTATCTATAAGACGGACTAATTATTTTTTTGATTTTCCTACCTTGGATACATCCCTATTTGGGGTACTATAGTAATTTCATAAACTGTCAAAGAGTAGTAATGAAAGTTATGATTTAATTATTGACAGTAACCTTCATATCAGTTAGAATCATTTTGAAGCATATTGCTAATCCATTGCTTATTATGTTAATAAATGTGTCTGCTCAACAAGGTAAATAGCGCAATGAAAGTTATTAAGCTGTCAAAATGAAACCCTTTGCTATTAATAGTTTGTATCGCGATTACCCTGCAGTTAGGCTTGAAGCCGATAAGAACATAGTTGGGAAAAGGCAGATGACGAAGATTTCTTTTACAAACTGGTTTTAACTAGTTCTACATTGATAACTATTCAAAACTCGAGCCTGTACTCTCTAATCTTGCAATACCGTCTTTCTATTACCTACGCCATCAGAAGATACAAGATAATTATAAAACGCATCTAGTGCAGCATCAGCGAAAACAAGTGAGTAACCAGAATAATCTCAAAAGTCTAATTGCGGTGGGTTCTTTCATCGTTAAGAATTGGATTACAAGCCAGCACTAGAAAGTTAAATTCACGTAGTTATATTCTAACTATCGTATTCGTTTATCTCGTTGTAGGAACTAAAATGTTTCAGCTCAGCAAATAAGAGCATAATAGAATTTGAAAGAAATGTGCAGAATACTGGTTTACTGGTCGAGACGGTCTCGAAACTAGTGCGCTTTACCATTAACGATTGCTTCACTACTTACCACCAGGCGGGATTGCGGTCAAGCGCTAGTTTATAATTTATAAAAAAAAAACCCCAACAATGTGATTAGATACTGTTTTTACGATGAAAACGTTTATTCCGTAATTTATATTAAAAAATATTTTTTTATTATAATTACGAAATACGTGTGTATACACAATTTCCCACAATCTTTGATGTAGTAATATGCCTATTATAGTACATTAAAGAATGTAGACACATTCAATAAAGGCTTGTGTTTGTTTTACTGTGAATTTTATACGTGGGCACAAACCACCTGCTTTATTATTTCGTCGCTTTCTACATATTTTCAATTGGGCAGTTGGCTTCGTAAAGCTTGGTCGGGGGACACAGGCTACGTTGAACATATATAATAACTACATACATGAGGTACCGCGCTCCGCCCTCGCTTCATTCATTTACAAATCTCTCTGGGACTGTACACTATTTTTAAATAGGTTGCTTGGATTAGCTCAGGGTTAAAACAATTCCGTTCTATTTTCAGTCCAGTTTTTATTCACATGGTCCCTCAGGACGACGTTATTTAGAAACTACTTACTTTAAAAGCTTATACATTTGTATGCTCATATTTGAAGAGGAAATTATAGTATGAAAGGGATCTCTCCCAGGGATCTCTCACTCCACTGTGTAAAATATACCACTATAGATCATTATTTTGACTATTATGTACAGTATGTATCTATTATAAATATAGTATCGTTGAGTTAGTATCCCATAACACAAGTCTCGAAGTTACTTTGGGGCTAGCTCAATCTGTGTTCTGTGCGTAAGTATATATATATATATATATTACTAGCTGACCCGGCAAACGTTGTTTTGCCATATAAATAACTTTCAAGTAATTTCTAGTGTAGACAAAAAATAGTTGATCAGTTTTCGACCGAAGTTGAAAAATGATTAAATTACTAAAATGGCTATTAAAAAATAAGGATTGATTGATTGATAGAAGGGTGAAAATTTAGGATTGTATGTATTTTTATATGTTGTATCATAAAAAAATAGAAACTAATAATTTTGTCTAAAATATAAAATAAAAAATGTAGAGGTGGACTACTCTTAACATTTAGGGGGATGAAAAATAAATGTTGGGCCATTCTCAGACCTACTCAATAAGCTCACAAAATTTCATGAGAATCGGTCAAGCCGTTTCGGAGGAGTATGGGAACGAACACTGTGACACGAGAATTTCATAAATATATAAGACTAGCTGCGCCTCGCGGTTTCACCCGCGTAGGTTTCGATGATTTTTTTTATATGCTCTGCTCCTATTAGTCGCAGCGTGATGATAAATACCCTAAAGCCTTCCTGGATTAATGGGCTATCCAACTCAAAAATAATTTTCCAAATCAGACCAGTAGTTCCTGAAATTAGCGCGTTCAAACAAACAAACTCTTCAGCTTAATACAATACTAGCGGCCGCCAGCGTCTTCGTTCGCGTGGTTTAGTTATGCTTTGCTCCTATTGGTCGCAGCGTGATGTTATATAGCCTAAAGCCTTCCTGAATTAATGGGCTATCCAAAGCAAATCGGACCAGTAGTTCCCGAGATTAGCGCGCACAAACAAACAAACATACAAACAAACAAACTCTTCAGCTTTATTAATTAGTATAGAAGAAGAAGATATTGTTTACTTAATTACACGGTTCACTTAAATCTGCCTTCGTAAAGTTGGTCCCAGATGTCATTTGTCGAAAATCTGACAACAACTCTTACCAAGGAGTATTACACATTAGTTTTATTTGCAGGTCACATAGGCTATCGCTCCACGTAAAGTACTGGTATTACGATACAGTTAGATTAGAAGCCGATACCAACATAGCTCGAATAAACCGGCCAAATCCGTAGTTTCTTGTCCGTCACAATAAGTTTCCCCACTTAAGATTTCAAAAATTAGACTCTTGTTCATACTTACTAATTACGGAACCCCAAAAACGGGCCCATGAAGTCACCGTCCTTCGTGGGCCCGTTTTTGGGATTCCACGGGCCCACGAAGGACGGTGATAACTAAATAAAGAGATAGGAAGAGAAGAGTGGGAAGTGGTACAACCACTTCCCACTCTTCACTACATACCTTCCCACATTGAGTGATCACCAGGCAAGGTAATTACAAGTTTCTACGGCTTAATAAATGTCGCAGGCACGCATTGCCTGTGGATCAGTTACTAAATCCGGCAAGTGTTTACGTAGATATTGTACGTTATGGACAATGAACAAATTTTAATGACAACGAGAGACCAACCGAACAATTCGACAGTTTAATAGTTCATACCCATTCCATGGAGTCGGGACAGGTATGGAACTCAGGAAAAATCTTAACAGTTTGAAGTAACGCAAAGTACAGTTCCATCTCTCGGGTTACTGATTTATACAAAGTGTCTAATATCTTTTTTTTTTCTTTTTTTAGTGTGTCTTTTTTTACTTTACTTTCTTGTCCAAAATTACCACCGAAAATCCATCATATAAATCCGTCTGGATTTACATGTTGGATTTTCGGTGGTAATTTTGGATTGCGTGGGCGATTTTATTTATTCTTTTTTTATTTGACAGAATATACCTTCAGGATAATAACATATGTAAACTATGTTAAAAAATATGCTTACATATACGGTTAAATTACAATCTTAGTTCAGAAATTATTTTGTATAACTTTTCAAAAAGTATTTAACCTATCAAGTTCAAAATAATTTTCTTAGAAAGTCTTTATAAGGTTTTACTTTTGCGATTTTGTTCATATTATTTAAAGTTATGGTTTAAAAGTTAGAGGGCGACGCAATTTTTTGAGCAAATGACCGCTCCCGCTTTGGGCGAAGCGGAAGGTCGAAACGCGAAAGGCGTTCACTTGTCTATGCGCCAGGGCCACGGTTTCTCTTTCAACTAACCCGCAGTTCTGGCCCAGGCATCAGTCTTCGTAGAACCCGTCATGATGTGCTGGCTGCTGGTCCATACCGCTACCGCTACTCAATGTTCGCCGCCCGCAAACCCGCATCTACGGTGCCCAGGATTTCGATGTTGTCTCCCGACCAAGGCGTCTCCTGCACAGGCGTGAGGGCGCTGAGAATCCCGCTCCCTTATGCACTCCTCCTCCTCTATTGCCTCGCAAAAGGAGGTGACGACTTGCCATGCATTCTCGCTCCGGATCATGGCCTGGACTAGGGTGGATCGGACGCGGAAGATCGCCGCCATTCACCACCACGAGGTTACGGCGGTGCTCCACCCAAACCGGGCAGATCTTAACCGTAAGGGCGATGTCCACAGTGGTGATACTATGGAGTTTCCTCCCGCCTTATCCCGAAACAGCCGTGTCTGGTGAGGACCTGTATCAGGTGGAAGGTGGCTCTAGCCTCTCCTGAAAGACCTCCATCACCTACGGATACTAGTAACTACCAATTTGCTTGAAACAACTAAGTTGAAACCAAATTTTAATGCAGCAATGAACAGTGTATTTCTCCCCTAATGAATGGTAGTGAAATATTCACTACATTAACGAAGAAGGCAGATATACAGCAATATAATGTTACTATTTGTGTGTAGAAATTCTTTTAGGTACCGTCAAAGTGAAGTGGCGATAAAAGGACACTCGGTAGTCGCGCCACAAAGCGGCGGAGTAAAGTACAGTAATAGCCAGGAAATGTCGTCATCATAATTCTGATTGTCAATCTCATTTCTTTTCTGTTGTATTTTATATTAAAAACTGGCATAACATTAGTGTTTTAATTAGTTTTTAGTACTTTCTAGTATAAGTCCGAAATCAAGTTTAGGTAGCTGTAGATCTTTTTAGTTTACGGAATCTTAGGTTAATTCAGTCTAGTCTACACCAGCGGGGTAATTGCGTAACACATTATCAGTAATAATGGGTTTCATTTTGAGAGTTCAATAACATTGTTATTCAACAACGTTAATAACGCAATTGGCATTGCTCTATATGTTGGAAAACGTATCTATTCAGATACGTTTTCCAACATATGGAGCAATGCCACCTTTTTGAAATCCCCACAGAGCGTAAATATTCATCAACGTTTCCATTGCATTTTTAGACAGTAGCACTGATCACCATGTAACATCACACCTTTGCTCTATCAGAAGAGGAATATTCTACAATCACTAGTTACAGATGTCAAAAAACGGTTTAGCTAATGTACAGGACATAGTTGCCAGTAGACGGGTCTTTACTTCTTAATAACTGTTTTATAGGCACATAAAAGGCACTTTTGATCGTTAACATTTATGAATAATAAAAAAGAATTGATTCTATGTAATTGCCCTTCAGAATGTAAAATGATTCAAAGATCCTAACTTTTTATATATCTTGTAATTATTGGGTTGTTTAAATCATTTTATATTCTTATAATCGAACTTCTGCTTGACAGCTGAATCCTCGTTTTTTCTTTTAAATTTGTATAGTAATACAAATTTAAAAGAAAAAACGAGGATTCAGCTGTCAAGCATTATATCATGAGATAAAGAGTACTTTATCTCATGATATAATGCCGTTCTCTTCTATACTCTATACTAATATATAAAGCTGATGAGTTTGTTTGTATGTTTGTTTGTGCGCGCTAATGTCGGGAACTACTGGTCCGATTTGAAATTTTTTTTTTGCGTTGGATAGCCCACCAATAGGAGCGGAGCATAACTAAACCACGCGAACGAAGTCGCTGGCGGCCGCTAGTATAATATAAACTCGAAATTGTTGCATACACAAACTATTAGGTCACAATATTTAAAGTACCTACTTCGTTTCATTTTAAATTGGCCGTATAATAGTTTTAATGTTATAGTTTTATAATTCGTTTTTGCGAAACCTTCGGGTGAAAAAAAAACTTAATTTTCTAAAATCGTAATCATGTACTGACTAAGTTTGATAATAATATTCAAGATTTTTCTCATTAAGAGATGAGGCCTTGGCAGTACGAAGGCCGTCATTATGCAAAATATTCAAAGGCATTATGAAAGCCAACTCAAAAACAAAAAATCATTTAATCCCAATTCACGCCTATTAAGTAGAGGTGTATCTATTTTGCTACTTTTATTTAAGGCATGTGCCATTATCATCATCATCATTTCAACCGAAAGACGTCCACAGCTGGACATAGGCCTCCCCCAAAGTTCTCCACGACGACCGGTCCTGCGCCTCACGCATCCAGCGTTTTCCCGCGACCTTCACCAGGTCGTCGGTCCACCTTGTCGGGGGCCTACCCACGCTACGTCTTCCGGTTCATGGTCAACACTCGAGAACCCGTCGGCCCCATCGGGCATCGGTCCTACGGGCAATGTGTCCAGCCCACTGCCACTTTATTGTTGCAATACTTCGGGCTATGCCGGGTATTCTCGTTATTCTTTGGATCTCCTCATTCCTGATTCGATCGCGCAGTGAAACCCCAAGCATAGCCCTCTCCATTGCCCTTTGAGTGACTTTGAGCCTTCTTATAAGGCCCATTGTTAGCGACAACGTCTCAATTCCATAAGTCATCACTGGCAACACACACTGGTCGAAGACTTTTGTCTTGCAAAGGGCACGTGTCAACAACTAAACACAATCCGGATTTCAGGCGGTTACTGTTACTATCCCAGCGCCCTCACACCTCTAGCCGCTACAGGAGATGCCCTGGTCGGGAGACAACATCTAACTCCCGGCCACCGTAGGCACGGGCTTGCGGGTGGTGAGCAGCGGTCAGGTCGCCAGGCCGGTCGGTAAGGACCAGGCCCATGTCGACGGCGCGTTGTGTTTCACGCGCGCCTCAAAGAGATGTCAGCACATCGGGACGGGTTCCACGAAGACCGATGCCTCCTGGGTCAGGGTTGCGGGTTGGTTAAAAAAGAAACCGTGGCCCTGGCCTATAGGCAAGTGAAGAAACACGGGTAGGTTTTAGTCAGTAAAATTCTGACACGCCTTTCCGCTCCGCCTAGAGAGGATTGAGAGGTCATTTGATGATTTCCCAGCCCAACAAAAAAAAAGGCTATTACTAAAAAAAATGTTTGTGAGTAGATAATTTCCAACAATCAAATTAACCTAAATATCAATTCTTGTAATTTCGACAGCCTCCGTGGCGTAGCGGTAGCGAACGTGGCCGTTGCGCAAGGAGGCGCGGGTTCGATCCCCGCACAGTGCAAATATATTTTGTATGCATGAATATGAGTATTTGCACTGGTCTGGTCGTGCCTCGGAAAACACGTTAACCCGTTGGTCCCGGTTGCCATACGAACATCTAGTGGCAGTCGTTACGGGTTGTTGGAGCCCTCAAAAGTCTAACAATTGGTCTAACTGCAATGCTTAGATATCGCCTTCGGGTTGTGGAGGTCAGACGGCAGTCGCTTCATGGAAAATATCGAAGTTTAGTCAAAATCAGCAGTTAGACTGTTTAAGCGGATCCCAGACTCCAAAGCTGAAAGCTACGGATGCGACCGGGATTATTGCTGAGATGATGATGAACAATTCTCGTAATTTGAATGTTCAAAATATAGTCCCCAAACTCGTCGACAAAACAAATGTCAAAAATCTTTTCTAAACGTAGGAAAATAGGAGGTATTTTTGGCAAATTGAGACTAAGGTCAGACTGTGACGCTCTTAATTAGAATTGCCACTTTGCTGTCGACAATTTATTTTTTTACGTATTTTTCAATATACTGGTCCAATTATTTATTATAACTCATTCATGGCCATTACGTGACCTATATGATTCGGTTTATTTGTAAAAGGTTCATAGAAAATTAGCTTACGACATTTATTTTTGACTTTATTTAGTATTTGCTGTAATTTGAAATACTCAAAAGAGTTAAATAAACTCAACATCTACATCATGGGAATTTCCGAACGGAGAATTCCTAATGGAAGAACTCGATAACACTGCCCGACCTAGGAATTGACTGTCAATAAACCTCATGTATAGATAAATACCTATGTATGTACATATTTTCTTAGTCTCTATACAGTCTAGGTCGTGTTATGTTCCACGTACGCCCCGGTGAGATATCAGCATATAAATACGAGGTCCGCCAGGGCCGAAGTCTGCCAGGGGTGCTACGGGTTCTAAACTAAAATCTATGTGGTTCTTGCGCAGATTTTGGTTGATTAGTTCAGCCAGTAATCGCTCAATTCAGAATTCGAGGGCCTTAACGACTCAAAGAATGACATGGAAATGGCAAAGAGTTTGGCATCTTAAAAGACAATCGAATTATCGATTGTAGTAAAATACAGCTCTGCCTAATTAATTATCAGCATTCAAGAAGACATGTAAAGGCATTATGTCCCTTCTTCGTTAAGTAATTTGAAATAGACACCGTTTTATGTGAAGAAGCGTTACTAAAATCTCATTAATGATATCTGTCTTGTAATTAATTTTGCGAAAGACCTACAGATTTAAGCTTTTGTATTAGAGTACGCCTATTATTCTCATTCTTAGACTTATATGTACTTGAATATTTTCAGTTTTCTCTTTGTCTTTTCTATGATTAATGCTAATTAGTTCGTTTTGGGTGGATATGAATGATTGATGACCGAATGATTTCCCCTAACTTGTTACTTTTTTTGTGTTGTGTTATTTTTATGCGTCATGGTTACCTCGTGTAAATGTATCTCGTTCTTTTTTTCCTTTTTTTTAATACCTCTGGAATGTTCGCAGACGAGGTCCTAAATGCCTTCAATGGCATTCTGGGAAACAGAATTTCATCATTCATGTTGGTTGGTACGAGTAGAAATTGTTTAATTAAGGCCCTTGCTGATAGGATGTATGATACTTACAAGCTGTGGTTTTATATTTTTAATTTACTATGCAAATGGAAAACAGTGTAAGTAAATGTTTGTGTGTATATATATATTCCACTTTTAACCATTTTTATTTATTGTATTTTTTAGGATCATATACATAATAACTATGGACAATAGAAAGTTAGTACTTAGTAATATATTTGCAAAGCAAATTGATTACTAAGTACTAACATAAATTGTTCGTATATTCAAATCACAATAGCTCGTGCAAATGTTCGTAGGGATAATTATTTACCTTCTATTTCTCTGACTCTAATATTATTTTGTAATAGCATTAAGCTTTAAGGAATTTGCCTTTTTTGTTCGAAAAGTACTTGCATCACGAATCAATAGTCGCAGTACCGTCCCTCTCGGGACCATCTCAGTTATTTCAACGTCCCATCTGGCTAGTACGTAAAAAGGACAGTTAACTTAGTGAATTGAACAGTACCTTTTATTGGAATACTATAAAACATCGGTCTAACTGTTACAAACAAACAAGATTCGTGTTCTATTTGCTTGTGAAACTGAGTTTCCTTTGGGGTGAAAAGCATCATTAAGTCGATTAAATTTCATCGTCATTTACTTTTAACTACCAGCATCGATAAACGTTCTCAAACGATCGATTCTCGATTCTATAGTAATAAGTGTGTACCTAAAATAATTGCACGCCATGAGAAATGGCAGACATGTCGTGAGCCATTCTTATTCAAGATCCTACATGCATATGTGTTTTTAATACAGTATATAGGTATACATATGTTTGAGCAAATAAAATTTCTTATTCTTATTCAAATAATTTATTCTAAAATCCAATGGAAAAAGTACATTCAGTAGTTCCAGAATTTCAAAATTGACCGAAAAATCTTATTTATTGACACATTACCAAAAGATCATTATCATCATCATCTCAGCGTTAATCCCAGTCGCATCCAAAGCTTTTTCCACTTTGAAGTCTGGGGTCCGCTTTACCAGTGTAACTGCTGATTTTGGTTAAACTTCGACATTTTCCGTGAAGCGACTGCCGTCTGACCTCCACAAACTTTTTGTTTTTGTGTGGGTGGGGATATCATAAAATGATTTCTCCCGCTCTGGGCGGAGCGGAAAGGCGTATCAGACTTTTACTGACTAAAACCCACCCGTGCTTCTTTACTTGCCTGCGCGACGACAAGGGCCACGGTTTCTTTTTTAACCAACCCGCAACTCTGACCCAGGAGGCATCGGTCTTCGTGGACCCCGTCACGATGTGCGGACATCTCTTTGAGACGCGCGTCAAACATGTCAAATGCGGGCCTGGTCTTTACCGCGCGGCGAGCTGCCCACTGCTCACCGCCCAAAATACCACATTTATGAATAAAATACACTTTGTATAGATTTGTGGTTATTTGCCTAAATACCTACACTTTGTATAGATTTGAAGTTACTTTCTAACTAACAATTTGTAGCTACTAAAGGTATTTGTACTTAGTGTATTTACGGCATTACCTACCTATGTATATAAATAATATTGTCTAGAGTCAGAAGCACATAAAGGACGTTATTTTCTTCTGTGCAAAACATTTAGTTATGCTTTGAGTAGCTTTATGTTATGTTTGTTCCGTGAAATACATTCTCCACAGGAATATAATTAAAATTCAGGAGTTGTTCAGGTAAACGGTACTAAAGTGGCAGCCGTGTTATAAATACTTTCTTTAATTAAGAAGTCTTTTCTTAAGATAAAGTGGTGTATTTTTTTAATGTTTATACCAATCTAAAATAACCTGCTTAAAAAAAACACGTGTAAAATAACTTCATTGTTCTCCACTTTTAAAGAAAATTTTTAATTTTGCTTTTTTAGTTGTATCTATCCACAAATTAATAAGGAAGTTATTATATCACTAAGAAAGTATTGCGACAAAAAGTTTTTATGTACCTATGAGAAACCGGCCAGTTATAATGTATTTAAAAATATGATTATTTGTAACTAATATTAAGAACGTTCGAAATTGAAAACTTTCGTCCAGATTTTTTGCGAGCTAATTAAAATTATCGTGTCTCTTTGAAAAATGGATTTGGTCGCCTGAAATCAGACGAAGAATACGACAGACTTCAAGTAGCATTCATGGATAAAGGCTTTTCTAAGGCAACCGTGTATTGGTGATATAACGAATTTAAGCGAGGTCGACTAACTTTGGAGGACGAAGAAGAAGTGGTCGCTCTTTTGTTACAGAAGAAAACGTGCTAGCAGTAGAAAGTTTGATGCAAGACAATAGGCCAATTACATACCATGAAATTCAGCATAAACTGCAAATTGGATCAGGAAGCCTTCACTAGATTCTATACGTGCATCTTCAGTTACGGAGGAGGTGCACATTGGGTGCCGCACAATCTCACCGATACTTAGAAGCAAGCACGGATGGAATGGTACCATGATATGATAGACAAATTTGAAGCAGGCTTGTGTCACCATGTTTACGACATCGTTACAGGTGATGAATTTTGGATTTATCAATACGATCCAGAAACGAAGCGCCAGTCGACGGTTTGGGTCTTTCAAAACGAATCAACGCCTACCAAACTGAAGCGATCTAGAAGCGGGGGTAAGATTTTGATCGCGAGCTTGTTAAGTTTGACTGGTTACTTGGTGTCAATTCCTTTATGAAACCAAAGAAGCATTAATGCTGAATGGTATACTACCAAATTTGTGACAGAAATTTTCTTTATTGTGAGCAACAAGCGACCAAACACAGGGCACCGTGGGTTACTGCTTCACTCGACAATGCGCCCGCCCACACCGCAATCCAAACGAGGGACTTCCTGGACAGTACACCAGTCAAACTTCTGGGTCTCCTGTACCCTCCTTACGGCCCTGACCTAGCACCGTGTGACTTCTTCTTATTCCCAAAAATCAAAGATCAGCTCAAGGGGATACAATTTTCGTCACCGGTTGATGTGCTGTCAGCGACTGGAAAAAGTGCTTCGAAAACTGGTTAAGACGCATGAAACTTTGCAAAGAGGCTGGTGGAGAGTACTCTGAAAAGATGTAATAAAAATATATGTACCTATCGAACATTTTTTATTATCGCAAAACTTTCTGAGTGTCCCACGTTTATTATGTTTAAAAATACGTATTATTGAAGCTATCTCAAAAAATATTCAAGGAAAGTTAATAAAATCTATATAAAACCGCCCCTGAGGCATACAATCCCTATCCATTAAAAAAGGAATTTTCACAATCGATACACAATTATCTCAGATATTGTGTAACATATGTATGTCGTGGATCGTCGAAATTATTTGAAGAAAAGTTGCTCATTTGAGTTACATAGTAGTGCGGTAGACTATGGGTAGACGCTATGACGTTATTTTGTGATGGCGGCACATGGATAGAGTCGGTTTCGAAAGTGGGGACTGTCGAACGGTCAAACATGCTAGAATAAACCCATGGCTGTATACCTACTCATAGGCAACTCTAAAGCCTTAACCATCTGTATAACCTATCTATCTACTTAGTAATGATCAAATAATATGTAGGGGCAACGTCTTCAACACACATAAAAAAGAAATTTAACTAGCCCCTAAATTATTCAGCGTCCATATGTAGGGCTTCAAATATTCAATAAACGTAAAAGTTGTAGTCATGTCTCAGAAGCCATTCAAATTGGGCACAAATTAGTCAATCGTGTACGCAAAATATGCGCTTTGAAGTGGAAACTTGCCCTTATTACCTTTTGCCTAAATAATCACTCTCAAATGTTTTTACATATTGTAATAGTTTCATCTTTATATTTATACTAGCTGTGCCCCACGGTTTCACCCGCGTAAGCTTCGAACCGAAAGAGTTCAGTTGATATAAAATAAGCGCCTGTTAAAATAATGGAAGCAAAATGTACGTCCGTACCAAATATCATTACAATCGTTTCAGTAGTTTTGGCGTGAAAGCCGGACAGACAGACAGACAGACAGACAGATACTTTCGCATTTATGATATTAGTATGGATTACTTGTAAAACCGGAGGATTAGTGGTCCTTTTTTGGGAAGGAAATCATTAAATGAAAGATCATTTAATGATTTCCTTCACTGTCCCTCTCCATGTGGAGTGGAACTAGTGGTAGACTTTTACTAAAAGCCAGCTATATTCCTTTTTTTAATAATTACAAACTAGTGCTTAAACGCAATCCCGCTTGATGGTAACTAGTGATGCAATCGTTGCTGGTAAAGCGTGCTAGTTTATTAAGCCTATTCACTTGAAAAACTTAACGATTAGGAAGGAAATCGGCAGGTGAGCGAGTTGATGCAATGTTAAACCCAACAACACGACCAACAATACTGCGCCAAAGGGAGATTGATCTGGAGACCATCCACGACCGTTTGGTTGGTCCCGACCGACACAACAACATTTGGTGCATCGTACCCGGCACACATCGCAACACAACTGCTCAGACCCGTCCCCCGTACGGCTTCAGCTTCCTTCATTTGCCAGTGCACCAAGGGCCACAGTATCTCTTTTGAACAAGCCACGGCTCTGGAAGTCATCACTCCTAGTGGACTCCGTTGCGATGTGCTTCAAATTATAAAGCTTGGGACTGAGCTGCTCGCTCTGCTAAGCATTTTTATTAAGCAATATGCGTAATTATAACTTAAATTATTGTAACCATTTTCATTTTTAATGTCTGGTCTTGAAAAAAGACTATCCCTGAGTTCGTTTCTGGCTATTTCTTCTCAGAGGTACTCAGTTAGGAAATGCCGGCTTCATTTGGTTTAAAAAAAATATGACATGTAAAAGTGATTAGTGATCCTACTTGCTTAATAAACGATTTCATTTCATTTATTTATGTAAGCAGTCAAAATATTTAGTAAAGAACGATCTCTTTTCTTTTATTTAAATTCTAGAAATTTATTGTTAAGGAAGTTAATAACCAATTTAAATTCTCTGTACTCGTATATTGCAATTAACAGTAGCACAAATTGATAAACAATTTATTTTTCTGACTATATATTGCTGTATTTTTAAAGTCCATTACGGAAATTATGGTTAATAACATATAATTGGGTGATATTATGGTTAAGCTCTGTATACGCTGTGCGGCTAGCCACATTAAGTTTTGCCCGACCCGACACTATATCCTGGGCAGCGCTGTGCAACGGAAGCATAAAGGACTATTCTCCCAGAGCCTGTTTTATGTGGTTATTTCCGTTGCATATATTGACCATCCCATTATGCGGACTGCAGCGGAACATTTAGGATGCATCGTAATCGAATTATTATCATAGTTATATAACATACGTATATAAGCATAAAATCTTGACTAGGAGCTAGGAAATCTGTGCGGGCGCAAGATCATTGCAACAATTTGAACAAATGAATACCTACTTGTTCCCGTGACCAATTATTGACCAAATTTTTTGGTAAATTTTTAGCCTAAAGAATTAGCATTGCCATACAACGAAGAAATGCTGCGAGCCTTTTGGACACTTATCCCATTGATAGCGAATGATATGTAGAATGGAAATGACAAAATTTCATGACATCTGTTTTAAATGTGACGGAAAAGTTCTTCTAAGAAATCGTAGCTGTAAATATGGTAAAATTCCAAACGTTTGCAAATTGCTTAAAAATATCATTGATCTTTATGGGTACGATGGGAAATATGGTACTTTTTATGTAAAGGCCTTCCCATTGTCCCAACCTAAAAGTGGAGGCTTAAAATCGCTACAGAAGGTTCTTAAGTAGCGACAGGGTGTAAAACCATCACAGGTATAATAAGCCCTTCCTCATTATTTTTTAAATGTCTCATCGTTCAGACATTTTTCCGGCCCAAGCGCTAATGTGAAATTCGGCATAAATGACAACGTTATGCAATCACTGTTCCTATTTTTAGCAGTAAAATTTTCCACGTATTCTTTGGGAAAACTGTTCGGGAAATAGTCGTTCTATAAAAGAACAGAGTGGCTATCTTTTGTAATGGAATTTTATGAATGCGTTACTGAAAAGAAATGAGAGTTCGTCGAAAGCGTAGAAGTGGGGCATATCAGAATGGACAATGTTAGTTGTGAGAAATTTTAAAGTACCTAATTCAGAATTCCAGACAGTATTTTTAGTGCCAATTATACTTCTCTTTCAACTAAGCGTTGATCAAAGCAATAATGTTTTATTAGAATCAAAAATTCAAAGACATGTTAATTCTAGCTAACCGGACTGATTATCCCTATAGAAGAGACACTAATGGACTGATTATGTTCTGTTGTAAAAGTCACTCATCCTCTAATATTCTTAAGCGTGATAAGTGGCGTTTCAATTTAAGAGGGTTAAATATCTTTTTTTATTTGCATTTTTATTAAGTACTCTTTATTGTGTACAACATATTATTATAAACTAGCTTTCCACCCACGGCTTCGCCCTCGTGAAGTTCGGTTATATTGCGCTTTATAGATTTCCCTCGGCAATATCATTTTTTTCCGGGATAAAAGGTAGCCTATGTTCTTTTTCAGGGTCTAAAGATTATCTGTGCCAAATTCAACAAAATTGGTTGAGAGGTTTAAGCGGGAAAGCGTAACAGACAGACAGACTGAGTTACTTTCGCATTTATAATATTAGTATGGACCACAGAACATAAAGACTATTAATAATATTTAAATAATTTAAAAAGTTTAAAAATACTATGTAAGAACAAGTCTATAAAGTAGGAAAGGAAATAGAGGGCATCAAAAAATTTCATCCGCATCACTGTCAATCGGAAATGTGCCCAAAAGGCTGGCAGACTTGCCACGTTGTATAGCGATGCTGAGCCTTTGGCCAAAAACTAGCCCAGCCCACTGATCACGTGAAGACTCGACTAAACGCTTGGCGATATCGCGACACAGTAAATGTGCAAATATCAAAACTATATTTAAAAAAAAATATATAAATACTGATTAGACCACTCTAGGATTGCGTTATATGTGTGTACATAAACACATGGTATATTTTTAATATGTTAAAGAACCTTTGCCCTTCAACCGATATAACAAGTTGACCTAAATGTCCTCAGACGGCAGATAAAGTGTTCAACTGATAACAATATTTTAAACAGCGTAGAATAACAAAGATAGCATCAATATTACTTTGCTCTCGAAATAAGAATAATCAAGAATCTCGGAATAAGTGAAGCAGGTCCACAGTAGTGCGTAAGTTGGCAGGTAACAATTTCTTTTTCTTATTCAAGAATATACTAGGCTATCTACACAAAGAACGTCCGTAAAATTTTTGTATGAACCTATATAAAGCTGACTTCATCTAAGGTACTTGCGACCGACAACCAATCAAAACCCGCCACACATTATCCCACCCACTGCAACTCCTGAAAGCCAGAATCAACAGTGGAGACCGCCAGAAAAACGCCGAGCAATGAAGCTCGACGAGTTTCGGAGAAACGATTCAACTGTCTTGGGTCCCGCAACGAAATTAATCAGAAAAGAATAGCGGAGGAGTAACAAAAAGATATCTTTTCCACTTCCCTCCATAACAAGCAGGAGACAGAACAGAACTAGACCAATCAGCACAAAGGGACATAATTGCAACTGGGAGAAGCCCAGATAACCGATCAGTATAATATTCCTCAAACGATAAAGCAAAATGTGGGTGTAGTTACTGTAGTTAGGTAGGTAATTATCACACCTAAGCTTATGTCTCTGAGGAATACAGTCGTGAACATCACGCCATGTTATAATCAACCGATGTTATTAATCTAATAAGCAAATCGAAAAGAAGAAGTTTTTTTTAAACACAACATGCATACAAAATTTCATGAAATATATCAAAGCTACAGCATACGAAGCAGACGCTGACGTATAAAGGAGAGATGCAGCTTCCACGTCCAAATTCGGATGCTCCCAAATTGTTGTGTGTGACGTTGAAGGGTCACGTATTTAGTTGCCAGAGTCTTGCCAGACATGTAGCGGGAATTGAAACGAAGATTTTTGTGCCCAATTACCTTCTAATGTCAGAGGATTTGAGGCTTGAGACATGGACGTCAACGTGACGAGACGAGATTGAATAAAGAGATTGTTGTTTATCAAATTAAGCCAGCTCAGATGAATTGCGGGATAAGAAAGAAATTGGAAAAGATAATGTAGTTAAATGTGAGTGAGTTCAACGTTTGTAACGTCTCTCAACTGTAAGTAAAGGTTACGATTTATTCATAATCATTACTTACAGTTGAGAGACGCTTAAACATTAAAAATGTATGGTTAATCTGTTGATCATCATTATTTAACGTGTATACTCGTATATATGATTATGAGTAAGTGTTTTAAAATACAATCGTTTAGGCAAACCCCCTTATTCATAAACGATGCTTAAAGTTAACTAGTGATTAGCAAAATGAATAAACCCCTTAAACACTGGTGTGTTTATTCATAATCGATGATTAAAGTTAAGTGACGCGCAAACGTCTAAAAAGTATGGTTAAAGAATCGCTAATCTAGTGATTATAACCGATGTTTAAAGTTAACTAGTGTTAACTTTAAACATCGTTTATGAATAAGGGGGATAAAGCCATACCCTCTGCGCTTATAAAACGTACTGCTGATTGTAGTACCGACAAATTCTCACAATACAATGAGTGCTCTTGCCGATTTCTCTGATTATTTCGATTTTTGAGACACCTAAGAAAGGGAATAATCTGATTCAAAGCCGATTACACGGGCGTACATAAGTACTTGTTTAAATTTGTATTTCAATCAAGTCCGTCCATAAATTGATTGAACGTAGTGATCCGGACAATCAGTTTATTGAAACAGCATATTTTTGGAAGAAGACATTCACGAAATTGATTGAATTTATGAAATAATTAGCGATACCTAGAACTACGAAAGGAACTCTCTTTTACTAACCCGCACTGGGGCCGCGTGGTAGCTTACAGCCCACCCTTGTCGAAGAGAGCCTGTATACCAGTACTTGGAGCATTATAGACTGATTATGTAGGATGCTCATTCTATTAATAAAATACTGAATATAATAAAGAATATAGAGGGAAATATCATTGTAACATTTGTTTTATGTGATCAGATCTTTCTGGACGATTTCCCGAGGCCGATGGCAAGTTAACAAGAATTGACAAGCAGAGGAAACTCGGAAAAAGAAACATGAATACGATGTAAATTAAGATAACGAATAGTAATAAGGAAATGCTTTGGAATGATTTACTTTATCTTGATTTATTGTTTCAGATTTTTTTATGTTTGTAAAAGGTTTTACCTACTTTTTGCCGCAAAAACAAGAGCTATTAAGCTTGTTATACATTTAATTTTAGTTTTATTTAAATCACTGGCTGATATAGCTGTGAGCTTGAAATAAAAAAAAAATCTCAGTAATAACGTATTCGACTAAAGACTTTTTGGCAAATTGCGCTTCATTTTTTAAAAAAGGAAAACGATTTTTTTAATATTTTCCTAAATGTTTTATAACTCAGGCTTGTATCTAGTTTACTAAAAAGTAATAACTCTATATCAAGATACGTTAATTTGTAAAAATCTTGAATTTAATGTGGTAGAAAAGGGTTAAGTAAGTCACATGCTATAAAAGCGACCGCGGCGTTGCGTGCTTAGAGTTGTGGGCTAATGGGAGCAATACGCATTAAAACTAATTTTTATACTTATTTCGTGTGACTTTGTAAACTTTTCTAGCATAATGATGACGACAGCAAATTATTTTACTGGATTTAAATTAGATAATTTAAAACATATACCTACTAACGTTATGAAAACTTTTCAAATCGTACATATATAACTATATAATATTACTAAAAATAATTACCCAAATACAATAAATTCACGAGACAATACCGTTAATTGATGAGTAAACTTTTTAAAACTTTTCACACAAGTCACAAAATACGTTGCACCATTTAAAAAAAACAACTAGTTTGTAGTGTTTACATTGCGGGCGAGAGCGCGAGGCCGCGGGGTTTGACGCGGCATCCCCGGGTTCCGTCGGCGAACTGGAGAGCCTCTAAGGCCGGCTTGCGATGTGCCGCGGCGAACATGCGCACTCACTGCTCTTTCAAACCATTGTGGAAGACCCCTGCAAACGCTGCTCTCCGCATTACTAGAAGGTAAACCTTTTTGGTATAGTGTGCAGATGGTTTTATTGTTTCCCGCTGTATCGCGAGATCTCCTTCAGTGTTTCGTTCACACCGCTGCTCCTACTCTACTTGATACGAGATGCGTTTTAAGTGTTATTAAAAAGTTGGAAACCTTATATTTAAGATATTGAAATTTTAATAATAGGCGTGTTTATTAAAATCTTGAATGTATTCAGAAAATACGACGTTATTGCTTTTTGACGCAAAGAATATATTTGAAATTGTGAAACCATACAATATATTTTTTTTATTAGGTGACTACGAAATAAATGGATAACAATCAAATATATCTTTTCAAAGAGAAATTAGTTCACCTTAAAAGAGAATTACTACGTATTTTTCAAGATCTAAATTAGAGTTTACAGTGAAATATCTAAGTAGTTATCCTAAGGTTTCTTAGAAGCAGCGAATGACGTCACGGGAACGTTATTTATGAAGGAAGGTTGGTGTGTTTTCTTAGAGAACGTTTTTAAAACCGTAAACTACGCAATAATTTTTAAGACTTTCACTGCTACCGTTTTGTGGCGGCTACCGCTTTTCTGCGGCGGCACGGTACGGCAAGGTGGTATTACACATGTAACGTAAAGAAGAGCAGAGAAATATAACTTAAAAGCTTCACTGTAAAATTGAAAGGTGAAATGCATCGAATGGAGGGATCTTTAGGCATGCGACGACGTCCTCAGAAATTATAATTGAAATTTCAAGTTTTTTATCATACGTATAAATACTATTACTTTTGATTTCATAAAAATCCCTTGCCGTGCTATGCGCCAGTGGGCGCAGGCCCAAAGAAAGTTTAGCTGTGAGTGTAATAATTACTGTTGGAAAAATATCTGCCTAAAGTTTGTGTATCCTGGCAGCCAACATTGTAGGCGCTAACTACAGTAACAGCCAAGGCATAAACTTGACAACGTTTCAAGTAAACTTGGCTTGGAAAATATTCACAACAGCCCCAGTAAATGACATCAGTCAAGCATTTCCAAGATGCGTAAATTCAAGATAAGTTGTTTATTTACGCGACAGACGACTTTGATTGCACAAACATCAACAACCGCGACTCTCTACGTTTGACATTTGTGATAGCGTTTTGTTTATAGTATTAAACTTTTGAAAAAAGAAACAAGTTGCTTGTCGATATCTGAGAATCTCCTTTTTGGCTTTTGCCTGAAAATCTCAAAAATAAGTTATTAGGCGAGTATTGACGGGAAAGCTAAGATGAGTGCCACGCGCATTTTTCATTGGACTTTTAAAATGATTTATAGTGTCGTTTACTAAATAAAAGTGCGTGATTTATGCAGTAAAAAGTGCATTTAGTAAATAATTCACAAAGAACATTGAAATATCGCAGCATAGTGGCCACATCATGACTTTGCCTCAAACCTTTCTCATAGACGGATCACGCGGCCGTCTTTTTCAACTGTCCTTGGCGATTTCCGTCATTATTGTGAAATAAAATTTTCAAAGAATTTCTATAATTTGTTACACGTGTTATTGGCAAAATTGTGGTATCTATTCTACAGAGGCCATTGATCAAGAGTTGAGGTTGAATCTCACTTTGAAAATAGAAGAAGAAGTTATTAGGCAAACTGATTTTCAATATCAGTTTGCCAGGATCCCTTTATATATATCCCTATATAGGATTTAAATGTAACTGGCAAAATATGGATTTACTGTCTACACGTTTTCCTAAGCCTCATCATTGTGGTTTAGAGGCGTAATGTTATGGATGTTATGTGTTGTTAGTTGGGTGTCCTCAAAAGGTCACAGATTCGGGGCAATGTAAACGAGGCAGCAAAAAGCAAAAAAGAAAAAAAAAAGTATCACAGAGTTCTTTCTGTGCTTCAATTTAATCAGTTTAACAAGTATTATTAGTGTTTGATCCGACCACCTTTTTGGGCTTTGGCCTAGAGGCGGTTGGTTAAAAGGTATTCGGATATTTAATCCGATTATCCGAATTGGAGATGCTTATCAGAGACGCATTTCACCAGGCGACAGATCGTAACACATGGAGAAAAACCGTTGATAATTGGACGTAGTTATGCAAAATGGAACCAACCCACAAAAACTGTTCTTTGAGTTACTGTCATAAATGGCATCTAAACTTCAACTTAAGTGTATGCAAAAAACATCTGAGCCGCAAAAAAATAGAAGAAAATACCCATTATTTAAAAGGAAATTTAAAACAAACTTCTGTCATGTTATTTTAATATATCAATTTCACTTCATCCTCTATTTTCTCAAAAGCAAGTTTTTGGGGCTGGATGCATTTTTCATAACTACGTCCAATTTGAAATGGAATCACGATATTGAACAGGGAGCGATAGTTAAGTGAGATAACCAGCAACTAACCATCTGCGCCCCGCGGTTTAACCTGTACAAGTTTCAAACTCGTTCAATATTGGGATGAAATGTATCCTATTTGTTTATTCTCGTTATAAACTATCTGTATAATAAATTTAATTCAAATCTGTTCAGTAGTTTATGCGTGAAAGAGAAACAGACATACAAAAAAACATTCACGTTTATAATATTAGGTATTAGGATTGCTTTTCTATACTGTGCTCATAAATCTTCACATCACCTCCCAATATCATGTCAGCACATCGTTACGGATGGTACCGGGCTTAGAATAGTATACCAACCCATATCCTACCGTGGGTGTCGTAAGAGGCTACTAAGTGAACTCTCATCAGGGAAGCGGGCAGCTGCACTTTTCCTGCAGAATATCAAATTACTGCGATCTCAAACCCGCCTGACAAGCGTGAAGATTATGGCAAACTCTCTTTTGGAATGAGAACCTTGGGGGAGGCCTTTGTCTAGCAGTGCACCTCTATAGGCTGAAAAAAAAAGACGTCGTGACGGGGTTCACTAGGACGTTTGGAAGTGTTACCGAGGCCCTGGCACAGGCAAATGAAGAAACGCGGGTGGGTTTAGTCAGTAAAATTCTGACACGCTCATCCGCTCCGCTCAGTACGCTAGAAGTTATAGGATGATTTCTCAACAAAAAAATAGAGGATGTTAGATACTTGTGAGCACATTAAATAAGGCAGTATGTTGGAAAACAAATTCGACTCCAAGCAATTACTACACATAAGCGCCAAACTCCGTTCGGCATCCACCTGAATCAAGTTTGGCTTGGCACAATATTTCAGCTCACATTGTGCGGATAAACAAAAGATTGTTTTGTATTGTTTGCTTAATTGTATTATTCTTTACAATATTATAGATATCAAACGAAATATATGCATTGTCTTGGTGTCTATTAATGAAGTCGATTAAATAAATAACAAATTTATTGTTCAGTAAAAACGTTACAATATTTACATATGACTAGCCTCCACTGGGATTCCCTGTGTCCTGGAAACTAGTATCTTCATCTAACATAGGGTCGGTTAAACGATTTTTGAAGCGCACAATAATCGATTGTTCTTGTAAATAAATTAATTTAACGAAGCAAATACCATATACTTAACTTGGTCTATTATAGTTAGATAGATATAACTCCGCGGGTCATCATCATCATCATCATCAGCCCTACTCGTCCACTGCTGGACATAGGCCTCCTTCATGACACGCCAACAAGCTCGATCCTGAGCAGTTCTCCGCCAGCCACTACCAGCCACCTTTTTGATGTCGTCGCTCCATCTCGCCCACAGGCGTCCCACTCTACGTTTGCCGAGACGCGTGTATTGGAGTATAACTGGGATACTAGGGTATAACTCCGTGGGTGTAACTGACATGGTTCTAGTAATGTTAATTAGGTAAAAAAAAGTTCAGTTGTCTCAAGAGGAAAACCTTATTTTTAGAGTTATCCCATATGTTTTCATCAATCATAAACAAATTAGCACATATGGCAACTTTTCTTCTATGTATCTTACAGTCATAATTCACGTCTATCTAACATTACTTCAGTGGGTAAGTGATCTTTTCTTCGCTACATTCTACAGGTGAATGAATATCCAGGTGATTTATTGTCGAAAGAATTTATACGTTACGTTATTTGCCTTAACGTACACGCAGTTACGGCTCACGTTTAATGTCGTAAACTATTTTAATTACCACATAGAAAATAGCTTAAGTAATAATTTACTTGACAGTGATTTATGTTGACTAATCAGGACTCTAATTGATCATGTTCAGTGCTATTATTACAACAACAAATCTCATTTTTGACAGCCATTACGGGTAGTCAGAAGCAAGAAAGTCTAACAAACAGTCTGACTTAAGAGGTATCGTGTTACCCAGAAACTGGGTTCAGGAGGTCAGATATACAGTCAGACCTTGAAAAATACTGGTATTCAGGAGCACTCAGTTTAACTGGAAGAAGACGCCAAAATAATTAGGAAAATCTAGACAGATAATTGGGATACGAATATGCGTTTTTCCAGACCAAATTTTGGCCATGCCGCCAATGTCATAGGCGACAAGCTCACTTCTTCTTCATCTCAGCCTATAGAGGTCCACTGCTGGACAAAGGCCTCTCCAAGGCTTTAATTCCATTGGGAGACATTGCCATAATCCCCACGCTTGGCAGCTGGGTTGGGGATCGCAATAATTTGATATTCCACTGGAAAAACGCTGTTGCCCGCTTCCCTCGTGAGAGTTCCCTTAGTCGCCTCTTACGACACCCACGGGAGGATATGGGTTGGTACTATTCTATGCCCGGTACCACATGGGTTACAAGCTCACGGTGTGGTGGATATTTGAACTTTCCTCGCTCTTGTTATCCGATGGAATGCCAGTCCGACACGATTGAAAAGAGATTAGGCGCAAGGTCAACGGCATAAAGTACTTCTCGAGTAACAGAGTATTACATTGTCAACTTCCAAATTCCGGGCTGTTAAAACCCAATAAATAGATCTTCTGGTCGGAAATGCGAATACTGAGCATGGGGCGGTGAGTGGGGTCTCTAATATTCATGTTATAAAGCCCTATATCCGGAGCCAATAATAACTGCAACATAAGATAGGATTACATAACTTGATATCTCGTAAACAGATTAATGCCTCCGCCCTAGTTGACTTAATGCTTTAATGAAAATACCAACCCACGCTGGCTCTTAAGCGCTATAACTATTTTATTGGCTACCTATGCGACAATATTATACTGTCGCCGATATTTTCTATCATAAATAGTAGGGTAGTTTATTTGACAGTAAAAAAGTATAATTGATACTATGTGTTTTCTGTGTAGTTCTGTTTGGGATTGCGAAGCGGGCGGTCGTGTGGCACGTTATTGTTGCTACGTGATTATTTTTCGATAAACTGCCGATATTATTTTAGAACCATAATACGTTGTGTCACAAACAGAATCGACGGCGTTGGGCAATTGTCTGGGGGGAACTGAATGCGACATATTTTTAGATTTTCTATAAATTGACTATCACTGCTGGGCAACATTGCGTTAGTAACATTGACATACATATTTACCTTGTAGAGAGCTCTTGACGCTAGTTCATTAAGAGCCTGTTCATCATCATGATTTCAGCCGAAAGACATCCACTGCTGGACATAGGCTGCCACCAAGGATCTCCACGACGACCGGTCCTGCGCGTTCCGCATCCAGTGGTTTCCCACGACCTTTACCAGATCGTCGGTCCACCTTGTCGGGGGCTGCACCACGCTGCGCCTTCCGGTGCGTGGTCGCCACTCGAGAACCCGTTGGCCTCATCGGGCATCGGTCCTACGGGCAATGTACCCAGCCCATTGATGTACCGACTCCTATAAAGATTGGAGACTCTGTTCTCGATATTGTTGACAGTTTTGTAATCCTGGGACAGACTATCCAGTTAGGTAGGTCCAACTTAGAGAAATTGGTTAATCGTCGAATCCAACTCGGTTAGGCTGCTGTTCGGAAAGCTACATAGAATTTTCTCGTCCGATATACCGCAGTGTCTCAAGACAAAAATGTTCGACCGATGCGTGTTGCCAGTGATGACTTATGGAACTGAGGTAATCATCAAAAAAAAAAAACTGAGTGAATAGGAAGGAAGATGGCAGTTGAGCGAGGTGATGCCATGTTAAACCCAACAACACGACCAATGATGCGGCGTCAGAGGGAGGATATGATATGGAGGGAGGATAATCTTGAAACCCTTCACGACCAAACTTCCGACACAAAAACATTTGGCGCATCATACCCAGCACACATAGCAACACAATTGCTCAGACCCGTCCTCCGTACGGCTTCACCAGACATCATGCGGAACACGTTGAATCTCGTGGTTGCAAGACTTTTTCTGGTGGGTGTTAACTTCTGCCGGCACCCAATGTTATGGCCTACTACCGAGAAATTATTTTGTATCGGACATCAAAATTTAAATACAACTATTTTATTTATACACTGCGCAATTCATGCAATATAGTATCCAGATATGTATAGTAGCTACAAGTGGTATTTAGGTATTATGTCAGGGTAAGACCTACCTCACTTCGAAGTGACACGCGCCGTAGCTCAGTGTCAGTAAAATTAAGACGCTATGCTGCTTTTGCTGTGTCACTGAACCCGACTGGAGGCGAAACGAAAATGTTCCTACGTACAAGCTACGGATATAAAACTAATAATAGTCACACCAACAGCGAAATTTTCAGCTTGAAAATGTCACAGGTATTTTTGCCTGAATTTATTTCCATGACGTTCCTAATTCTGGGAAGTTCGTACTCGCATATAATCTCGTCAATCGACATAGAAGGCAATTTGGAAGTTTTTCTGTATAGAAAGTCCATGAAAAACTGTAATAACCTTTAGTTTATCCATGGGTGTGATGAAGGTAATGTCTACTTCTGCAATAGCCAGAACTCACATCAGTGAAGATCCCCGTCTTCAGTGATGATACGAAGTTATAATTAGTTTCAATGTGTAAGTGTATTTAGAAATAGCCAGTTTCCTCTTCAAACATGGGTGCACAATGTCAACAAAGCTTTGTGTATGTTAGAAATTGGAATAAATTATTAAGTGTAGTAGTTTCTGCTTGCATTTTCGTCCACTTGTCCTTAGTCCAATACTTGTTCCCTCAACTCATACCGTCGTATCGCATCACCTGCCCGCGCTGTCGCTCACGTTTTTTTGTTCTAACTTTGGTCTTTTAGTTGGCTCCTAAGGATTATAACGTAATGTTTTATAGGCTATAGCTTTTCTCTAGATTAGGGATATCAAATGTAAAGAGATTTTTTAAATCCAATTACCAGCTTCGAAATAAGCAGAAAATGTGAGCAAACTGTTAAGCTTTAGTATTTGTATAAGAATAATATGATCAATATTTCACATCATAATTTATACGTTTATGCATGCATCGACACTTTGTACAGATTACCATTTATCTACATTATGTCTGACTAAAGCATGATTTGCATTAGGATGAAATATGCGATGTTAAAATATTATCGAAAGCGGAATATCGATAGCACTTACGTAATAGAAACGATGTTTATTCACTCTCAATATTAAATTGAATCAAGCAATTGATATCTTATCGTTTAATACGTTATTAATAGCAGTATATTTATAATAGAATAGTATATATTATATATACTCTTTATCTACCATTTACACCATATTATAAGAGAAATATAAATACAGATATAAATTTAAAATCCTACAGTTATAATTATATAATTTTGAAGTATTTTATATACAGTGACTAGTTGTGCCTCGCTGTATTGCTCGCGTAGGTTTCGAGATAAAAAGTATCCTTTTATATTTTTTATTTTAATTTTATTTATACTTTCGCACAAAGAAATGTACAGAGGCGGACTTAATGCCTTAGGTATTCTCTATCAGTCAACCACAGGTGGTGAAATGATTAGATGGCAGCGCTTTAGTTGAAAACAATTATAACGAATAAAAATGTCTTAAAATAATTTAAAAAAATACTTAAATAAGATATATCCACATGCATATTATTACCAAAATATATACAAAACTGAAACATGGGAGATAGGTGTTGAGATAACTAATGCAAAGAGATTGTCGTCCTCCGTGGCGCAACGGTCAACAAGCCTGCCTGCGACGTGGAGGCCCCGGGTTCGATCCCCGGCCAGGTCATGATGGAAAACGATCTTTTCCTGATTGGCCTGGGTCTTGGATGTTTATCTATATATGTATCTATTATAAATATAGTATCGTTGAGTTAGTATCCCATAACACAAGTCTTGAATTTACTTTGGGGCTAGCTTAATCTGTGCGATTTGTCCGTATATATTTATTTATTTATTTAACTCTACCCAAATTGTTTAGAAAATAATTCTGCAATTTCCGCTTAAATGGAAACCGATTGGTGGCCATCCTGGGATCAAGAGGAAGCGCATTCCATAGAAGAATGGAATGAATATGAAACGAAGAGTGAACAAAATCAGACGTATGTGAAGGAGAAGAAGTAAGAGGAGATTGTTAGAAGAACCCAGATTAGTCTGTGAAGAACACAAATATTGGAAGTGAGTCACAAGATAAGAAGGAGGAGTGGGTGAATTAAGAAGGGGGAAAAGCATGGTCAAGGCGCGCATACCTATTTCTTGTCCGACAAATGGGTATCCATTTGAGTTCAGACCTGTAGCTCGACACACGTTTATTATTCCTGGTTTCATTTATTAATCATCTGTGTGCCAAATTTCATTCAATTCCGTTCAGTGGTATCCATCTATTTATACATATTATATTCTCTTAAACTTCCACATTTATAATATAATTAAGATAGGATTTTATTTTCCATCGACCGTGCCCGTGGCGAGGAATCGATATAGAAACGGGAGCTATCGGGTCAAAAAGTAGTCTTAATGCCTTCTCTAGCATGCCATTTATCTGGCGTGAAATGATAACATACAGAGTCATTTTCAAATTTATGAATATGTACAGTCAAGACCAAAAGTCGAGTTGCAATCTCACAAAACTATGGCCAAGCAATACTAGTTGTAGTTACGACCTTCTTCTATAATAAAGTTTGATACACACTCATACACTTTGCTGCCCGCTTATGATTGTTAGGTACTACTTACTAATTTCAACGTCCACAGTAAGTGTTTCAATGGCCTAACGGTTTTCGCCTTGATAGGCGTTCAAGGTGGTTCGAGTTCAAATCTTGATAACTTACAAAATATTTTTTAAATGTTTATTGGTGAGTTATGAATGCTGACAACAAAAATATCTAAAAATACCGATCCGCAACTTAAAGATGATACTTTCTTTTAAGATTTTTTCTATATTAGAGTCATTATAAAAAGATGACGGTAGACTTGAAAGTATCTGAATCACTCCTTCACAAAAAATATTCCGCTACCTACAATAACTATGTATTATTAGCTACAATAAGTCAAATAATATTACTTAGCTGTTGTTAGTTGGTGAACATATAGTTACCAGTTTGTGTTATTAGTTTTACTTTTTAATCAATATGCAGACATATGCAGCAATATATCTCAAATATCATATGAAACCGGTTTTTGTGTAAGTTGTTTTTATTATTATTTGTGTTAAGGTGCAAACTAAACGCTTGTTGCAAGTCTGTAATAAAATTGTTATTGTTTTAGAGAAATACTGTAAGCCGTTGGAGGTTAAGGTCAAGAGGTTGGAGGACGAAGGTAGCTGTCGAGACAAGTGAAACGAAATGACAATATTTACCGTTGAATAAACTTTTAAATCTTGCGAAGAAGGGAGGTTGCATTTGTGGTTTAAAAATAAACTGGCGCGAATGGTGGAGTCTTATCGAGCTAAACAAAAAAAAAAAAAAACTATTTATAACAATCACAGTGCAGAAGTGTCCTACAGAGTGTTTTAAATATATACCATTATATATCTTAATAACGGACTCTAAACCATCTCAAAAGTAATTTAGCTAAGTGACAGTAATGTGTTCGGTTGGCTTAATGGCTAACAGATGTCGCCTTTTGCAATTTCAATACAAATTACTTTTGGTAAATTATAAAAACAATAATTTTGGAATTCGATAAGAAATAAGTTCGTTTACTTTTGAACTAAGAAAGCGCTTGAAGATTATAATCTCATGCCATCAAACTCCGAAAAAAGTCACTGCAGGATGACAGCACTAGTACCATGCTATACACGCAAAAAAATTGTAAATGTAATAAGCACTATTTTGTGTTTTAGTATAGATTATTTTATGATTGCAATAATATTCAGGTTAAGCTTCAATCCTCTTTTCTTTAAGAAAATGAATAATTAAGCTATAACCTCTTCAATCATAATATATGTATAATATTATAATTTTCATATCTAACAACCAAAAATGTTTTTTTGTATTTTTTACCATAACAATATCATAAGTTTGTCAAGGATTACTTTTATATAAAATATTACAATGCTGCCGTTTCAACGTTTGTTTCATTTGTTAGTATAAGTATATCTATACCGAATAATATATAACTTTATAGTATATTGCATTATAATATGCTTATTGTTTTATTTTTATATATTTGTTTATTATATTACCTCTATAGTAAACTAAAACATATAATATAAACCTTTTTTGGGATAAATATTCAATAAATTTTCCTATTCGTTTAAATATTATTTGCAAACATTTTTACTTTAAAATACAAAACAATTATCATAATTTTAAATTATATGAAACAACAAAAATATTTGTCTTTATTAAGGATCGAACCCACAATCGCTCGCTTATGATAGCACCATTGTTAAGTGCGGCCGCTAACTTAACTTCAAATGAAGTAACGAAATTTTGCATTACTTTAAAGAAAGACGGAGACTGCGATAAAAAAATAATGCGGTAGTGTGCGTGGCCGGTTTAGCGCAGGCGACAGTAGTCTTTAAGGTGGAAATGGACTTCTACAGCTGATTGTACAAAGAAAAAACACGCCAGGCCTTTGGTCCCCGCTACTATACGTAGATCTATGGCAGTCGTTACAAGTCGGCAGAAGTGCGAAGGTCTTGGAACCTGGGTTGTTGAGAACAGGTAGGTAGTCGCTCCATGTAAAATATTGATATTCAGTTAGACTGGAATCTGCCCCCTAATCGGCGAACACATTTTTGTCAAATGATTGCGACCCTCACTACTACGATCCCAACTGATCCTAACTAGTCGCAATCATTTGACAAAAATGTGTTCGCCAATTAGGGGGCTGGTTCCAACATAGTTGGGAAAAGACTATACAAATAATGATGTAGGTAGTGTATGGATTTTTGTGGCTACTATGTAGTAAATACATTAGGTATACCAATATATACCATAAGGAAAAATAAACAAATAAAATCTGTTTATTTAGTGACGAATTCTATTTATTTTTAGCATAAAGGCAGCAAAAGAACCAAACTAAGATAGAATTTTGAAGACAAATGTTAACTAGGGTTTGTCAAAAAGAGCTGAATTCAACAATTTCGAAGGAAGCTCTAATGGAACCGTTTGTGGGATACATGTTTCTAGAAAAGGGAATCGCATTCACATCATTGCACATAGCGAGAGCTAAGTTTGAAAGTTTCATAACTTTAACTAACCAATTGAAGTTGTTTACTGGAATTCAATAGAAGTTTCATATATTTGTAGAATTGGATTAATATGTTACTTACATTATTATATAAACATGTACATTTGAGTAGAATTTGTGAAGGCTATTAATTTAAATGCCTCAATAAATTAATGTGCTTCAGAGGGGCACTTTACAAATGGCATTTAACTTTGTGTTCTCAAGGGGTGTAGTACCTAGATTACTAGTGCTGTTGACAAACTGTAGACATTCTGTGCCTTCTCATCTCACGAAAGTTATATAGTTGGGAACTTTACCCTTGTTAGGCGTAGGTAATAATACTGTACTGGAGGAGGTAAAGTATTGCAATTTATTTTGTTATCTTCTTCAGTCTTTGCCATAAACAGTTTTGGTAATTAAAAAGCTATAAGTAACAAATGATTTAGTTATGTTTAAAAATATGTTAAGTGATTATTTGATTAATTTATTTGGCTAAAAGAGGCTAAGCGTAATCATTATATTTGGGGGGACACAACGCTTCCTGCGGGAAGGCTCTACAGTGGTGTCGTGTGATTCATGGCCCTTTACAGTGACCTGATCGCATCCCAGAGGGTCATGACCTTCCGACTAGTCCGGGGATACCACACGGTTACGGCTGAGGCGGTGAGCCTTCTTGCCGGATTGCCGTCATGGGATCTGGAGGTCAAAACCCTCGTCCACGAGTGGGAGTGGCGAGAGGAGGCAAAACGCTAGGGCATAAATAGGCATAACTCAGATGCCGCGCATAAATCGCGGTACAGCGGACTGTGCTACAGCGGTAATTTGATAGCGGCATGGATAGTTCGATTATCGCAAACCAGTGCTAGGCACGCCACTATAGCGGCGATAAGTCCCCTCTTTGAGGTGCCATGGCGTCTTCACCTTCCACCTGACTCAGGTCCTCACTGGACACGGTTCCTGGAGGTTCCAAGGTCTCTGTTCTGGATAAGGAAATCACATCATTTTTCACCACTGTGGGCATCTGATGGTTCCCCAACAACATCATTAATTTTTTTTCAGATCACATGTATGTATATCATCGCGTGTAGTTCAATAACACGTTTAAGGCGACGTTGAGGTTGCCCCTCCATTGCAGCGCCTCGACTATGTTCGCGGAGGCGCGCACAGACTGCTTACACGCAACGATGCGCAAGAGGTGCGTGGCATCGCCTCATCGCCAACAGACTGGATAGCCTAAGGCGGCGTCCTAATTGAGAGTGATCGTACGATGGCACGATGTGTTTTTCATCTCACGATCAAAGAGGTCGTGCGATGACCTAATAGGTGTCGTAATAGATCGCGCGATGTCCATCGTATGATGCCGTCGCTTAATGGCTGGCGAGCCTCACGCGTCGACGCATCGCATAGGTAAACAATTAGGACACTCAAAAGAGATCTGTTGCTTTGATGACATGATCGCACGATCAAACAAATTATGCGATCGTTATTAAGCATTTCATGTGCTCACATGATTAGTTGCGAGGTTCAAATAGGACACTTTGATGAAATCTGTATGTTCGAACTCATCGCACGACGCGAACGCATCGTGTCATCGTGCGATCTACACCAATTAGGACAACGCCTAAGTGTATCCAGCAATTTTGCGGCAGACCTAGACCAAAGCTGCCGTGTGATTTGACTGTTATGGTTTTTGCTTGTTACTTTGTATGTTACCTTTTATACATGTATCTGTTTGTCTTACTACTTGAAATAATCTAATTTGATTTAATATGATCCAATTTGTTAATTACTCCAACAAGTTGAATATTAGTGGCAGAACTTTCCTTAATAATTGTAGTAACAATGGTCTTACAACTATATTAGTGTTACTACAAACTAAGATTAATAAACCTTACCTTACCGAAACCATAGACAACCTGTCTGTTACCAAAATACCTTTGAAGGTATTTTTATCCCGAAATGTATATATTCACCCAGTTATTAGATGTGAAGTATTTATGAGATGAATAATATTTCCTTTTCCTTTTATGATTCATAATATTGAATCTTGAAAAGGCTCGATTTCATTAACATTTATCAACAACAATATTTTTATATCATGAAAGGCTTTATTTGTGATAACCAAATGTACAAACACGTACACACACATATGTACTTCTTCACCATTATTTCGTATAGTACCAAGAGTTCCTGCGCTTACACACATAGGTATTCAGGACGTGTTTGTACACTTGGTAACCACAAGGAAGGCGTGTGATACTTCGTGACATAAAAATTCTATATATGTACATCCTCATCATCTCAGCGTTAATCCCAGTCGCATCCGAAGCTTTTTCAGTTTTGGAGTCTGGGGTCCGTTTTTACCAGTCTAACTGCTGATTTTTGGCTAATCTTCAATATTTTCCGTGAGAGACTGCCGCCTGACCTCCACAACCCGAAGGCGATATCGAAGCATTACAGTTAGGCCAATTATGGACTTTCTAGGGCTCCAACAACCCGTAACGACTGCTAATAGATGTTCGTATAGCAACCGAGACCAACGGCTAAGTGCTTTCCGAGGCACGGCCACGAATTCTAAATAAATGTACACGTGAGAACAAAATTTCACACTTGGTTTCACGAAAGTTTAGGCAAAACCAACATTGCAACACATAAGATAATAGGGTATGTGCCATCCCATATACCTAGTAGGATATGAGCCTTTTGCTATTAACTAGGCACAAATCTGGATTCCGGACTTGCCATAAAACTGCTTATATACAAATCTGATAACAATTCGCCCGATCATGGATCCGAACTCAGAAACTTCAGTCGACCGATTCTATAAAAATGTCACCGTGAAAAGTTAGGTGAATTGAAGTTGTCATTAGTGTCAATCCCTAGAATTAATTGGTATGTCAACTCTCTCCAGACTCACTTCACGTAGCTATGTTTTAACGCAATAGCACTTTTGACCACAAGAGTAATAAGGGCAGTTAAATGTTGGGCTTGCAGGCGGCGACCAGTGGGTAGCTCCCCGCCAGATAAGGACCAGGCCGGGTCGACGGAACGTTGTGTTACAAGCGCGCTTCAAGGAGAGGTCAGCACGTCGTGACGGGGTCCGCGAAGACCAGTCCCTCCTGGGGTTTGTAGGGTTGCGGGTTGGTTAAAAAAGAAACCGTGGCCCTGGCGTACAGGCAAGTGAAGGAACACGTGGGTTTTAGTCAGTAAAAGTCTGTCACGTCCTTCCCCTCCGCGCAGAATGGGAGAGTCATTTCATGATTTCAAATCCAAAACAAAAAAAAGACAGTCAAATGTCATCACCATGAAAATAGAATAATTTATTTATGAAATCTCAGGAGTTACCTATTTTCAAATCTAGTGTATGTTACAGGTAGATACACCAGATCAGATAAAAAAATCAAATTGATTTAAAATTACCAAGTAACATTATTAATTTGAAAATTCGTAGGCAAAATACTTAGACTGAATTTAGTAACATTTATTGAGTAAAACATACAAGTATTTGGATGTTTTGAGGGGCATTGCCACGCAAACTATAACCATGAATTTAACTCATGATTCTAGACCCCCCTAGAACAAAATACCTACGCTATCAAAAAAAGTGTATTTTATCTCAGGGTGTTCAGAATTTTGGTACTAAATCCACGTTAACAGATTGCACGTCGATGTCCCTGACACCGTGTATGTTATTTAAGGCGATAAACTGATAACGGCGTCGCTTCTTTTGTCCACAAACTAAGTTAATTTTAAGTTAAACTAATGTTAATTAGTGTTAAACGTAAATTGACGTACATATCGCACTGTTTTAATCATTACAAAACTGTCTATGTCTAATAATTTTAACTACTATCCTTTTCATAAAGAAATAGAAAGGAAAAGATGCACGGAACTTCAATTTATTTATTTCTTTAGTTAGTGAACAACGAGGTGCGAGTTCGATCCCAGCGCAGTGCAAATTTTATATATTTGTATGCATGAATATAAATATTTAAACTAGTCTGGTCGTGCCTCAGAAAGCACGGTAAGCTGTTGGTCCCGGTTGCCTTACGAACTAATCTAATCGTAGTCGTTACGGGTTGTTGGAGCTTTCAAAAGTCCAACAATTGCTCTAACTGCAACGCTTCGAAATCGCCTTCGGGTCGTGGAGGTCAGACGGCAGTCGCTTCATGGAAAATATCGAAGTTTAGCCAAAATCAGCAGTTAGACTAGTAAAGGAGACCCCAGACCCTAAAGCTGAAAAGCTTTGGATGCGATTGGGACTAACGCTGAGATGATGATGATAATGAGTGAACAAAGGTATTGAGGCCAATGTTACAGACTCGTATAACATTTAGTCATTAAAAAATAACGCTTGTATCTAACTAACCCCATCGTGATGCTCACAGTCCATACAAACAAAATGAGCAATTGCTACTAAGAGTGCTCTTTCTGAACTAAAATACCTAACTCCTTTGTGTGAAGTGCCAAAGTGCATTAAAGTTTAACAATACCACAACTTGTCGTTGTAAAGACTGTGCCGTACGTAACTTGGGAGCCCTAAAAATAATTTACCGTGCTATAAATAGCGGTAAGTAGTGGTAGTTATGGTTTATTTTCTTTTTAATTAAGAGCTTGTTTAATTTGTTTAAGCTTAGTGTCGGTTTTATGAATGTACGAGAATCACGTTTACATGTATGTACATTACAGTGGTACAGGATTATTCATTTGCAGAGTTGAAAATCCTCATCGATGAAAAAAAAAGCATGTGTATTGTGTGTGAATAAATAAGATTACGTCTGGAATATGATTACTTATGGATTATGTCTGGAATAAATAAGGTTACGGTCTGTACGCATAAACTCGTGACTCCTATTTTTTTATATATTATGTAGGGTAAAAACCGTCAGGAAGGCGAAGCCGAAGTTCCGGATAATTGAAGTGTCTTCTCATCCCATGATTCTCATCCATCGTGGGCGGTATTTCTATAAAACGTTGAAAAATAACTATAGTGTTATGTTCGATTCTTATTATTTTAACTGGACAGACACTTAAAGTGATCTCACTTTAATACCTATTAAAGGATTACAATGATACTCTCAGGTTAAAACAGGTAAGAGCCAATAGGTTAGAGTGCGTGATTTTCCGTCAGCAGCTGTCAATGATATGACAGTCGCCACCCCTTCAAATCACGCCTACTACTCTATTCGGGGTTACCCGCTCATATTTTAATATTACTCGAATCGAGTCGACTAAAACAATATTGATTAAAATCGAGTTATGATCTTTCTTATTACTCTTAATAATCAGAGCGCCGTCTTATATATCTATATCTATACTAATATATAAAGCTGAAGAGTTTGTTTGTTTGTTTGTGCGCGCTAATCTCAGGAACTACTGGTCCGAGTTGAAAAATTCTTTTTGCGTTGGATAGCCCATTAATCCAGGAAGGTTTTAGGCTATATAACATCACGCTGCGACCAATAGGAGCGGAGCATAACTAAACCACGCGAACGAACTCGCTGGCGGCCGCTAGTCTATTATAAAGTAGTGCTTGACCGCAATGCCGCCTGATGGTAAGCAGTGATGCAATCGTTAATAGTAAAGCGCGCTAATTTATTAAGAGCCTATTCACTCTAGCCTCGAAGAATCGCCGCTGGCAAATTGTTCCAATCCCTCGATGTACGCTGTATAAAAGAAGAGACGCTTCGTCTAGATCGTAGTGGTGTCAATAACGTAAGGGTGTAATTCTCTCGCACACTCTCCAAAATGCATCCTGTGCTCCAAGCTTTGCAGACCGTTTCCGATGCGTGTGTTTTCAAAATAAAAAGGCATGACCATACACATTTGTATACGAAAATAAGTCCTTTTATTTATTCTAGCTGCATAGAAAACATGTACCGTGCGGGAGAAGAGGGTAAGGGGTGGTGTACCCTTTCCCCTGTTCTCCAGCGCACATCTAGCCTTTAGCATTTTAAAAACTTGATTCCGACTGACATAGGTTTTGAGTTAATTATTGTAAACGTAAGAGAGAGCTTCTGTATAAAAACGTATTTACGTTTTTATACAATATATAATGTTCTTTATGTAATGTTGTCACATTAGACAGTAAAGAAGAGGGAGTAAAAGAGGGACACAAACAATTTAATAATATAATAAAAGCAAATAAAAATAAAAGTATAAAAATGATGTGAATGATGAATGAGGTGAAGAACAAGTAAAATATAAAAAGGTACACAATAAAATATAAAAAGTAAAGCTTCAGTGACGGCCTCGGCGGGGGAGGGCCGCGCAGAGGGCCCGGCGGCTGAAGGTGGGTGAAGAGGGCCGGCGCAGATGCCCGGCGGCTGAAGGCAGGCGGTTGAGGGTCAGCGAAGAGGGCCGGCGCAGAGGCTCGGCGGCTGAAGCCCAGCGGCTGAGGGCCGGCGACAGCTGTAGGCAGGCGGTTGAGGGTCGCAGAAGAGTTGTAGTGGAGCGGGGCGGCCGAGAGGGCCGACAACAGCAGCGGAGATCCAAAGACTGCAGCGAAAAGCGGCTCCCGCGGCAGAGGTCCGGCTACAGCAGCGGCGCCGCCATCAGAGGCGGTGGCGCCGCCAACAGAGACAGTACCAGGCAGCAGAAATGTAGCAGGACCGGTCCTGCAACGGAGAGCCGGCAGCAGCACGATGGAGCGGCTCCGACATAAGCTTGACGGAGGAGGGTCCCCTCTCCGCGAGGGAGAGGGTAACCCTAGAAGGGCTCTGCAGGGATAAAACACTCGATAAATAAAATATCAACACCGTAAGCACCAGGCCGAAACTCAAGCTGAACTCTCAACGGTCTGCGAGGGCTTCCGAAGAAACCTCGCAGAACAGCATTCCACAAAATTTTGAATATTTGAATATTTAAAAGTAATATAAAATACCGTAAAGGAGTTCGGCATAACAAATCCGATAGAAAGATAGCGGGCAGTTAAGAATTTAGAAGAAAAAGGGTTGTCATAGAGACATAATCAACAGCGTTGTCAAAAACTGTCATAACAATAAAAATATTATTGTAAATGTGTAAATGTAAGTAGATATTAAATTAAAGCGTTGTGTTGTGTAGGAAAAATATTATCAGAACAGCGCCTCATAATACAGGAATGCGTATTATGACCTGCAGAAATGAATGATATATGAGTATGAAGAAGTAAGTATATGTAGGTTAATAAAATAACACTACATTTTCCCCCCGACCCTGGAAAAATTTTCACCTGGAGAAAATTTTGATATAGAATTCCTAAAGAGACCGTAAAACTTCACTTCGCAGATTCAGACATCCCCATTCACCCATTTATACTATCTCTGACAAGCAATCTTCTTCATACAGGTATGGGTGGAGTTCACAATTAATGACTGCCACTCATAGAAGTGAGTTTTAAAATGACGATAAGGCTTATTTAAGGAGGTGTCAGCCGCTCCAGACATGGAAAAAAAAAGACATTTGGTGTAGGCTTACTTAAGGAGTCACCAGCCGCTCCTGCATAGGCTTATTTAAAGAGTTGCAATCCGCTCCAGGAAGAAGTGAAGAGTGAAGCAAAACGCTCCAAGAAGAAGAAAGGGTGAAGCTGAAATGAAGGTGTAGGTGAAGCTGTGGAAAATTAGATTAATTAGTGTGTTAGACAGTAGAAACAACGCTGTGAAAAGAAAATAAAATATTAGAAATTTCCTGTAAGGATAGAAAGAAAGGTTAGTGTGAGAAAGTGTGAGATAGATGCCAAAATGTTAAGCCAAAGAATTGAGACACTAGATGAAGTGTTTTTTGGAATTTAGAAAGGAGGGAGTGGGTAAGAGCGAATTGGGCGCCAAACTGTCACATTAGACAGTAAAGAAGAGGGAGTAAAAGAGGGACACAAACAATTTAATAATATAATAAAAGCAAATAAAAATAAAAGTATAAAAATGATGTGAATGATGAATGAGGTGAAGAACAAGTAAAATATAAAAAGGTACACAATAAAATATAAAAAGTAAAGCTTCAGTGACGGCCTCGGCGGGGGAGGGCCGCGCAGAGGGCCCGGCGGCTGAAGGTGGGTGAAGAGGGCCGGCGCAGATGCCCGGCGGCTGAAGACAGGCGGGTGAGGGTCAGCGAAGAGGGCCGGCGCAGAGGCTCGGCGGCTGAAGCCCAGCGGCTGAGGGCCGGCGACAGCTGTAGGCAGGCGGTTGAGGGTCGCAGAAGAGTTGTAGTGGAGCGGGGCGGCCGAGAGGGCCGACAACAGCAGCGGAGATCCAAAGGCTGCAGCGAAAAGCGGCTCCCGCGGCAGAGGTCCGGCTACAGCAGCGGCGCCGCCATCAGAGGCGGTGGCGCCGCCAACAGAGACAGTACCAGGCAGCAGAAATACAGCAGGACCGGCCCCTGCAACGGAGAGCCGGCAGCAGCACGATAGGAGGGTCCCCTCTCCGCGAGGGAGAGGGTAACCCTAGGAGGGCTCTGCAGAGATAAAGCACTCTATAAATATACTAGTAAACACATATAAGCACCAGGCCGCGACTCAAGCTGAACTCAAAAACTGTCAACGTTCTGCGAGGGCTTCCTAAGAAACCTCGCAGAACAGCATTCCACAAAATTTTGAATATTTGAATATTTAAAAGTAATATAAAATACCGTAAAGGAGTTCGGCATAACAAATCCGATAGAAAGATAGCGGGCAGTTAAGAATTTAGAAGAAAAAGGGTTGTCATAGAGACATAATCAACAGCGTTGTCAAAAACTGCCATAACAATGAAAATATTATTGTAAATGTGTAAATATAAGTAGATATTAAATTAAAGCGTTGTGTTGTGTAGGAAAAAATATTATCAGAACAGCGCCTCATAATACAGGAATGCGTATTATGACCTGCAGAAATGAATGATATATGAGTATGAAGAAGTAAGTATATGTAGGTTAATAAAATAACACTACAATGTTACGGAAAAGGACAAGTGCAGTTTATAAGTGTAAAATGAATATTTTCTTACAAATAGAAAAGTTGAAATGCCTAAGTAATTTTTAAAATAGGTACTCGCTTGAACTGTAAGTGCTATTTTCAGAAACATAAAATATACTTATAATCAAAACAACTGCGTTCGTGGTGAAGATAAAGTTTGGTTAATTGTCTAACAGGCGGTCCCTTTTTAATGTGCAGCTCAGTTGACGGATTTTTCACGGCTAATATATTCTAATTATTTTAATATAGAAACTCTATCAATTAAATCAGCCTATTGCAGTGTACCACTGGATATAGACCTCTCCCAGTCTCCACCACTACACTATGTTCTCCATCTTCCACCACCAGTCTATTCCCGGCCAACTTCTTTAGGTTATACGCCCATCTAGTTGGGGAGCGTTCTACACTACGCTTGTTTTCTCGGGGGTAGGCCACAACATCGGCCGCCGGCATAAGTTACCACCCACCAGACAAAGTCATGCCGCCAAGCGATTCGTCGTGTTCCGGCATGATGTCTGGTGAAGCCGTACGGAGGACGGGTCTGAACAGTTGTGTTGCGATGTACGTGCCGGGTACGATGCGCGAAATGTTGTTGTGTCGGGAGTTTTGTTGTAGAGGGCCTCCAGATCAATCTCCCTCTGGCGCAGCATTGTTGGTCGTGTTTATTTATTTATATATTCTTTATTGTACACCAAACAAATATCGAACAAAAACAATCAACACAAAACAACATACAATGGGCGGCCTTATCGCTAATGCGATCTCTTCCAGGCAACCAAAGAATGGACAGATTCTTCCGAACCACAAATGGGACTGTCGTTGGTGCAAATATTATTACTACTTTATACTAAGTTAGATACACAAATACATACATATGCATAAATAAATACATATATACTGAACAGAACAAGTTAACAAATAAATTAGCGAAAAAGTGTTTGTTGGACGAAGATCATAACGACAAGTAGTGTTCCTTCACAAGTCTCCTGTTCACAAGTCCTCTGTTGAATTCCTGCAACGACTGCGCACGTTTTATTTCAATTGGAAATGCATTCCACAAACGAGGGGCCTGTACAGTGTAAGATTTATCAAGGAACGTTGTGGAATGCGTAGGCATTTTGAGCTTTAAGTTTTCTGACGACCTTAAAGATTTAGTATGTGAGTTGCACAGAAATTGAAAGCGATTCTTGAGATAAAGGGGGGTGAAAGGAGAAAAAAGCACATTGTATAGAAGGGAAAGAATATGAGCATTCCGACGAAGGCGAATTGGTAACCACTTGAGCTTCACACGAAATTCGGATACATGGTCATATTTGCGCAGACCGAATATGAACCTTATACAAACATTTTGAAGTCGCTCAGGCTTATCTAGTTGGTCTTGGGTAAGATCAAGATAGCTGACATCAGCATAGTCAAGGATAGTTGGAAGAAGTGACTGTGCAAGCGCAATCTTGGTGGCAGTCGGCAGGAAATTACGTAATCTCTCCAGAGACGCAGCGGATGCAAATAGCTTGCGGCTAACTTCCTGCAGCTGGGCAGTCCAAGAGAAGGCTTTGTCAATGTATATTCCCAAGTTCTTAACTTTTTCACTAAAGGGAACCACTGAGTTTTCAAAAGAAACTTGAGGTAGGGTCGTCCAGTAGATTCTAGAGACCGTCCTAGAACTACCCACGACAATAACCTGCGTCTTTATGGGGTTGACCAAAAGCTCATATCTTTTGCTCCAGTCACATGTGCGGGCCAGATCACGATTAATTGCTAATATAGCCTCAGACAGATTTCCAAGAGGCGCTCGTGAGTAAATTTGTAAATCATCAGCATAAAGATGGTAGGAAGAAATTAGTTCATCAGAGATAGAGTTAATAAAAACTGCGAAAAGTAAAGGAGATAACACCTTATATCATCCGTAATATTCAGAAGCGCTGTGGTGGTGCTATGACCAGGACGAATGCCAGATTGGAAGGAGTTGAGGAGATTATTCTTAGAGAGAAAAGTGCTCAATTAACATTACATCACCGCGCTCAACTGCCGTCTTCCTTCCCATTTACTCAGTTCCTTTGAGTGAGTAGGTTTAATAAACTAACGCGCCTTACTATCAACGATTGCATCACTGCTTACCATCAGGCGGGATTGCAGTCAAGCGCTAGTTTGTAATTTATAAAAAAAAAAAAACTTAGTCTCCAATCCAGAACAGGGCGCATCTGTCCCAAGCCAATGAGTTCTACCACTCGAGTTTACTTACTCTACAGGCTATGTCGGTAACTGCTGGTAAATTTACTAAACCAATGTTGCAATAATTACATAATCAGCTTATAATGTTCCCACTCCTTGGACACAGGCCTCCTCTTGGTGAGAGGGAGTGGGCTGTGTTGTAGTTATAAAATAAATGGGATGCAGTACCTCTTGGGATCCTTTTGTAAAACTTCAAAATTAAATCACATATAATTCATTCACACATTATATTTTTCAATTTTAAAACAAGACTCTATAAATAAACAGTTATAACAAACATATCTTATAATTTCCTTTAAATACGAACCATTCTTTTATCACAACATTTTTACTACTACTAAAGCAACAACATATTTTTCTCTTGTCTCCCGAATCTGTCTTCCAAACTTAAATATATTTAATTTCTTTATAAATGTTAGCTGCCAGAGACAATAATGAAATTCAACCTCAACAGGCTGTATACACGTCTGTGCACATGTCTTCAAAGTTTTGGGTCTAGGACATGTCGGTTTTCTCACGATGTTTTCCTTCACCGTTTCGGGAGGAGTGATGATAAATAATATACATAAAGTAAGGCGCCTGGTGGGGTTCGAACCTATGACCTACAACTTCTAAGTCACGGTTGATACCAGGCCACCACTTCCCTCTCGCAATAATTATTATTACTTTATATTTAACATAACTTAACCTTGATCTGTAATTGTTAGCCATCGTAATTTGGGTCTTCGCAGTCCCCAAACTAGGTGATGGTGATACAGTGACTTTATCTTGAGAACCAGAGTTGTAATACACAATTTATGTAAGTTTAAATAAAAAAAGAAAAGAGTTTATGTAAGAATAAATAAATTACGAGTTCTTATATAAAACTAAATAAAATAATATCGAAATCAAAGTGAAAGTGAAATTTATATTAAAAACTAAAATATAAATATACTAAAAATATTGTACTTTAATTATAACAAACAATTGGGGATAAAATGTAAAATAATCCAAAATGTTGATGACGACGAGGTGTGATAATAGACTATGGGTATGTTATAGGTGTGTGCGTGGGTTTCCGAGTGTCAATTGAGTGATGTGAGAAAGATTTCCGATTCATCGTAAGAAAGACCTAATAGCAATTGTTTGACAATTTCTTAGATAATCTATGCACACGCACAGCTACTATTAAAAGAAGGTTATGCATCGTAAGTTTTTAAAGGAAGCTTCTAGAATGTACTAAAAACTTTGACTCACGCTAATAGGCAGAGTGGATTAATCCGCGGGGTTCCGCCAGAAGCACGCGAAGCTCAGAAGCGGTTGGACATATTTTGGTATAATAAATTTAATTAACAGTTCAACCCATCTAAACTGTTAAATATGTATCAACAACACAAGATGACACTCAATGTTTACAACACACACTCAACTAACAAACGTTTAAGTTGATAAGTTGAACAAAAACAGCTGAACACTTAAAAACGTGTAAACATCAACGTAGGTGAAAATTACTACGTATACATACACGGCAGGTTGAAAATTTATAGCATGATCGTGTGGTTTAATATTGGGGTCCCGTGTATCACATCCTGTGGGCTGTCTAACCCCACCTCGCATACATGGAGCCTGTAATTTGCATTTTGAGTAAACGCTGTGCAGTTAAAACTTTTGCTGCTAAAAGCCTCAACGTCTGCCTTGTGCTATATAAACTTCGTCTCAGCGATCATTTTGGACTCCGTTTGCTTTAAAACGTAACTTAATAACTCTATACACTTTCTGTTTTAAAAGTTGGGTTACATTGTATGCTTTAAGTGAATTAACTTGTTCGTTTGCAAGTCTTTTATTGTTGTTTCCAATGAAGATTGTAGTAAAAGTATTCCCATCGTATTGTTAACAACTGTGTCGGTAATTTCATAGGTTTTAGGGCGTTTCTTTTTAAGCACTTCGCTGTGGATTCAGTACTACTACAATGTAACATTTTTACCTAAATATGGGTTCTTTCTTTGCCAATATATGTATATAAACCATAATCTATTACAAGGAACCAGTGTGAATTGGTGGATATTACGTCTTCGATGTTTCGTTTTGAATTGAACTGTGGTGATATTTCCAGTTAGCTCAGTGGTCAAGCTATTGACTGCTGCTTTGTGTGTCGCTGGTTCGATCGAAATATTTGTATGACCTACAAGTGGTTGTTCCGGATCAGGCTGTTTGTGTATGTTTTTTTTTTTTTTTATAAGTTATAAACAAGCGCTTGACCGCAATCCCGCCTGATGGTAAGCAGTGATGCGATCATTGATGGTAAAGCGCGCTAGTTTATTAAGAACCTATTCACTCTAGCCTTGAAGACAATCAAATTGTAATGTGACGGAAACACCGTCGCTGGCAAATTGTTCCAGTCCCTCGATGTACGCGGTATAAAAGAGGAAGCGAAACGCTTCGTCCGGGTCGCAGTGGTATCAACAACGTAAGGGTGGAAACTCGCCGTACGACGGGTCGTCCGATGGTGGAACGGAGATGGGGGAATTAAATCATGCAATTCCCTTGCACACTCACCAGAATGCAACCTATAGAAGACCGAAAGGCTGGCTACTCTACGCCTGTGCTCCAGGCTTTGGAGACCGTAAGTCTGGGTCGCCAATCAGCCTCTTCGCACGCCTCTCCACTGACTCCAAAGTATCCAGGTGACATTTCGCAGCATGTGAGTTTATATGTTTGTAAACGCACCCACTGAACAGGAAAAATTCCTTGTGTGGGGCAACATAGTAGGCAGGCATACCTAAAAAAATACTTCACACAAATTTTTGTACCTCCTTGGAGTTTCAATAATTTATAATTACTGTACAGGTGTATTAGACAATTGTATTGGTGGCTTAGACAAGACCAAAATTATGTTCAATGAACGGGTCACTCCGGGACCGGTTGCCGTAAATGGAATGCCGCTCGAAGTTGTTTCAGAGTATGTATACCTCAGGCAAACGTTGCAATTAGGGAAAAACAACTTCGAGAAGGAGGCAAGTAGAAGGATCCAGCTGGGATGGGCAGCATTTGGTAAACTTCGTCGGGTATTTTCGTCGCCCATACACCAATGTTTGAAGGCCAAAATCTTCAACCAGTGCGTCCTATCCGTCATGACTTACGGAGCCGAGACGTGGACACTAACGGTTAGACTAGTCCATAAGTTTAAAGTCGCTCAGCGAGCTATGGAGCGGGCTATGTTGGGCGTCTCTCTGAAGGACCGCATCAGAAATGAGGTGATCCGACAGAGGACCAGAGTTACCGACATAGCTGAGAGGATTAGCAAGCTGAAGTGGCAATGGGCTGGTCACATATGCCGCAGGACCGACAACCGTTGGCGTAAACGAGTCCTTGAGTGGAGACCGCGTCTCGGCAAACGTAGCGTAGGATGCCCTTGGGCGAGATGGAGCGACGACATCAAAAAGGTGGCTGGTAGTAGCTGGTGGAGAACTGCTCAGGATCGAGCTTGTTGGCGTGCCATGAAGAAGGCCTATGTCCAGCAGTGGACGAGTAAAGGCTGATGATGATGATGATGATGGTACAGGTGTGTGCTATGATAAATTGTGGAAGTGCTTACTGATACATTCTCGTTAGTTCTCAAAATGAGAAAGGTTACCTGAAATTAAATAAGCTGCGATTGATGTTATTACAGTCATTAAATAGTAGAGTTTATTAAATTTTCAAATAATAAAGTTCAAAATTTATAAAGTAAAATATTTACCAAAGCATCAAGCAGTTTAGACAAGTGTGTTGTTAAGTGGCGAAGGTGTTTCGCTAGACGTACTCGTACTTACATACATTGTAAGGCAACCCCGTCTTAAAGGTTAAGGTTAAGGTGGGAGGCCACAACATCAGCCGCCGGCATAAGTTACCACCCACCAGACAAAGTCATGTCGCCAAGCGATTCGTCGTGTTCCGGCATGATGTCTGGTGAAGCCGTACGGAGGACGGGTCTGAGCAGTTGTGTTGCGATGTGTGCCGGGTACGATTTGCCAAATGTTGTTGTGTCGGGAGTTTGGTCCTGGAGGGTAGCGGGATCCGAAGCACGGTGCTCCGCTGGCCGACCGCAGGTAGTTGGGGGCCCAAGTAGTGTGCCAGCCACACACGAAAGGCTGCCCCGCCAACTGCGAAAAATCCCAGGGTGGCCCCATCGTGCCGGTTGGCGACCGGACGAGAGGACCCGATGGCGATCCCTGGGGGGGTTCGGGCGTCCCCGCAGTCTCCAGATCAACCTCCCTTTGGCGCGGCATCGTTGGTAGTGTTGTTGGGTTTAACATTGCTTCACCTCGCTCAACTGCCGTCTTCCTTCCTATTCACTCAATTTAAAATCAAAGATGAAAAGTACAAATAAGAAAAGTAGGTGTGCACAGCGGGCGCACGTCCTCTCGTTTAAAGTGCACCTCTCAAACATTCGAGGTCTGCACTCCAATATCGATGCAGTCCACCACCACCTTGAGACTGAAAAGCCTCACCTACTTTTCTTGACGGAGACCCAGATCAGATGTCCGTCTGATGCGGCATACCTCAACTACCCGGGATACTCTTTGGAGCATCATTTCCTGCAGCGTGCTGGGGTCTGTGTGTATGTCCGCAATGACATCTGTTGCCGGCGTCTCCGTCACCTCGAAGACCCTCATCTATCGACCTTATGGCTGTTGGTTGACACTGGTGTAGACAAAATTGTCTACACCTGTGTCTACCGATCGCACAGCGGTGATCAGGAGACAACTCGGTTATTCGACCACCTCAGTGAGGCTGCTGACAATGCGCTGCATCGGCACCCTGACGCTCAGTTCGTCGCTCTGGGGGACTTCAACGCCTGCCACCAGGACTGGCTCTTCCCATACCAGAGGACCGACCACGCTGGGAGAGAAGCGCGAAACTTCGCGCTTTCTATGGGCCTTTCCCAGCTGGTAGAGCAAGCGACTAGGGTGCCTGATGTAGTTGGCCAGACAGCCAACTGTTTGGACCTTCTGCTGACCACTGATCCGGACAGATGTGTTGTAACAGTTTCCTCACCGTTGGGAACTTCAGACCACTGTCTGGTGAAGTCTGTGTCATCCTTCTCCCCTCCAGATCACGACTCTCGTGGTGAACGGAGATTGTGGCGATACAAGTCAGCAGATTGGGATGAGATGCGCCACTTCTTTGCGTCTTATCCTTGGCAGCAGGTCTGCTTCTCTTCTGGCAATCCGTCGAGCTGTGCGGACGCTATAACCGATGTGGTGCGTCAAGCTATGGAGTATTTTATCCCCTTCAGCGACGTGCCCGTCGGTGGCTCAGCTCGCCCATGGTTCAATGCCGATTGTGTCCAAGCTGAACAGCATAAGCACGCGGCATTTCTCACCTGGGTTGACGCTCGTGACCGCAGAGCTCCGGATCTAAGCTCAAAGAAGAGAGCCTTTAACCGTGCTGCCAAGTCCTACAAAAAGGCGCTTAAGAGGGCTCGCTTCGACCGTATTACCCATATTGGCAACAAGCTATCTGCGCAGCCATCCGGTAGCAGATCTTTTTGGTCCCTTGCCAAATCGGTCGAGGCGAACTTCTGTCGACCCACACTGCCTCCGCTGGTGAGGCCTGATGGAACACTGGCCCATACGGCGAGAGAGAAAGCAGGTCTCTTTGCATCTCTCTTTGCCCATAGTTCGCGTCTTGATACTGGCAGTGCTACTCCACCTAATTTACCTCATTGCGGAGCTTCAATGCCGGAGGTTCGCATTAGGAACAAGGAGGTCCTGAGAGCACTGTGTCGTCTGGACGTGAATAAGGCTAGTGGTCCAGATGGTATACCAGCGATTGTTCTTAAGGCATGTGCGCCCGAGTTGTCTCCTGTATTGACGCGCCTGTATCGCCTCTCATTTGGGACTGGTATAGTGCCCAAGTCCTGGAAGCTTGCCAACGTGCAGCCCGTGCCCAAAAAGGGTAGTCGTGCCGATCCTACCAACTATCGGCCGATTTCGGTAACCTCCATACTCTGCAAGATTATGGAGCGTGTATTGAATTCGCGCCTCTTGGCTTACCTGGAAGGTAACGATCTCCTCAGTGACCGACAGTACGGTTTTCGGCGCAATCGGTCAACTGGGGACCTACTAGTGTATGCCACTCACTTGTGGGGCGAGGCCCTCGAGAGAAATGGGGAAGCGATTGCCGTCTCCCTTGATGTCTCGAAGGCCTTCGACCGGGTATGGCACGCTGGCCTTTTGAGTAAGCTTCCAGCGTACGGCGTTTCCGCTGGCCTGACTGGCTGGGTTAAAGACTTCCTGACTGAACGGTCCCTCCGAGTTGTTGTCGACGGATGCTCATCGGAGCCCATGTCGACCAATGCCGGTGTTCCTCAGGGGTCTGTTCTCTCTGCAACTCTGTTCCTGCTGCATATTAATGACCTGCTGATGCCCGGTATCTATGGGTATGCAGATGACAGCACAGTTGTGGAGAGATATCTGCCGGAAGCTCGGGCTAGTAAGGAAGCAATCTGGTCCGAAAGAGAGGCTATGGTCGAGCGTACGAGTGCTGCACTACAGGCAGTCTCCGAATGGGGCAAAGCCAATCTTGTAGCATTCAATGCCGCCAAAACACAGGCGTGTCTTTTCACCGCCAAAAGGAGCCCGTTCACCTTGGCTCCTACTTTTCAGAATGTATCCTTGGAGTGCACCAACCGCCTTCAGCTTTTGGGAGTAGAGATTTCCTCGAACCTTAATTTTGGGCGGTTCATTGAGTCCAAGGCCAGGGTGGCTGCTAGAAAACTTGGCGTTATCGCAAAGGTCCGGCGGTACTTCACACCGGGGCAGCTTCTAATGTTGTACAAAGCACAGGTCCGCTCGTGTGTGGAGTACTGCAGCCACATTTGGGCTGGTGCTGCGAAATGTCACCTGGATACTTTGGATTCAGTGGAGAGGCGTGCGAAGAGGCTGATTGGCGACCCAGACTTAACTCGAAACGGTCTCCAAAGCCTGGAGCACAGGCGTAGAGTAGCCAGCCTTTCGGTCTTCTATAGGTTGCATTCTGGTGAGTGTGCAAGGGAATTGCATGATTTAATTCCCCCATCACCGTTCCACCATCGGACGACCCGTCGTACGGCGAGTTTCCACCCTTACGTTGTTGATACCACTGCGACCCGGACGAAGCGTTTCGCTTCCTCTTTTATACCGCGTACATCGAGGGACTGGAACAATTTGCCAGCGACGGTGTTTCCGTCACATTACAATTTGAGTGTCTTCAAGGCTAGAGTGAATAGGTTCTTAATAAACTAGCGCGCTTTACCATCAATGATCGCATCACTGCTTACCATCAGGCGGGATTGCGGTCAAGCGCTTGTTTATAACATATAAAAAAAAAAAAAAAGGTATTATGAACCGCGTGGGGCATCAGCACCTTAATTGCTAACACACTCTTAATATCAATTTGCATCATTTTGAAGTATATTGCCAATCGATTGCTCCATATGATTAAAAAACCTGTCTGCTCAACAACGTAAATAATGCAATGAATGTTGTTGAAAGGTAAAAATGAAACCCATTGCTACTGATACTGTGCTACGCAATTACACTGCTGGTTCTAAATAGAGACACCCTAATTGTCACCAAAATAATAAGTATTTTGATTTATGAAAAGCATGTAGTGTCTTATTTTGCCTTAACCTCTACTATCTACGTATAATTTTGTTTGAAAATGAATGTAATTATAGTGTTTTTAATGTTTGTTTAGTTATTATTCAGCTAGCAACTCCGCGTGCTTCGCGCGGTTTTGATGCGTTGACGCATCATCGACGTTTTATCATCATATATAAGTACAAAATTATCTTTCTACGTAGCAATGAAATCCTCAATCTATGCGTTCTACACATTTATCTGTGAAAACTGATGATATTGACTAACTTACTGATTGAATATTGATTAAATTACTAAAATTACCTTTGGGCATTATCTAAATAATAGTGAAAATAGCATCAATTTATTTAGAAGCACGTGAGAATAAATTAGAGTCCATTTTCGTGTCTAACTTTGTGAAACTGGCAAGAAAACCGATTAAAACATAACATAATCAGCCTTTAATGTTCCCACTCCTGGGACACAGGCCTCCTCTCAGTGATAGGGAGTGGGCCGTAATCTACCACGCGGGCCCAGTGCGTGTTGGTAGATTTTTTCCTCTAGGACATGCCGGTTTTTTCACGATGTTTTCCTTCACCGTTTTGAGAGCAGTGGTGATGAAAATATTTACACAAAGTAAAGCGCCTGGCGGGGTTCGAACCCATGACCTACCTACTTGTATGTTGCGGCCAATACTACTAGGCCACCACTGTATTTAAAAAAATGTTGATACAGATGTTAGAAGTTAAAAGACTTGCATTACTAGGAAGAGGTACTACAGAACGAGCTTATTATCAGCGTAAACATCTTTCCAGAAACTTTCCAATAAACCGATTGAATCATAAAACATTGAGACAATGGAAACCCAAGACTTGTACCTAGTTATTGCCCCCAAGAGATAGACCTTTAAATCTTTTATAAGTCGAAACTTCAAAGCTCTATAAAAGTTTTGTAATGTGGCCGTGAAATATGTGGAGTCTGCCTTCAACTTTGCCCGGGAACTTCCGACCGCGTCTGTCCCGGACACCGCTGTCACGATTCACAAGACACAATCCTTATTGCTTCAATAACTTCAATTTTGTTTCGAATACATGCACACCCTACTTTCCCGACTTTTCTAACGTGCTTGGAGAGCTACCCCTGTTTATTATTATTGGATTTTCTTTACTTTATTGGAGCTTTATTTTTTTTACGATGTCACCAGTCGTTAGCACAATAAAAATGTTTGTACCTTGTTCAGTGGACCGTTACCTGACGCTTTGTCTTTACAATCTATGTGAGTTGTACATTTTGACGTGCATATGACAGTTTTCTGATTTATGGGCTGTGTCAAGAGAGTTTGATGGAAGTGTAAACAAACCCTGTTCAAGTAAAATTATTACGCTATTAGTCACTAATGGGAAATAGTAATGGGTTCATCTGTATTTAGAAAGTTGTATTTTTTTTATTTCAGACAGAAATAAATAAATATATACGGACAAATCACACGGATTGAGCTAGCCTCAAAGTAAGTTCGAGACTTGTGTTATGGGATGCTAACTCAACGATACTATATTTATAAAAGATACATATATGTATATAGGTAAATATCCAAGACTCAGGCCAATCAGGAAAAGATCGTTTTCCATAATGACCTGGCCGGGGATCGAACCCGGGGCCTCCACGTCGTAGGTAGGCGTGTTGACCGCTGCGTCACGGAGGACGACAAATCAAGACAACATGGTACAAAATTGCATAGAGTATAGTCGCGTTAGTATGACATTATAATTTAGTAGATGATCCTTGCACCTACATGTTATACAAGCTTGCAAGACTCATTTTATACATTGATAATTTTTGTACCTTGATGGATATTTGATTTCTTTCTGAAATATTTTCGTATTTCTTACTTTTTGATCACTTTTATTTTACCGTAACCAGGGAATAATCAACCACAAAATTGAAGTTATTAAAAGTAAATATTACTATTATTGATAACTTCAACCCAAACTTCAACCAGAATTCTGCTTGAAGTAATCAAGTTAAAGGAATGTATTATTTTGTAAGTGACTCAACAAGTTGGCATCCAGTGGAAAATACGTTTCCTGATACTTTTTGAACAATATCATAGATATTATAATTGTACATAGGCTTATATTTGTGTCACAATCAAATCCTCATCAATCAAAATAAAAACTGTGAAATCGTTGTATGCGTGATGGAAAGTTGTTAAATTTAGAAGAACAACACAGAACTAACCAACCGCCGGCAGTGTAGCTTCAAAACCAGGAGCTCATCGTTATCAAAAGATTGACATGGTAAATATGCGCAAGAAAAATTAATAAAGTTACACCCTGCCAGTTATATTAACAGATAGCACGGTTGACGCAGTGATTAAGTGATTGACTGTTACGCTGCGTGTCGCGGGTTCGACTCCCGCACGGACAAATATTTGTATTAACTACAAGTACTTGTTCCGTGTCTGGGTGTTTGTGTATGTGATTTTAAATGTTTGAACGCACCCACGATACAGGAGAATTTCCTATTATGGGGCAACGTTTTACAAAATAAATGTAGTGACGGGATCCACTAGGCCCGATGCCCGCCTGGACTGCGGGTTGTTTGCAAGTAATACTGTGGCCCCTGATGCAAACGAAAATAAAGGAACACCGTTGAGTTTTAGCCAGTACAAGTCTGGCACGCCATTCCCCTCCGCCCAGAGCGGCAGAGACCATTTGATGATTTCGTAATGTAAAAAGTCAATATTGAATCATATTATATGGAACCTTCTTACAAATAATAAGTGTAGTGACACATCTGTCAAAGTGTCAGTAGCAATAGTTAGTTGTTATGACAAACCAAACGGTCAAAACGCGGTGTCTTGTTCAGCGCGCTACGCGACAGAAAATTACGTGGCGTCATCGTCAGTCTGTCTGTGTCGACACTTTATGGTGAGCGGTTTTGTGACGTACCTGAATTGCCCAGAAAAATGGATTTAATTACAATATTAGCTATTATAGAGGGCTTGGAAGACGTTGCCTCTCTTCGTTACCGCTACGCGCGCGATGCACAACACACGCCGAACGTTTAGTTACGCCCGCCGTACTTTCGGTCGCGCAACGCATATCGTGTATACACATATAGCGCATGTGTTGCTTGCTATGCAAAATACATTAAATGCGTTTTAGCTGAAAAAACCGTCTGAAGGAAGGTTAGGCCCTACGCCGAACGCGGCGTAATTGCAGCTGATGTGTCATAGAATACTTGAAATACACTGCGAGGGTATTTAGCCGAACTTTCGGCGCCGTACATTCCGCAAATGTATCGCGAGACTAAAAGCGCATAGTTATGAGGCCAGATAGCCTCACTAATACCTATCAATACATCACAGTATCATTAAAATAACAGCAATGCTTCACATTATGCATTTTCTCTTAACACCAGCAAGTCCTTGATGTAAAATACAGCATTCCCTCTCACGAATGTCAAACGAGTTGAAACATGGGTCAACGTTTATCCACATAATGCTGCGTTCAGGCTTTCTTTATAGGCCGTAGAGCCACCAAATAATTCACACGAAGTTTCCGGTACGCGAAAGCTTCGGGAAATGCATTCTGTCAAGCTGCAAAACTCAACAGAAAAGCCCATTTAATTCAAATAAGTACAGTTTATATGAGAATAGCGTCAACATAGAGCGTGCTGATAATTACATGTATACATTTTGACCGCACAGGTATTTTATTATGATACAGATTTTTTAAATAACTGATGAAAAAACCCAGTGGTAATATGTATTGAATCCATCATTAAAATTTATAAATACTTGCCACCCTGTATATTTTCAGCAATTACGCAAACCAGTTTAAATCAAAATATTATGAAATACAGAGATAATCACAACTTCTAATTGACTCCAATGTGGGCGGTAAAATCTTCTGCACAAACATTCCATGTTGTTCTTTCATTTGCTCCACAACATTGTAATTAAGTTCTCCGATATTATATTTTTATATCTTCTAAAAATACCTCCAGTATTCCAGAAAATTCTCTTATTAAGAATTCAACGAACTTTTAACTAAATTAGCACGCTGAAGTTGATCAAGTGCCTTTGTATGCTTCTATGTAATTTATAATAGTTGTAGCAAAGCCTTTGCCAATTAAGTTGGCTCAAAGTCTGCTACGGAAGACGTAAGTGAGTTATAATGTCCAATCTGTCCCTAGGATTGAGGGTAAATTTTACGTCAAGTCCATTCCAAGTGTCCCCAACGATTTTTTATTATTGGCTGAACGAATTTAGTATCTGGGGAGATATAAAAGGAAATGAAGCTAAGCCCTTCGGAAATCTCAGAAATTGGTCTTTTTCTCAGAGTGCGTATGAGGACAATGGTACGACTCGGATCCAATGAAACAGAGTTACTTTCGTTACTCTAGGGAACAGTTTTTACGATCGACTGCGAGATTTACGCTTCAATAGCATTTCGAATACTTGAATATTTTAATAAGTTAATAATACCTTTTTCTGGGCGAAGAATGATGGTTTCCTTTTCATTAATAAGGAAGCGATTGGCATTTTTAGCGAACGTTTTTCGATCGACCCTACTTATCGTGATACCTTTGAAGATGAGAAGTTATTCATTTTGTTTATAAAAATATGCTACCAGTCGTTCCGATTCCGTTGAGAATCGGTAATGAGTGTTAGAAAGCTCTTCAACCAGTTAATTTTAGTGAAATTCGTCTCCAGCGAAGCTTGACACAGGTCTGAGCACAGGTATTAACACAAGTATAAGTATAGTTGATCGCACCCGCGGGTCCCATTGCAAGTTTACCTGTGGAAGTGGGGCTTCTAATAAAGCGACAGCCGAGATGGAACTCAAACAACAACCGCCGTCGGGATGGAAGCCTGAAGAAAAGAAAAACACGTAATTACTTACCTCGGTAAAAAAACGCTGCAAATTTTTCTAGGTTGACGACAACAAAATAATATGAAGCCATAGTTCGCCTCAATAAATTAGCTCATGCATGATAGTATCGCATTACCAATTTAACCCTTCCATTGTTGAAATTGAATGTTATTAATACGCTGCCAATACGGGTAAACAATCTGCTACGTAATGGCGAACTTCGCTCACTTCGGAGCCTTCACTAAAGTCTCTGTTGGAAACAGTGGCTCTATATATTTTGCGGCATATTAGAAACTGGCGCTCACCTATGCTAAAATATGGAAGTTTACGCCGCCAACATGCTCCGTTAATTGTAAAATTTGGAGTTTGATAACTTCTCCCGTAACTTTTACATTGCCGGGTTGAATTTAGTGAGGTAGGTAAAGTTTTGACAATAACTGGTCACTTTTGTGTATATTGTGAAATCTGTGACTTTCTCTTCATTAAATATTAATACATGCGAGACCGAACTAGAGCACTGCACTGAGTTCTGACACATGAATCCTAATTTATAAAAAAACTAAAATTGTGTTTTAAAACTGTTATGTTAACAGCTATATTTAACTATTAAAATATTTGTCATTAAAATAATTTCACATTTTGATAGTTTCAATTTAACTTTAGTAGCGAAAATCTCTAAAGGCTGTTTTTAGAGTTCCGTAGCCAAATGGCAAAAAACGGAAGCCTTATATATTCGTCATGTCTGTCTGTCCTTCTGTCCGTCTGTATGTCACAGCCATTTTTTTCGGAAACTATAAGAGCTATACTGTTGAAACTTGGTAGGTAGATGTATTCTGTGAACCGCATTAAGATTTTGATGCAAAAATAAAAAAAACAATAAAAAATATTGGGGGCTCCCCATACTTAGAACTGACACTCAATTTTTTTTTCATCTAACATATAAGTGTGGGGTATTGGTCTAACTGCAATGCTTCGATGTCGCCTTCGGGTTGTGGAAGTCAGACGGCAGTCGCTTCACGGAACATGTCGAAGTTTAGCCATATCAGCAGTTGGACTGGTAAAGCGGACCCCAGACTCCAAAGCTGAAAAGGCTTCGGATGCGACTGGGATTAACGCTGGGATGATGATGATGATGATGACATAAGTGTGGGGTATCTATGGATAGGTCTTCAAAAATGATATCGAGGTTGTGGAAAATGGAAAAAAGGAAAGTGGAAAAAAGTTGGCCCCATCCTCTAACTTCTAAAATAAGAAAATGAAAAATCTAAAACAAACATATGATGTACATTACTATAAAACTACCAACGAAAATTGTTTTGAACGAGATCTAGTAAGTAGTTTTTTTTTAATACCACGTAAATCGTAAACCGCTTATTACCGCGTATTCTTTCATAGAAATAAATCCTTTAATGTCATAAATCAATGGTACGGAACCCTTTTTACCTATAGAACTAATCAACTATTAACAATAGCAACTTATGGTTAAACTTTTGCAAAATATTTATCAATTGTTATTTTATCTAAAGACAAATGATATAGGTTCCTAAACCTTCCTCAAGAAACGGTGGCCCTTCAATAAAAATAATGTCTACTGTGCCGCCCATCAGCCAATATCTGACTCTGCAAGATACATCGACCTAATTGTCCATGGATAGCGAGTTCCACCACCTTCAAACAGAATGAAAGCCTACCGGGGTAGCAAGTTTGTTCGAAATAATGGTCTGCCGCTCCGAAACTATAGTAGGTAGGCATATGGTGTGGCTGACTTTTATGTAGGCATTTTTAAAGTCTACAATACTGTAGTACATTATTTTGATCTATCTCATAGGGACTATTACATTTCTTCATATATACCTCTACATACTTTAAAACAACTTTCGAATTATAACAAAGTGTAGTTTTTGTGAGAGTACGATAATACTGTCGCTGGACGCTGTCCATCCCCTAACGCCTATTAGTCATCTCTCAACGAACACGTGGAGGGGTCAAGTCCTACGGGTACCATTTGTGACCCGGAACTACACGAGTTTTATTCTCATAAAACATATTTTAATTTATGCAAACAAAAAGTTTTTAAATCAAAGCAAATTCGCGTAGGTTACAAATTAAATAAATTCAAAGATAAAAGAATGTTTTTTATACGTAAAAAAAAAAATACATGTGTTGACCACAACAGCCTTAAGCGTTCTCTTTATGTGGACACTGAACATTGAAAATTGAACTAACTTAGATGCCACAAAAATATTTTTTTTTATTTTTCTGGACACATGATAACTAATTTATAGCTATACGTATACATACCTAAAAGTGCTAAGCATGGCACAGTGTATTATAACACATGGTATATAAATCAGATTAGAGCCGAGTCCTCACGTGCACTGATATCACATAATCCCGTTTGGTTAGCAGCTGCCAAATTTGCAAGCAAACTATTCTGATCGATGTCACCACAATCTGCCACGCTGATGTATGAGACGACCTATATTGATCGCACAAATGAGCGTATGAACTGTTCGATTGAGGCTACCTTTCGGTTTGAACCGGTCGCCCAATCTATCTGCTCTGAAAGGGTGAAATAGATGAACCCGTTTTGTAATATACATAGGTAGATTTGCGATTTCATATCTTGTTTGTAAATGTCAATTTCAATAGCCGACCGCTAAGTGATCTTTCAATAAATTGTATCTTTGGTGATTAAAGTGTGTTTCTACGGACTGAAAGAAAATTTTGTTCAGAAATAAACATATTAAATATATATTTATTTATATATTATTTATTGTACATCAATCAAACATCGAACAAAATAAAAAGAAGTAATTATTTATACGATATATTAATTTTATTACGATTTGACAATTTCAATATTTTAGATAATTCAAAATTGGGACACTTATCGGGGCCATCAATTGCGCTGTTGAAATAATTTTAAAATGTGGGGTTTTAACAAGAAATGTTTTGGACTGTCAGTTTGTGAACCACTGCTGCTTTTGTATTGTTTGTAAATGTATTACTAACATAGTTTGTAGGCACATTGTCCCTAACACTATGAGTCTGGTTGCTCAAAATAAATAGATTAATAATAATATTTATATCTATTATAATTTAATCATCATCATCATCATCATCAACCTTTTTATCGTCCCACTGCTGGACACAGGTCTCCTCTCATACAGAGAAGGATTGAGCGTAATCACCACTCAATGCGGGTTGGCGATTTCAGACAAGTCCCGGTTTCCTCAAGATGTTTTTCCTTCACCTTCAGTCTTTGGTGTCCAAGATATACTTAGAAAGTACATATAACTTTAGAAAAGTTACATTGGTACTCGCCTGACCTGGAATCGAACCCGCGCACTCATACTTGAGAGGCTGGTGTTTTAACCACTAGGCCACCCCGACTAAATATTATTAATAATTATATATATATATATATATATATTATATTATTAATTATTATATTTTTATTATAATTTATAAAGATTAAATTAATAACTAATATGGAAGGTTGGGTTAAGTTTCTTAGACTCAAATGGCGAGTTGGGTGAAATTTCATCAGATAATTTAGTTTTAATTTATTTCAGATAATTTTATAAGATATTTAAGATTATGGAAATTGTAACTATTGGTAACCTAATATCACTGCAGATGGTCAAATAAATTAACTTCTATCTATCTTCATGTCGCAAAATACACCCATTTTTTGAGCTTACTTTACAAACGTCAGTGTTTGCAAAGTAAGCTCAAAAAATAAACAAAAAGTCAGAGTAACTTTGATAGCAAAGCAAAAGCGTAAGTAGAAAAGTAGATAATAAGTAAGTGGAGATATGTTAACACAGTTTACAAGTTAAAGTCAAGCGATTCGTCGTGTTCCGGCGTGATGACTGGTGATCCGTACGGAGGACGCAGTTGTGTTGCTTTGTGTGCCGGGTACGATACGCCAAATGTTATTGTCTCGGGAGTTTGATCGTGGAGCGTGTCCAGATTAATATCCCTCTGGCGTAGTAGCAGCGGCGTTGGTCGTATTGTTGGGTTTAACATTGCATCACCTTCCTCAACTGCCGTCTTCCCTTCCTACTCACTAACATTTTTAAGTGAATAGGCTTAATAAACTTGCGCGCTTTACCATCAACGATTGCATCACTGCTTACCATCAGGCGGGATTGCAGTCAAGCATTAGTTTATAATAATTTAGTAAATAAATACCACCACTCTTTTTTTCCTATATCAGAAACAAACGGTGTATAGGTGGTTCCGCAATACACGGATTCTGTTATTCGCGGTTAACTTGTTCGATTTAAAAAAGTCAGAGACACCGTTTATTGAAATCGATATTCAGAACTAGAACTATTTCACATATATTTTTTTTTTAATTTTATAAACTATAAACTAGCGCTTGACCGGAATCCCGCATTCCCGCCTAATGGTAAGCAGTGACGCAATCGTTGATGGTAAAACTCCCTAGTTTATTAAGAGCCTATTCACTCTAGCCTTAAAGCCACTCAAATTGTATTCCGACGGAAACACCGCCGCTGGCAAATTGTTCCAGTCCCTCGATGTACGCGGTATAAAAAGGAGGCAAAACGCTTCGTCCGAATCGTAGTGGTGTTAACCACGTAAGGGTGGAAACTCGCCGTGCGATGGGTCGTCCGACGGTGGAACGGAGATGGGGAAACTAAATACTGCAATTCCCTCGCACACTCACCAAAATAAATCCTATAGAACACCGAAAGGCTGGCTACTCTACGCCTGTGCTCTAGAATTTGGAGACCGTTTTGAGTTAAATCTGGGTCGCCAATCAGCCTCTTCGCACGCCTCTTCTCGGAATCCAAAGTGACCAGGTGACATTTTGCAGCACCAGCCCAAATGTGGCTGCAGTACTCCACACCTGTGCTTTGTACAGCAGCAGAAGCTGCCCTGGTGTGAAGTACTGCCGGACCTTTGCCATAACGCCAAGTTTCCTGGCAGCCATCTTGGCCTTGGACCCAATGAAGCGCCCAGAGTTTAGTTTCGAGGAAATCTCCACTCCCAGAAGCTGAAGGCAGTCGGTACACTCCAAGGGTCCATTTCGAAAAGTAGAAGCCAAGGCGAACGGGGTCCTTTTGGCGGTGATAAGAGACGCCTGTGTTTTGGCGGCATTGAATGCTACAAGATTGGCATTACCCCATTTGGAGATTGCCTGTAGTGCAACACTCGAACGCTCTACCATAGCCTCTTTTTCAGACCGGATTGATTCCCTACCAGCCCGAACATCCGGCAGGTATCTCTCTACGACTGTGTTGTCATCTGCATACCCGTAGACACCGGGCAATCGTTCAGTCCGGAAATCTTTTACCCAGCCAGTCAGGCCAGCAGAAATGCCGTACGCTGGAAGCTTACTCAAAAGGCCAGCGTGCCGTACCCGGTCGAAGGCCTTCGAGACATCAAGGGAGACGGCAATCGCTTCCCCATTTTTCTAAAGGGCCTCGCCCTGCAAGTGAGTGGTATACACTAGTAGGTCCCCAGTTGACCGATTGCGTCAAAACCCGTACTGTCGGTCACTGAGGAGATCGTTACCTTCCAGGTAAGCCAAGAGGCGCGTATTCAATACACGCTCCATAATCTTGCTGATTATGGAACCGCCATACTAGGCGTATCTATACTATACTACTCCAGGCGTTGAAGTCCCCCAGAGCGACGAACTGTACGTCAGGATGCCGTTGCAGCGCATTGTCAGCACCATCACTGAGGTGGTAAAATAATCGAGTCGTTTTCTGACCACCGCTGTGCGATCGGTAGACACAGGTGAAAATAATTTTGCCATAGGGACTAGAAATTAGGGTCTTCGAGGTAACGGAGGTGCCGGCAGCAGATGTCATTGCGGACATAGACACAGACCCCGGCGGGCGGCACGCTGCAGGAATTGATGCTCCAATGCGTATCCCGGGTAGCTGAGGTATGCCGCATCAAACGGACATCTGATCTGGGTCGCCATCAAGAAAAGTGGGTATGGCTTCTCAGTCCCAATATGGTGATGGACTGCAATGAGATTGGAGTGCAGACCTCGAATATTAGAGAGGTGCACTTTGAACGAGAGGACGTGCGTCCGCTGTGCACACTTAGGTACGATTCACACCAACCGGCTCGCATCGGGCCGGGCCGGGCGACATTTTAAGAACATTGAAATGTATCAACAGTTATTACAGTTCATATTTGCATGCAGCTTACGCATAGTTACCGCCGTCGGACGGTAACGAACGAACGTCGAACTATGCGTAAGCTGCATGCAAATATGAACTGTAATAACTGTTGATACATTTCAATGTTCTTTACCGCATTGTAAAATGTCGCCCGGCCCGGCCCGATGCGAGCCGGTTGGTGTGAATCGTACCTTACTTTTCTTATTGGAACTTTTCATGGATAAAATTTGAGTGAATAGGAAGGAACACGAAAGTTGAGCGAGATGATGCAGTGTTAAGCCCAACAATACGACCAACGATGCTGGGCCAGATCTGAATAAAGTGTGAAAACATGCGACCCGATATTCAAAAAGAAACTGTGTTAGACTTGCATTTTAATAACTATATTAATGAAGTATTTTATTAAATTACTGCTCCTCCGAAACTTTGGTAAGTAGGCTAAATTAATTCTTACTGTAATATTATACTGCTATATTGTATAAGGATTTAATTAAGTCTAATAACAGAATATTAGTCTTCTACGTTATTACGTTACATATTAGAAATTTGAAACCATCACTGTACTATCGAATTCTCAGTTTATAGACATTAAACTTATTTGTGAAAATATTATTAATTATTTTCATACAATAATTTAAATAGTCTTATAATAAATATTGTAAATATTTTCATACAAAAATACTGGTAAACTCTGTTTTTGTCACATGAACTTTGTAATGATTTTTATTTATGTTAGTGTGCCCTCAAATATATAACCGTTTTGTTTCTATAACATCCAGTTTTCTTGTGACAGCTACACATTTATATCTCACCTCATTCACGTTTCTTTGTTTACATAACTTAAGTGTAGTTATATGTCGACTGTGTAACTATCGTGTTTATTAAATTACATTTTATTTACATATGTTAGTTTGTAGAAAATATTTTGTGAATGTTATTCAATATTTTCTAGGTAGGCAAGAGAGTCGCCTGAGCTGGTACGGTCACGTCTTACGTAAACCGGCAGGTTACGTGGGTAACAAATGTCTTGCCATGGCGCCTCCGCCGGGCCGGAACAAGCGAGGTAGACCAAAGAGGTGCTGGTTTGATGTTGTAAGAGATGATATGCGTGCCAACAAGCTCTTACCACAGGATGCTAAAGATCTTACGAAATGGAGGAGAATGTGCAGGAAAGCCGACCCCGGGCTCCAACGCGAAAGCCGCGGATGCAACCGGGACGAATGCTGAGATGATGATTCAAAATTTTCTAGGTAACCTTAAAGCGGAAAATTACAAAGATTTAATAAATGAACTTATGATATAATTTAAAGCTTTGGGGTGTAATATGTCTTGAAAACCATATGTGTTTTCTGGACTCTCATCTGGATTTCTTTACGGCAAATTTGGGTGCTGTGAGTGACGAACGAGGTGAGAGGTTCCATCAGGACATTTCCTTAGTGGAGAAGCGTTATCAAGGGAAATGGTGTCCAGGAATGCCAGCAGACTATTGTTGGGGACTTAAAAGACGTCTTACAGCTGATTTGATGACCCCTATCAAGAAGTGGCCAATGTCCTTCAGCAAATCAATTACAGTCCAATATCATTATAACCAATTCCAAGAACTTATAATAAAAAAAACTAAATGAAAAACATTAACTACAGAAAATGTATCTCGAAAAGTAAAATATGACATCTCTCGAAATTGCAAAGTTTGCAGTGGCGAAACATTTCTGCACTTAGTAAGCAGCTCTTCTCAACGTCGGCAACAAAGCAAGATTAATTACTTACTTCAACACAAATTCTTCACAAGTGTTTGTTTTCACACTTGCGAAAACCAAGAGTTTTCTACGATATTATGAGCTATGTGTGGACTCTCTATTAGACCGCAACCCTCGCTTTGTGTTCAGGGTATTGATAAATTGTTGCTTATTGTGTAATCAAAATTGTTTTATACTTGGCAATGAATCGAGTTTTAATTTGTTTGTTTAGAATTTGAAGGAACAACGGGCTATTGTTCCTTACACACAGAGTAAAGCAGGCCTGTTGAATATTTACAACGACATGATCTTATTGCAATACAATAATTTAAATCGAATTCGCATAGAAGAAAAAAGTGTTTCAGATATTTAAAAGCCTGCTTTTTCAGATAATATGTAGCATTACTGAGAAAAAGACTGGCACAACATATTATTGTCTACTAGTAGGTACATATTATTCTATTAAAGGGCTCTTGTCAGCTTCTGAAAATGCACTTTTTTATGAAACGTCTCTTTATTGAAGTGAAAAATTCTTTAGCATCGTTGTGATTTGAAAGTCGGTGAAACGAAAAATCGACAGTAAAAAGTGACAAACAGATAAATTCATAAGATATGGAAGAAAAGGAGATAGAAAGCATTATATGTACGGACGACAGCAGGTCAACCTACCCGAAACTGTTAGAAATTCCCAATCAATTTTGAGCCTTAACGTTTTATACATAAAGTTGAATATGTATTAAAGAAATCTGACAGATTGTAGTAGGTTGATGTGCTGTCGTCTGTACATATTTTACATTCATCTCCTTATCTTGAAACCAACATTTTTTATGTGGTTCCACCACCACTGTTTTCTACCTCGAGTGAATGGCTCATTTTTCAATTTAGCATTGTGCCTGAGTTTTTGTATTTTCTGCAAGTTCAAATTGTATATTGTTTAAGCGTAGTTCATGTTTTTATTATTTATTGTTATATTAGAGTAACTGACATAGCCCGAAGAATTGTAACTCTTAAGTGGCTCGGCACATAGCTCGTAGAACCGATGCCCGATGGAGTCGACGGGTTCTCAAGTGGCTACCACGCACCGGAAGACGCAGCGTGGTTAGGCCCCCGACAAGGTGGACAAACGACCTGGTGAATATATCCAGCAGTGGACGTCTTTCGGCTGAAATGATGATGGTGGTGATGATGATGAAATGTTCAGTTGATAAACAGACAGTCTTTATATAATTTACTTGAAATACACATACTTTATACGTTATATTGGTTAATGATAGACTTGTGGCTAAATGATAACTGACAAATAGCCTATTTGCCAGCAGCGATCTTTCCGTCGGACTACAATTTGGGTGTCTTCAGAGCTAGAGTGAATAGGCTTTTAATAAACTAGCGCGCTTTACCATCAACGATTGCATCACTGCTTACCATCAGGCGAGATTTGGGTCAAGCACTAGTTTATAATTTACTAGCGGCCGCCAGCGATTTCGTTCGCGTGGAGTTAGTTATGCTCCGCTCCTATTGTTCGCAGCGTGATGTTATATAGCTTTTAGGCTATATAACGTCACGCTGCCTTCCTGGATTAATGGGCTATCCAACGTAAAAAGAATTTTTCAAATCGGACCGTAGTTCCTGAGATTAGCGCGTTCAAACAAACAAACAAACTCTTCAGCTTTATATATTAGTATAGATAAAAAAAAACCGCACGGATCGAAAGTTAAGCTACGCTTTGTCGCAGTCGGTTTATAGATGGATGAACATCTATTACATTATGAGTGAGACCCCTCCGTGCTTCGGAAAGCACGTTAAGCCGTTGTCATCTAGCCAAGGGGTATCATATTACCTACCCTGTAAATAGGGTGTGAAGGTCAGATAGGCTGACGCCCCATGTAAAATAATGATAGTTAGACTGGAGGCTTCCTAACATAGAAAGTTGAGAAAGGGCTAGACAGATTGTGTAGACTAGTCTATACTGGATTAGCCGACTTCATATAAGAGGAAGTTATCAATTTGACCCGTATGTACCTATGTAGGTAATATTTCCAGAAGTGCCCAGTTTTCGTCTATGAATGATATGATTCTGAACAAATGTGCCAAATTTCAAAAGTATATTTAAAAGTATGTTTAGGTATGCTTTGTTTTTGTTGTTAAAGTATGTGTGTGTATGTTTTTAAGTTTGTGCGGGCATATTTCCGGAACTACAAATCTGATTTAAGTAATTCTTTTTTTGTTGTATTAGGTATTGTTCAATTTAGGGAATGTTGCAAGTTTCAATTTACAATCGGTTCAGTAGCTTTTGAGATAGGGATTTTTTTCGTATTGATGAGAACTTATTCAAACATGGATTATGACTGCCACTGTTGTTATGAGGTGAAAAAAAGTAATTTTCTAATTTCAACTTAAAAATAATGTTACTTTTGTCATGGCCCTGTCATGCCTAGTCGGTGTCTCGAGGTTTCTGTTGTTTAGCTCGCTACCGACTTCTAGAGCGATGACAAAAGTAAAATTATTTTTACATGCTTTTTATTAGCTTCACTTGTATGTTGGCTTGCTTGGTTGCTTGCTTGGTTGGTTGGTTGCGGACAAACAAACAAGCAAACAATTGCTTGTTTGTTTGTCCGTCTCTAACTCTTTGGAATACGAGTGAGCACCTCATTTCTGTAAAATGTCCCACCGTTTTCAATTCGTTCGGTCGTTTTTTTTTTTTAAATATTGAACTAAAAAGTTGAAAATAAATATAGTTTAAAAACTAAAAAAAACATGCTTTTAAAAAATATCAAACAAAAAAGTTAAAAATACAAAAATTATGACACAAAGCGCTCACGCCTTTTTTTAAATTATTTTTAACTTTTTAGTTTAATGTTTTTTAAAAGGATGTTTTTTTAGTTTTTTAAACTATTTTCTTTTTAAGTGTTTGTTTGAAGTCGGTTTGTATTTTTTTTATAAAAAGTTTTCACATGCTTTTTATTAGCTTCACTTGTATGTTTGCTTGATTGTTTGTTTGTCCGTCTCTAACTCTTTGGACTACGAGTGAGCGGCTCATTACTGTAATAATATGTCCCACCGTTTTCAATACGTTCGTTCGTTCGTTTTCTTTTTAAAGAATATAAAACTAAAAACTTGAAAATAAATATAAGTAGTTTAAAAACTAAAAAAAAAGAATATGCTAATGTTAAAAAAAAAAATTAAAAAAAGCGTGAGGCGCTTTGTGCCATAATTTTTGTATATGAAGCGCCTCACGCTTTTTTTAAAATTATTTTTAACTGTTTAGTGATGTTCTTTAAAAGGATGTTTTTTTTTAGTTTTTTAAACTATATTCATTTACTACACTGACGGACTCATAAACTGCATCAAATTAATAGACGACTTTAAAATAATATTTTAACCGAGTATGCAAACTTTCTATACATACTTAAATTGAAACCTCTAGATTGGTTCGTGAACTTAAAAACAGCGTAGGGTCATATCCTTAAGTTTAAGTTTGTGTACTGGAAGGGACTTTAAGAGTTTTTTGAATAAAAAACAGAAATTTATGGAAAATTGGTTTAATAAAAAAATTGGTTTAAAAAACTTTATGCAAGGGTGGGTTTATTTATGTTTTACTATGTTGTAGGTATTACCTCCATGTGCCCTTATTATGGATTCTAATTGGTTCGGCATAGATTTTATTAGGGTTATTAAAAGATTTTGCAGATTATTGTCCCATTCTTCTGAAAGTGCTGTTCTTAGTGCTGCCACTGTCGTAGGCACACGATTTTTCGCATGTACAGCTCTTTTCAAATTGTCCCAAACATGCTCAATGGGATTAAGATCCAGGCTGCATACTGGCCAATTCATTGTACGTAACGCAACCTTTTCGCAATATTGTCGAACTTTGGCAGCAGCGTGCGGCCGGGCATTATCCTGCATGAAAGTAAAATTTTCGCCTATGAATCCCATGTAAGGCACCACGTGATCTTCTAAGATCTTCGTTATGTAGCGATGTGCAGCCAAACTCCCTCTATTACCGTTTTGACGGACCATGTCTATGAACACAAGTTCTATTCGCTCGTTCATCGATATGCCGCCTCAGACCATACACGAACCGCCTCCAAAAAGAACACGAGGAGCGTGTTCTTTTTGCAACTTATAATGCAACTTTGAGCATATCGTACCCCACGTCGATGATAGACTCATCTGCCGCCATCCGCACCACATAAACATGTCCTACACTCGTCTGTGAACAATACGGAGGCCCATTGCTCTTCTGTCCAATTTTGGTGATCACGCGCAAATCATAAGAGAGCTTGTCTGTGAGCTACGAACAACTTTCGACCATTTGCTGGTCTGAAAGGGGTGATAAGCGCTTCCTTTAATCTTTTTCTTATTGTTCTTACACTCACATTAACTTCATGCACTTCATTATGCTCTGTTTTCGATGTTAACTTTTTTAACGATTTCGCAGGGAAGTTGTAACAATAAATCGGTCATCACAACCGGTGGTTGTTCGAGTCCTGCCTGTACCACGTCTCCTTTTGTAAGAACCTGTCTACACAAACCTTCTGTATATTCTAGAAAACGGTTTCTAGAATATACAGAAGGTTTGTGTAGACAGGTTCTTTGAGCGATTGGTAGAAATTTAAATTTAAATCAGTCTACGGAGATTGATTTAAATTTAAATTTCTACCAATCGGTCGTTGATCCGCTTGTTCGGACGAAGTCTCCATATTATGGTGCAAAAACTCCCGATGAGTCAAAAAACTAACCCAACAGTTCTACTGGTAACAATAATTCAATTGACAAAAGAGTAAATAAAAACTTTTTTACAAAAAAACAACCGACTTCCAAAAACCACTACAAAGTGAAAAATAACTATTTTCGGAAGTCGGTGTCTTTGGTTTTGTACATATATTCATTTTTGACACCGACTTCCGAAAGTAGTTATTTTTCACTTTGTAGTGGTTTATGGAAGTCGGTTGTTTTTTTGTATAAAAGTTTTTATTTTACACTTTTTAGTTGTTAAAAGTACTATGTATTCAGTTGCATCCGGTCAGACTGGAAGCTGACGCAAATATAGTTGGGAAACGACGTAATTTTGTTTACTTTAATTTTTACCCGTAAGTATTCCCTCAACTACCTATGGTCTTCATCATCAAATTTACTGCAGACCATTATTTTAACCCAATGGGTGCCAAGGTCTCATCAATATAAATGAATTGAGTCCAAATACAAGGTAGCTACTGTAAATCGTTTAGGAGTTCCCTGAACTGACCTTTGTCATCATCATAAGCTAATGACAGTCACCACCCATCTAGGTGTAAGGTTCTTGTCAATACAAATTATTCAAGCACAAACACAAGGTAGCTGCTGTGAATTGTTGAGGAGTTCCTTCGACTGTCTCCCGGCTCCATCATCAGATCTACTCCAGACCTTTATTATATTGTAGTGCTTTAAAATACTTAATGAAAATGAAGAAAAGAAATGCACTAGTCGCCCCTGCAATTTTTGGAAGTTTCCCTCGTTTTCTCTGGTCTTCCACCATCAAACCCTGATATCCTTATCATGGGACCACCTTGGGAACGTCTTCTTTCCAACAGAAAAAGAATGATCAAAATCGGTTCATAAACGACGAAGTTATGCGCGAACAAACATAAAAAAAGCATATTAGATACGGTCGAATTGAGTAACCTTCTCCTTTTTGAAGTCGGTTAAAAATCAATGCGAATCAATTTTAAACTTTAATTTAAATAACAAGCAAATCTGATACTACGAGTAAATTTTTTTCCCGGCAATATTCATTTGTTTTACCGCAGTTCTATTTTTAAATTTTGCTTTTTTTAGATTAAGAGCCAGTCTCTCCATATTTAAATAATTTTATCAACTTTTTAAGTTTGCATATTTATTAAAAAGAGTTATTTCAAAGTAATCCTGAACTTTGATGCAGTTTTTGAGTCCGTCAGTGTATTTTATTTGGTAATGAATCAATTTTTGAAACCAGCTATGAACAACTCTAGTTGCCTTTTCGGACACATTTAGACGTGCACCTATAATATATAAAATGTTTTATATATTATACATCGTATGCAGGAAATTACGATCAAGTAGGAGCGTTCATATATCAAACGGCCCGAACATGTAATTGAATATTACAAATGTATTTTGCCAACCAAATATAAGGCCGATTGGATAGAAACCGCCGCCACAGAGGGTGTCCATTTCCCAAATCCGCAGTGAGGCAATAAAGTGGTAGGCAATAAATAACTGATACAATACAGAAGCCTGGAAGTGGTCTGTGCAGTTTGCCGTGCATTGCGTTCGGTACATTGTTACTGGTTTGAATTAGGTGGTCTGGTAGTGGTCCACCTTCTTTTTGAAGTTTTTCTTATTATTATTTGTAGGTACATATTATCATTGTTAAAATGATGGGTGCTTTGGGGTCCCACCTCCATCTCTGGGACCCAAGTCAACCCCACCTGCCAGATGGTGCACCTGCTGACTCACGAACGGGGCTCTGACGCCGGCTTTCCCTTCGGGGTTGAGTGGTCAGACGGCAGTCGCACTCGTAATAAGCCAAACAAGCCAATCAATCATGGTGACGAAAATAAGAAATGCACATGTCACAGCTAGGGCGCCGCCGCAAAACGGCGCGCAGGAGCCTCGCCCGACTCCTGTGACCTGTGGGCTAGGGCTACCGTGTCAGAGGCGGACACGGCTGAAGAAGCGAGCCCAATCCATGAAAATCCGTTTCGCGTCGTGGAACGTTGGCACGCTAACTGGGCGCGCGAGACAGCTGGCCGAAACTCTCCACAGGCGGAGGGTGGCCGTGGCGTTCCTGCAGGAGACTCGGTGGAAAGGCAGCAGATCCCGGCTTATTGGGAATGGCTACAAGCTGATCTACACGGGTGCACCTAGTGGGAGAAATGGGGTCGCCGTGGTGTTGTCTGTCGAGCTCCAGGATGACGTCTTGGAGGTGAATCGCATCAGCGATCGGCTAATGTCGGTGCGGGTGCTTGTCAATGGGGTTATAACCCACTTGATAAGTGCCTACGCTCCACAGGCCGGGTGCAGTGAAGCCGAAAGGACGCTGTTTTGGACCCAGCTCGAAGGATTGCTTCGCGGGATTCCGTTATCCCAGGGAATCGTTCTGCGTGGTGATTTGAACGGTCATGTGGGTGAGAGGTGTGGCGAGTTTGATCGTGTTCACGGTGGCTTTGGGTACGGTAGCCGCAACGCGGAAGGAGACAGCATTCTCCGAATGTGTGCGGTTGCGGACCTTGCAATCGTGAACACCTACTTCAAAAAGAAGCCGGAGCACCTTGTCACCTACCGGAGCGGGCGAAGCGCTACCCAGATCGATTTTCTACGAACTAGGAGGCACCACATCGGCAAAGTAGCCAACTGCAAAGTCATACCCGGTGAGAGTCTCACTGCACAACACCGTCTCCTTGTCATGGACCTCTGCGTAAAGGCCCAACGTAGACGTGTAGAGGACTGTCGGCGCCAGATCCGGTGGTGGCTGCTTGATGAAAACAGGTCCCAGGATTTTGCGTCGGTTATTGGCGACAAGTGCGTCGGTACCGATGGAGAACCTGTGCAAGACCACTGGGACAGGATCCAGGCAGCTATTACGGGGGCGGCGCGGGTTGTACTCGGCGTCTCTAAGGGCGGCCGCAAACGTGACAAGGAAACCTGGTGGTGGGACGACACAGTCCAGAGGGAGACTAAGGTGAAGAAAGCCCTCTTCAAAACGTGGCAAGCGACCGGATCTCCTGAAGATCGCGATGCATACAAGGTTGCCAAACGTGCCACCAAAAGAGCTGTAGCCAGAGCCAGACGAGACCACTTACAACCTCTCTACGAGAAGTTGGAATCGTCTGAGGGGCAAGAGCTCATTTACAAGTTGGCACGTTCCAGGGTCAAAGCGGCACAGGATATATCCAAGTGCCGTTGTGTAAAAGACCCAAATGGCAACCTGCTATGCGAGGACCTCGCGGTGAAGGAGAGATGGCGCTCGTACTTTCACGAGCTGCTGAACAAGCAGCATCAAGAGGTGCAGACACCGGAACTCCCTCCGAACCTTGGATTAGTGCCTCTGATAACGCCTGAGGAAGTCCAAACGGCTCTTCGTCGTATGGGGAATCGGAAAGCTGTCGGAGCTGATGGAGTCCCCATTGAGGCCAGGAAGGCGATGGGTTCTCGCGGTGTGGGCATGCTAACTAACTTTTTCAATCGCGTGCTCCTGACCGGCAAAATCCCGAGCCAATGGAGGCTGAGTATAATTACTCCAGTCTTTAAAGGCAAGGGCTCGGTTCAGGAGTGTGGCAACTATCGCGGTATCAAGGTCATGTCCCACACCATGAAAATCTTTGAGAGGATCGTAGACTCCCGAATCCGGCAGGAGTGTGCTGTCTCGGAGTGTCAATATGGGTTTCGGCCAGGGTACGGAACCATGGACCCTATCTTCGCACTAAGGATCGCCATGGAGAGATACAGATCGAAGAACACGCCTCTGCATATGCTCTTTCTAGATATGCAGAAGGCCTTCGACTGTGTCCCACGCGGGGTGATCTGGTGGGCACTGAGGTCCAAAGGGGTACCTGAAGCCTATGTCGACATAATTCGAGACATGTACCTCAATTCCGATTCCGTTGTCAGGACCGCTGTTGGCGACACTAAACCCTTCCCCATCACCGTCGGAGTCCACCAGGGATCCGTCCTTAGTCCGTTTCTGTTCAGCGTGATATTAGACGTTTTGTCGGACAGCATCAAGGACTCACATGAGCAGCCTCCCTGGCTACTCATGTATGCTGACGTTATCGCGCTGGCGGACGCGGACAGAGAACGGTTGGTGCGGCGTGTGAATGCGTGGAAGGACTCGCTTGAGAACGGAGGTCTGAAACTCAACGTGTCGAAGACCGTATACTTGGCCAGCAACACGACAGACCCCATGTCTGTGCGCATAGGCGGAGATATGGTCGAGCGCACGGACCAGTTTAAATACTTGGGGTCTGTGCTTCACGCGTCCGGCGACATTGATTGCGACGTCAAGGCACGTATTTCCGCAGCTTGGGCGAAATGGCGTGAGGTGACAGGTGTCACTTGTGACCCCAAAATACCGGTTAAGCTTAAGGGACAGGTCTATAAAACCATCATTAGGCCTGTTCTCCTGTATGGCAGTGAGGCGTGGCCTGTGCTTGAGCGACACAAGCAGGAGCTGCGTGTCACGGAGATGAATATGCTGCGGTGGATGTGTGGAGTTACGCGGAAAGACCGCATCAGGAACTCCCGCATCCGGGGCAGCCTTCGTGTCCGTGACATTGCAGACAAACTGCAGGAGGGTCGCCTACGCTGGTACGGCCACGTCTTACGGAAACCGGCATGTTACGTGGGTAACAAATGTCTTGCCATGGCGCCTCCGCCGGCCGGAACAAGCGGGGTAGACCAAAGAAGTGCTGGCTTGACGTTGTAAGAGATGACATGCATGCCAACAAGCTCTTACCACAGGACGCTAAAGATCGTGCGAACTGGAGGAGAATGTGCAGGAAAGCGGACCCCGGGCTCCAACGCGAAAGCCGCGGATGCAACCGGGATAAACGCTGAGATGATGATGATGATGATTATCATTGTTAAAATAGAACCGGGATGCAAAATATACTGAAATGGATTTTAATGGTGTACCTTTTTTTTTGTTCGGATGAGAAATCATCAAATGACTTCTCCCGCTCTGGGCGGAGCGGAAGGGCGTGTCAGACTTTTACTGACTATAACCCACCCGTGTTTCTTCACTTGCCTGTGCGACGGCCAGGGCCATGGTTTCTTGTTTAACCAACCCCTAACCCTGACCCAGGAGGCATCGGTCTTCGTGGACCCCGTCACGTACATATGTATGTACCTAGAGCCTAGATTGATCATGTCGTCTATTTATTTCTGATTCTCAACAAGTATAAACAACTTTAATCACTATATTAATTGCACAAACTTCCAACTCCATAAAGTTTTATTGTTTTTGAAAATTTCATTTGATAGATGAGTTGAACATGAAGTCATGAGAGGCAGTTTAAGATGAAGTATAGTGTAAGAGGGAACATAGTTATCTTCGTAAGTCCCTGCTAGTCTGGCTCTCCGCCAGCGGACGACAGAATCTGCGAAATAAGACAAATTTTGGCAAATGCTATTTCAACTTGAGTCTTTGTGATTATCTTTATTATGTTTTTTTAATGTTACAAACTAGTGCTGATGGTAAGCGGTGATGCAGTCGTTCATGGTAAAGCATATTAGTTAATTATAAGCCTTTTCACGTGGTATAAAATCCGAGGCGAAACGCTCCGTTCGAATCATACGTTGAAATAAAATAAAATAACATAACATAAAATAAATTATATATCGAAATACTACTGTTGATCGATAATTTTAAATTAAGTATTATGCTATGGAGCATATCAAAGAAAATCTAAGAACAATATTTAGCCGGATCTGGCAAAGGTATTCAGGGGTCTGTTGCATTGATGTAGCTGAAAGACCGCCAGTAAGATGTTGAGCAAGCGATTGCATATAAATGTCCACCATATAAGTGTGTACCAAAGGAATCAGGATAAGTTATTGTCTATTATCTACTATCCAGTTTAAAAAAAATATTATACATAACGCTCTGTTTTGTAGGTACAATTTAATCTTTACAATTTTTAACAATGAATCTTGCCTTTCTTTGTATAACATTAGAAATACTAAACTTTTCCTTTGTTAAGGTGAAACTAATTTAACTTTACAATAGCGCTATTTGTTAAACTAGTGTGTTTTTCCGCGCGCTATATAATAAAGCATTTAATGGAGCTTCTAGAAGTTTCAAAACTTGGTGTTATTATGAACTATTAGAACAGGTTCTTAAGTAATCACTCACACTTAGTACTAAGGATTAACGAAGTATTTTCACATTAAAGCGGTAAATACTTCTAGTTGGGTGAAACGCATACAAAATAATGAGTATAGTGCGAGAGAGAGAGTCGGACGCAGGATGTTTTAGCAGTAGATGACTACAGTCAATAGAAGAATGTAACTGGTTTATGAAAGATTGTCACTGGAGCAGAAATATGGCCGAATACCAAAAAAGGCGGGTTATGGGTTCTGGACCAACGAGACAAAACATCTAAATATGCTCAAGCAAATTCCCGTTTCGGTGGTATTACCAATGAGATTTTCCTCAGTGGCCTATATTTTTGTGCTGAAATAGACTTAAGCTAGGAGTCTAGTTTTAAATCTATTTAATCAGGGAAGCGGACAGTAGCGCTTCTCGTCTGAAATATCAAATTACTGCGATTACCAACCCGCCTGCCAAGCGTGGCGATTATGGCAAACTCCCCCAATGGAATGAAAGCCTTGAGGGAGGCCTTAGTCCAGCAGTGGATCTCTATAGGCTGAGAAGAAGCAGAAAGAGTCTACATTTCTTTTAGACATATTTTTAACCTGTATAATGGCAATTCAAGAAACCATATTCACCAAATCACTTGCGCTCCATGTTTTGAGAAATCATGTTTTTCTGAGAGTTTTGTTAAAGGTAACATAATCAATGCATATGATACTATACATATATTCAAATCCAATACCCACAAACAACAATGCTTAATAAAATATTGCTCACAAAAACCACAACAGATATTGCTTTCATAAAACCGCAGGCGATATTTTTTTGTCTCTCGTCGTTGTGGTCCCATTAAAGAGGGGTAAATTAGCTTATTACAAACTTTTTCTTGTCACGCTAACTGCTATCGACGATTATTTAATACCTTCCAGCCTTTGTTTGATTAACCTCGTTCGCGGCAATGTGTGGTGGATTTTACGTATTATTTTAATGAAAGTAACCAGTATAAAATTTATCACCGCTCTTGGCAATGCATGCTTAATTATTTAAAAAAGAGACTGGAATTAAAGGTACGTGATTTAAATAATCTACTAATTCTTCTATACAATTATAAAAACATTAAACGAAATGTTCGTTTTATTATTTTTCAATACTGTTACATTGCCGTCGAAGGGATTGTTGATATGAATTATGACATGCTGAAGATACACCTGCCTTATTCGTTTTTATAGTTAAGTTGTTGCTTATATTTGGATGCACCAGATAGTTAAAATAAACATTTAACTTATGCACAAAAGTTACTCATCATCATTTATCATTAAAGTTGTACGTTTTGCAGAATTCCCTCCCATTAGAGCTAACCACTCAAAACAGCAAAGGAAAAATAACAAAATGAAAAACCATTACATCTTGAAAACATGTTGCGAAAGAATTTTCTTAATCGGTTCCGGAAATTTCTGGTACAAGGAAAGTGAAATAGGCGACGACCGAACCCTGCTTTATAGAGCATACACCACCCTGCTGTTTTCTATATACGGTTTCATGACGATATTAGAAATAATGGCTGTTACGATGGGCGAGTATCCTGAGGACGAAAAACGTGACTCCATAAGCTTCGCCGTCAGTCATACAATAGTTATGATGAAAATATTCTCGGTTATAAAAAACAAATCATTTATAAAAGGTCTGAATCATAAAATGGTGTCAGTTTGTGAGAGTTACGAAGAAAGCGCTTTAATGGCGAAGAAATATAAGATCATGAAAATGAATGCCGTCGCTTACATTGTAACCGTTTATGGCTCATGTTGTTTCTTTGTTTTTGAAGGATTAAGAAAGTTGTTTGCAGGTAAGTTAATTTCCTTCAAAACAAATTTTTGGTGTATCGTGTGATATAGTCATCTGCTAGCCTTTCAGATCTTTTGACGGATCGGACACGGTTTTTTTTTTACATATTGTAGGTATATATACAATAAAACCAAAGAAAACCCTGTCCGATCCATGAAGGTATTGTTAGGTATCGATAACTGATTCTACTAATGCCTACAAAGCCGGGGTAAACTTAAATAAAAGTTCCCCTTAAAAAAACTAATATTATTTCGCAAAAAGAGGTAAATTAATACATGTGCGGTAGGCACCAAATGCGCGGGCGACGGGAGGGAGGGCACGCGGAACGCGGTCGCATCGGTCATTCTACCGACGAAAGTGGTGTTGTCACTTTTTAAAAATTACCAAATTTTGGGGAAATTGGAATTATTTCGCGGAAAAAAGAGATTATTTTAAAATTCATTAGTATTGTTACTATGATGTTTACCTATGTGAAATTACATATTTTATTTGGTCATGTGTTTCCTTAACCTTTATTTTCCTTATGGGTCGAACGGGGTTTTCTTTACATATTATATACTAGCTTTCCGCCCGCGGCTTCGCCCGCGGCTTCGCCCGCGTGGAGTACGGTTATATCGCGCTTTTTAAATTTCCCTCGGGAACATCAAATTTTTACGGGATAAAAGGTAGCCTATGTTCTTCCTCAGGGTCTAAAGATTGTCTGTGCCAAATTTCATCAAAATCGGTTGAGAGGTTTAAGCGGGAAAGCGTAACAGACAGACAGACAGACAGACAGACAGAGAGACAGACCGACAGACAGACCGACAGACAGACAGACAGACAGACAGAGTTACTTTCGCATTTATAATATTAGTATGGATAAGGCTCTGAATTTTAATTTTACTTCCATATGTATCGTTTAAGAGTACTTTTATATACAAAACTAGCTTTCCGCCCGCGGCTTCGCCCGCGTGGAGTTCGGTTATATCGCGCTTTTTGGATTTCCCTCGGGAACATCAAACTTTTCCGGGATAAAAGGTAGCCTATGTTCTTTCTCAGGGTCTAAAGATTATCTGTGCCAAATTTCATCAAAATCGGTTGAGAGGTTTAAGCGGGAAAGCGTAACAGACAGACAGACAGACAGACAGACAGATAGACAGACAGACAGACAGAGTTACTTTCGCATTTATAATATTAGTATGGATTAGTAACATTAGTTACCTGTTTTTTTTTAATTCACTCGCAAAGGTTAAACTTAAATTAAAACCTAAAAGCTAAAATTAAAACTTAAATTAAGTTACAGATGTTTATTTGGCTACAAACAAACTACCAAAAGCAACCTGGATCTTCTAAATCGAGAGGATGGATTAGAGAATCAATGAGCTCCCTCATTGATTCTCTAGTCTATCCTCTCGATTCACGGTTCTAGCGAATTCACAAAGTTGTTAAATGATTTTCATGGCATGTGATGATGTGACACATCGTAGAATGTTCTCGTCTGAAATACCGCAGTGTCTTAAAACAAAATTCTTCAATGGGCATTATAAGAAAGCTCAACGTCACTCAAAGGGCAATAGGGGGCTATGCTTGAGATTTCACTGCGTGATCAAATCAGAAATGAGGAGATCTGCAGAAGAACGAGAGTAACGGACATAGCCCGAAAATATTGCAACACTTAAGTGGGAGTGGGCCGGGCACATAGCCCGTAGGCCCGATGCCCGATGGGGTCGACGGGTTCTCGAGTGGCGACCACGCACCGGAAGACGCAGCGTGGGTAGGCCCCCGACAAGGTGGACCGACGACCTGTTGAAGGTCCCGGGAAACCGCTGGATGCGGGAGGCGCAGGACCGGTCGTCGTGGAGATACTTGGAAGAGGCCTATGTCGAGCAGTGGAAGTCTTTTGGCTGAAATGATGATGATGGTGAAATAAGGATATAAAAACAAGCAACCAATCTATTGAGGAATAAAACAATTTTTAAATTAAATCATTTTAAACTTGTGTTCCAGTTCATTGTAAAATTGTGTTATTAAATAAATATGAAACTGTAGGTGATGTTCATGCATCTGCATCCGATCAGAATGGAAATCAACTCCATCGTAGTAGAGTGTTGGCGCAATCTGTTATTGTTTTGTTAAAGCTGTTGCGCTGAATGTACTAGCTGTCCTTCTCCAATCCAACATTATGTCATGTGCCTGCCGACCCGCGAGATGGCGCTTTTGTGCCATTGATCTAACGCTCGGAAGGGATGAGAACATGACAGAGACAGTACCCATCAGGGACTCGAATCGCTAACCCGTGTCGCATTGTTCTACAATGTGATCTATCCGCTGAGCCTCCCGTGGAGTCTCGTAAATCCGCTGTCACTGTCACTGCATAAGAGTCCTTGCTGAGGCTCCGATAAAGAAACCGCTAACCGCTGAGTCTCTTCCGCAATTGTATTATTCTGCAGTTTTATTTATCAATTATCCCTGAACGATATAATTAGTTTTCGATTATAAGTTGTACCCATCTGCTCAAATTGGTGCGTATACTCGTGGCTTCGAGAAGGGAAGACGAAGGTGATGAAATGTGACAAATAGAACCGCGCGTGGTTGCCGAACTCTGGTGTGAATTGAAGCCTCTCACGTCCCAAGCTGTTTTCGATGTTTGCTGGCCAGCCGACCAGCTCGTGGAAAAGGTAAGGTGCACGACCTCCCAATACCAAACCCTAAGCTAAACATTTTCGCAGCAGCAACTTTAATTATTTTTCTTTATATTTTTCTCAATACACATCACATCAAAGGTTTAAAAATATTTTCCATCGCAGAAGCCACTTGGCCGCTCCATAGAGAATGAAGGACAAATGTGGATGCAAAATTATTTTGTCACCAATCCACTCATTCCACCATTATTTCCAGTACATTGATAAAGAACCAGGTGCCCAAGTCTGCTATCACACAAGTGTCACAATAGTATATCAGTGATCTCATAATGATATACAGGATATTTTTTTATTTAGTGCGCAAAATTTGTCAAGTTATAGTTAAATAAGTTTTATAGATAAAAATATTATTACTTTGATATGTTTTAGTACAAAAAAAATAGTTATTGATAACGAATGATGTTTATTTTGAAATCGATTATGGTCACCGCGCGCGCTGCGATTCATGTTCGGCGAAGTGCGGACGGCGGGAACATCATAGCCCCCGCGCACCCGCGCCGCCCGCATGTTCACTACGCGGCCTAATACCGGCACCCCCGTGGCCCCCTCATGTTCAGAACGCGGCCTAACCTACGGTCAAAGCCCTTTATTTTTCATTCAAGAGATTGCTATTTTATCAGGTTCGAATTAGCTGTTATTTGCAGAGTAAGTCCAATTTTTCCTTCATACAAAGGCTTAGGACTATCGAAATGCAGAAAATAAAGCTTCGATTAACAATAAACAAATCAGATAAAAAACGGCTGAGCAGCTCAGAGCTCAACGCAATTCTAATGTAATTTTTTTCCTTAAAGTGTAGCTCATAAGGCACAATTTTAAGTGTATCTTCTATGTCTTATGAACAACGCGTTAAGGATTGGATTTGTGTTATATTCTCGGGCGTTATTTAAAAAAAAAAAGAGAGTTAGTGCACTTTTAGTAAAATTATAATGAATTCAAATTATTGGCATTACGTCAACGCATAGGTAGGTACAGTCACCGCACATCAAGCTACTACAATCTATCAGATTTGCTTAATAGATTTTCAAGTTTATCGCTAAAGTATTATGGTTCAAGTTTCATTGCCAAAGTTTGACAGTTTGAATTAAGGCGTATTTAAGAAATTGGAATCAACTACTTATGTACAATAATGTTCAATCAAAAGCAGTAAAAAAAATCCTTACCCCTAAATAATGCCCTTGCTTCCTTGCTTCTTCCTTCCTTCCTTAATAGCTTTTCTTCATCCGTCCACAAGATGTTGGCGTCGCTGTGACTTAAAAATCACTCACAACAAATCTCCACGTAATACTGAATCAGGGTCATGGAGTTTCTGAACGGGCTGGTAGTGGTATGGGTGTAGTTCAGAAGTGTTAAACAGCTTCCATACTGCAATCTGACTAACACCAAAGCGACGTGCCGCATCGTAAGTACTGGATCTGGGATCCCGCTCGAAAAATTGCATAATTTGTTCTTCGATATCGACCGCCAGTCGTGGTTTGCCAGACCCTTATGCGTGGCTCGGATTACGAAACTGTCCATGGTCGAGCAACCTTTGAGTAACTGCTAAAATAGTTCTTGCATCGGAGACAGTGGGGTTTGCAATTTCTAGAGCTCGTATCCTAGGTATGCTCTCCGACGCGTACAGTCTCCGGGCAGCACGTATGTAAACTTTCACCACTTTGTAAGTACACTCGCAACATTTCGATAAACCCGCGGTTCGTGTAGTGTGGTATAGTGACCGATGCGTTTTTAAGTAAAAAATTCACAATTCGTAAACGGAGCCTGTTAACTGTCGCGGTGAAGTTTGCGCGCGAAATGTCGAAATGCACCGCCTGGACAGCGCGCGTGTCAGTTCCTGTTGTGTCCCACCGATCTACGGCCTACAGGCCCTACATAGATGGAGGGCGCGCGGGGTAAACACAGTACACACAATACAGTGCATAGTAACAATCAAAACGCGCACGCGCACGCGGCGCTAATACCATATTATATTGAGAAGAATAATTGGTGTCTATCATTTGCTGATTTTAGGGCGGATAAAAACATGAATATTTTTTTAAACTAATGATGCAGATTTGATCTGTTATTGATTCTGAGTCCCTCCATTTTTTTGTGCACTAGAAAACAAAACTACTTACGGATTTTATAATAATGGCAATTTGGAAATGTCGTTTTATCACCATTCCATTATGAGACGACTCACCGATAATTGATCGATCATTATCATCGATCCATTATTGGTCAGTCGATATGATATTAATTTTAGCAAATGATGAACTTTTAGCAAAATGACATTGGAATGACAATCGAATCGTGTAAGAATGTAAATTTATAAAAATAGCAGACCGAAGCCCCAGCGAAACGGTTCCAAGGTGATAGAGTTTACCGGGGATACAGCACGGTCTCCCCAGAGGCGGTGAGCCTCCTTGCCGGATTGCCGAAATGGGATCTGGAGGTCAAAGCCCTCGCCCACATGTGGGAGTGGCGAGAGGAGTCAAAACATAACTCCGCTACCGCGAGAAATTGCTGTACGGCGGATAGAGCTGCGGTGGGATCTGATGACGACATGGAGAGTTCGATTGTCGCAACCCAGTGCTGGGCACGCCACATTTGTGGCGGTAAGTCCCCTCCTTGAGGAGTGGCTTGAGAGGCGCCACGACGCCCTTACCTTCCGCCTGACGCTGGTCCTCACCGGACACGGTTGTTTCGGGCGGTTCCTGTTCCAAATAAGGCGGGAGGAAACGCCAGTGTGTCACCATTGTATGGATCGCCCTGAGGAAACGGCGGAGCATACGGTGGAGATCTGCCCTTCTTGGATAGAGCACCGCCGTGTCTTCGTAGCGGCGATCGGCGGCGATCGCTCGCGTCCGACTCTGGCCCAGACCATGGTTCGGAGCGAGAGTGCATGACAGGCCATCAACTCCTTCTGCGAAGCAGTGATGCCGTCAAAGGATGAGGCGGAGCGCGTGAGGCAGCCTCGTCCACAGCTGGTATGGACCAGGTCCGACCGGACCGAGTCGACGGCGCGTCGTGTTTTACACGCGCCTCAAAGAGATGTCAGCACATCGTGACATCGTGATTTGAATTGTGTGAAAGGTTGTTATTTTGATTTGGCAAATTAATTGCTTTTTTATTCAATTTCTTACCGGTTTTCCTTGTTCCATCTAAATAGGAAGCGGCTAATTGAACTGTAAACCTCGCTTTTGACTCGTTAATAAATAGACGTGTTTTTTTTTCAGGATCTCATTTCGTAACAGTGGTGACTTATTACCCTTCGTTTGAAGACGATTCAGTGCCAGCAACCTTCGTCCGAGTATTCACTACAGTGGTCCTGCACATAATGATGATGAGCATGATATTATCAGTCGACACCTTCACCATGATCTATCTTATCATGTATAAATATAAATGCATTACCCTAAAACAATATTTCGAGAAATTGAGGGAAGAATTCTTTGCGTTGAATAACAAAGGAGAATATGAGATGGCGACCGAAAAACTGGCTAGCGGACTTGTGGAAGGAATTAAAATGCACAATACTCTTGTTGGGTAAGATTTTTAAGAACATTAATGCTGTTGGAACATTAAATACTTATTCAACTGAACCTATCTAAGATAAGAGGCAAAAGCAAGCCAAAGACAAATAGCAAAAGCAAGGGAATTTTGTGAATCGGGTAGCCTTACGAGTACATATACAATATTTATTACACAATTAGACACCCTAATTAGAGTATTGAGTTAACAGCATAATCATATTAATCATCATCATCAACCTTTTTATCGTCTCATTGCTGGACACAGGTTTCCTTTCACACAGAGAAGGATTGAGCGTAATCACCACGCTTGCCTATTGCGGGTTGGTGGTAAAGTCCAGGTTTCCTCAAGATGTTTTCCTTCACCTTATAATCAGTCAATTGGTTTCCAAGATATACTTAGAAAATACATATAACTTAGAAAAGTTACATTGATACTTACCTGACCTGGAATCGAAACCGCACTCTCATACTTGAGAGGCTGGTATTTGCCTAAACTTATTTTATATTTATTAAGAAAATATTGTTTCAAATAAAGCACTATTTGATATATTTAAAATTAAGTTTTTCTGCAATATTTCCTGTGCCTAATTCTTTATAATTAATTTTTTTTTTATTTAAATACTGTATTTAAAGTTACTGAAATTTGGAACTAAATAATTAAATAATAATTGTTTAAAAAAAAAACTGAGTAACATTGCCCTTACACAAAGGTGCTTATTACAATGTTAAGAGTACCAAGTAAGTAAGTCAAATAAATAGCAAATTAATTTAAAACTAAGCCCGTTTGTGAAGAAATGTTTTAATTTCAAAGAAACTGGCTTTACAAGCATACATTGATCATGGTCAATCCAAAGTCTAACGAAGCATAATTCTTTTTATCTCATCAGGTTATCGGGCGACATCGACAAAGCGTTTGGAACGGTGATGGCGCTACAAGTTTGTCAAAGCTCGGGGTCGGCCGTCGCTCTCCTGCTTCAAATTGCCGTAAGTAATAGCATTGTTGTACCCCAGTACCGTCAAATACTCGGGAATCTTGCAAAACTGTGTATTATTTGTCTTGATTCGAATGGTGTTACTGTTTCTGAATCTCTGTCTATGTGTTCAGATTTCTGAAAGATATTAGAAGTTCTATTGAGTTTTTGGATTTGTTGAATTATTTTGTTTATGGTGGGTTTTATTCTTTTGGAATATAATTTTGTTTATTATTGCTGCCAGTACTTTTGTTTTTAAATACCTATTTAAAACATATATATATATATATATATATATATATATATATATATATAAATTAAATACAAGTCTAGCACTTTTACATAAAATGTAATTAATTATTGGCTGCCAACTTTTTATTTTATCCAATGTCTCCGTACAATAACTTCCGTTGGTCGAAGTAAAAAAAAATATCTCTACAAAATTCTTAAAGAGTAAACAATAATTATAATTGTTTTTGTGAATGATGACAGAACAATTATTACGCTCTCTTCTTCCAAGTGTAATTGATTCCGTAATTGCCACGTTTCAGTGATTGAGACAGTTTGCGTCAGTTATTTTTTATTTTCTACTGATAGTAGTTACGTAACATTTTAATTAATTTTCCAGCGTATAGAACAACTGACGTTCGTCGCAAGTATGAAGTTGATATTTTTTGTATTGGCTCTGTTCTTTCTTCTGGGCCTCTTTTTATGCAACGCCGGGGAAATAACATATCAGGTATGAATTTATCATATTTTCAAGATATGTTTGACACAGATACGTTGATACTATTTCCCTATGGGGGAAAACAGAGCTGTTAAATGTGTTATGTGACCTTGTTCCTATAGGGATCAGTTCGAGTATCGATTTGCTATTGTGTACTGCGACACTGTGCCTCAATAATCCGCTCATGGTTTCTCTATTCCTTGTAGGCCATACAGTATTGAATTGTTTTTGTTGTTCAGGCAAACTAATGAAATACGGGGGAGAAACTGTGACAATCCTAATATTATAAACGTAAAAGTTTTTGTACATGGATATTTGTTTCTCTTTCAAGCAAAAACTATTATACGGATTTAAAAGAAATTTGGTACACAGATGACTTATAACTTGAATTGACATATAGAATACTTTTTGTCTCGATATTCTTACGTTATCAAAACTTATGAAAACGTTGGCCGCAACTAGTGTATTTATGATGACCGGACAGACGTTGTTCTGTTTCCTGGAATTAGTACACAGCTTCACCAACAGAATTCACTTAAGAATCTAAACCATCCAAGAACTTATACAAACTCGTACGAAAATTTCGTCAAAATTGGTGCCGCTATTTGGGAGCAGTTTAGTAACATACAGGCGTACAGAAGAAGTATATAATGTACTAGCGTTTGCTCACAGCTTCGCCTGCGCCACCATCGGAGTCTAATCGTGAATCTAAACTAACCGGATACCGACTCAAACATACGCAAAAAGTTATGATCAAATTCATACAGCAACGGTCTATTTAAATTGGGCGAAATAAACAATGACTGGCAGGAAAAGCGTTAGTAATCATTAGTTTCAGTCCAGGGAGTGTTGTCAAGATAATCCACACTCAACTTTATCCGGTTGACACAATACAATTTTAGAAACAAAAATATGTCACAGGCATTACGGCCAAATGTGACATTCGCTAACATCCACAGAAATTGTGGAGTCGGATATAAAAATAAGTTACGACATAAGGTCAGACACGGGGCCATCAACATAAATCACAGCTTGTGTATCTAAGCCCTTGTTTTGTATATTTACAAAGTAAAGGATAACGTTAAAATGTATTCTAGGTCTATTGAAAATTTCATGTACCATGACATTAACAAATTGCTGTTCCATTACTATAGTTTTTTTTTGTTATATGATCTTCCTTTTTTTCGTTATTAAAACAGTATATTTTTTATTGACAATGGATGATAAAAATATTCACAGGCATCTGAAATATCGGACGCCATTTTCTACTGCGGCTGGCAGTCCTGTAACCCGCGCCCTAGGACCAACCCTCGCTACAACATAAGGCAGTTGGTTCTTCTGGCAATCATGCAGGCGCAGCGCCCTCTGGTGATGAAGGCCTTCAAGATGCTGGAGCTTACCTATGGAACCTTCATATTGGTTAGATTTTCTGAGTTATTAGATGTGTGATTTCCGGTAAGAAATTCGTATCGTTGTTGTTTACCTCTATCTACAAACAAAAATGTAAGTAAATACAGGTGAGAAACTAAGTATTTATAGAAAATTAATTATTCTTGTTTAAGTATATTACTGATAATGCATGTGATAATGGTCAGTGAAAGCATTCGAGAGTAATATTAGTTTAGAGATTTACAAACGGGCAAAGGTTTTATCTTCGTAGTCGGTTTACTCTTGCGTAGGAAGGGGCCTTTACGTAGTAGTATTTCTTCGAAATTGGTTTCATTTAAATTTCAAGAAACTAATTTAAGAAACAGAAGAAAATGTTCGGCTAATATGACAACAATTTGCTTGTTTAACTTAAATTAACATTAAAGTTGTATTAAAAGATCATAAATTTCGTGTTTCGAGCGTCTTTTGATGTTAAGTAATTTACTTAAGTACCTACTTAATTGAGATTTCCAGTCGACAATATTATTAAAGTGTACATTTTCGGTCTGACTTCGTAGATTCCACTACCCACAAAGATCTTGAAAATTAACGTTGTAAATTTTTGAATATTTTGTAATTATCAGGGTGTAGCTTAGCATATATTGCTTTATGAATGAGGTATGAGGAACAGGGAGTAACTCATTCTCCATATAAAAGAGAAGATCCTCCGACCAGACAGGTGTTAAATCTGGCGGGCACTTGCTCAATGGTTCAAGTTTGGAAAGTTGTATGTATGCTATTGCACGGTAAACTCTGCTTGCGAGATGAAGAATTCGTGTAACGTCAAAATGACACGTTGTTTTTATTTGTGGCGTTTGTAGGTACCGCTACATCACTCCCCTCCGGAGACGGGAAGTTGATAGTGGGCTGAGTATTTTTTCTTGCGATGTTTGCCAGGCCAGCTGAGGTTTCAGTGAGTCGGAACCGGTTACTGTATAGTTCAAGGTGAATCGGAACTGTGTACTGAGATTCCCCAGTGAGTCGGGGTGGTGGCGCTGCGTTAAACTCCAGTGCGTCGGATATCGTTCAGCGTCGGATTAAGGCCTGCTGCTGTGTCGACCAGGAGAGAGGGCTCTTGTTGTTGACCGACCGAAAGTGCAGTGTGCTGTTCCGAGGTTGATGAGCTGCATGCTTGTGATGAGGAAACCCGTTGAGGCCGTGGGTGCTGACTAGCTTAGTGACACGATGATGATAACTAAAACTTGCTGATGATAACATCACGCTGAAGTTCTTGCTCGGAGGCTGCGTTGATGTTCATGTTCGGGGTCATCAGTGTGGAGGCATGAGGAACAGGGCCTATCTTTAAAACTTTCGGTCGAGCTTATTGTCAAAAGTATTGACTCCAAGCTGCTTCTGACAAATTTCAGATAGAGAGCTCAAATACCACTTTACCTGACCAGTAGCGCTTGCGACCAGTTAACCCGCGAGGCAGACTTTTACAATTAGATAATTATTTTGAAACTGAATTACATACTGTATTTTAACAAACCGAGAACAAAAGACAACCGTGTCTGCCTGTGGGTACAAAATACTCATTATTCAATAATCGCGTTAAACATTTAAGTTCCAAAAGTACCGATGTATAATGAAATGCGTAAAACCTACGTAAATTTTATTGATAATTTCTGGTCATTGAGCAATTATTTTATTTTGATTAATTTATTGTTTGTCGTTTCAGGTGGTGCGTTCGACATACTCCGTGTTCGCCTTGTTTCATGCACAAAATAAGTAGATTTATTGATTTATAACTAGTTTAACTCATTTTTAAATTCTTGCACACGTAGAAAAAAAAAACCCAAAGATTAAATGGACTAAATAATTTCTAAATTACAACGCATAATTTATAAATCAAATGGTTATTGCAGATCAAAACTCGCTACGTTGAACTCAAGAAAACGTAAATTACGTACTTAATTTATTTGTTTTTAATTTAGTTTACTTTTATGATCTTCCTTTACCAGTCAAAATAAATACTTTTTCTTCCTTTCTTTACATAAAGTACGCTTTTGCTTGAATATAGATCTATTTGCTCACAGTACCTATTCCGTACGTAGTTCGCTTATATTTTATTGTATTTCTTGCGGAGTAAGTTCAAAGAAATAAAACGCTCTGTTACTTCAACGAGTCTCTTAAGACGTATTATGGGGTAGTTACACACAAAGAGCATGATATTATGTGTTTTTCTGCAGTTACTTTGAGGCCAAGTAAAACGGAAATTGAATAAAAATACTTGAGTCTATATTTTTGTTGTATTGTATTTTTTACAGAAATCTCTAACATAAAGTTTATTTATGCCAGTAAAAAATTTCTTTGCAATATAATTGTTAGGTATTTGAAGGAAAGGATAATGGTAAGATAAGTGAAATAATAAACTTTTAATGAAGCGAGCCATTGATACTTTATAGAAGAAGGATACTATGTACATTTGTACATATATGTATCATCATCAACCTTTTTTATCGTCCCACTGCTGGGTACAGGTCCTCTCATACAGAGAAGGTTTGAGCGTAATCACCACGTTTGCTCTATGTGGGTTGGCGATTTTAGACTTAGGTAAAGTCTAGGTTTCTTCAAGATGTTTCCCTTCACCTTCAGTCATTGGTGTCCAAGATATACTTAGAAAGTACATATAACTTTAGATAAGTTACATGCGCACTCATACTTGAGAGGCTGGTGTTTCAACCACTAGGCCACCATGACTACTATCACCTATATATTATAGTATGTTAAATAACAGAGGGCGTTTATCATTAATAGATTAAAATAAAAATATCAGCATAGAAAAATAAGCATAAAATAATCCGAATAAAAAGAAATTATAATTGAAAATAAATTTGAAACCTCCTGTTTTAAATCAAAATAGTAGCGCGGAATAGTATCTACCTAACGTTGCATTGCCCAACACACATCAACTAACACACATCAATCAATTAGATCTTAGATTGCCGCCACATACGCGGCTCGTCATTCATAAATAAATTGCGACGTTGCCGTCTTTCATGTTCGCGTGTACAGTGTGTTTCTTTTACATGTCAATTTAAAATTTTTATTGAATATTTTCATATTGAAAAAATTTTAAAACATTTTGTTTTCGAATGGAAATATATTTTTAGCATGTATGTATGCTATACTATTTCGGGTTAACGGGAACGCCCTCTGTTAGAAATTGACATTAGAAATTGACACTTCCGGCGCTCCAGTGGTTAACATCCTACTAATATTATATAGGCGAAAGTTTGTAAGTATGGATGTATGGATGTTTGTTACTCTTTCACGTAAAAACTACTGAATGGATTTGGTTGAAATTTGGCACAGGGGTAGATAATAGTCTGGAATAACACATAGGCTACTTTTTATCCCGAAAAAATATGCAGTTCCCGTGGGATACGAAAAATATTAGTCCACGCGGGCGGAGCCGCGGGCGAAAGCTAGTACTGTATATACCTACCTACAAATCTGGAGGTTGGATGATAGCAGTAGTGGAAATAATGTAGTATGTAAAAGTGTTTCTAATGCAAAATACAGGTAAATATAATGCTTCGTATGATAATAATTGTAGCAAAAAAGAAATATCTGACTTAGCAACAATCTTTAATAGCTGTAATGAATAGCGATGTATTATATAAATCAATTCTTCATATATGTATATAGCACAGCTATCTTTATGTACCGATGTTTCCTCGTAACGTGCACAACTTACACAGTCACGCACTCATAAAATCAAGATGGCAAACCTCGATAAATCTGTTATCGTTAAGATTTCTGTATCACATACATATGCAGATACAGAACATTTCAATGTTACGCATTGCGTGTTAGGAATATGTTCATGAATAAATAAAATGCTGAGAGACTTACTTATGCTTAGACATACGTGTAATGCTAGCATTTATGTAACAATGATACAAGTATTAATACTTGCAAAGCGACGAATATTCTAGAAGTATGTGCACAATAAAACAATACGCTATATATGGCTTTTATTTACCACATATAACTTGTGTTAATATTTCGAGGTTATAACAAACGAGTCCGAACCAAACTTGGAAGGGGTTAGATTAAAGTTTTGCCTCTGTGATATATTACGTGCCGCGTGTCGCATATTCGTTACTCGAGGTCCGGTTTACTATTACTCTCACTTTCTAAGCCCAAATAAATTTTCCTCAGAAGCGAAAATATAAGAAAACGCTTGGACTAACCCCGAGAGCAAGAAATACCGTTTTACTGAACAACTTATTCTTTAATCCCTTTTACTAACACACAGTACAACATTTACGAGTTCGTGACTAAATAACAACATTTGCGCTTATTGATCGATCAGGTAAAGCTACGTTTGCCGCAAATGGCCCGAGAATGGGTCACCATTTTTACATAACGGGACTTCTGTGTACCTTGGAAAGCAAGTTAAGCCTTTGGCCCGATTGTCATTCGTCGATCTTTAACAGCCGTTACAGGTCTTCAGTATTAAATCAAAATCACCAAGAGTACAATAACCAAGAGTAAAATACTATTATTAATAGTGTTGAGCTACATCGGTTTAGACTAAAAGCCTCCCCCAATATAGTTGGGAAACGTCTAGACAGATGATTACTGACAGTACACCATTTATTTTTAGTTATCAAATTCGGTACAGAGCGGTAAAGGTCAAGGTTATTGCGGTAAAGATCCCTGGAGAGTCTTGCCCGTTCTTTTCCAACAAGATCTACGTTTTGAAATGGGAAACTAGCTTTAAAATTCTGTTTCACTATTAATTTTGACAATACAAAAATGCCTGTAAACGGCAACGTATCAGGATGACACCGGTGAGTAGGCAGTGTGTGAGTTTTTACGAAGGCGAACTTTTTTGTTGAATGGTATTCCGCTGAATGGTATGCGAGTTGAGATAATGATATTGATATCACTCTTTCCATTAGAATATTTGCCGAGTACTTCCATTTGATCAAACATTTATATTTTGATCTATTTGCGCAGGTTGATTGATATCAAACTTTTTGCAGGAAATTGAATACATTATTTGATATATTATGTATTTTGTTTAGACATAGATATATGGTACTGTTACTGTATATTTTCTTTTGACATCTGATACTCTTAGTACTTTTATTGCTTTTGTGTTGTGATGGCAGATCAAACAGTATACGGTGTTATCACAGTAGAAATCAACTTTGTTAAAAATTCTACTGTAGATATTGATTTCTTTTGGTAAGTATTAGCATGATAATATGTAGGTACCTCTTTATGTTGAAGAATCAAAATTATTGACAAGGTCTTGCCGCCAAGCGATTCGTAGTGTTCCGGCATGATGTCTAGTGAAGCCGTACGGAGGACGGGTCTGAGCAGTTGTGTTGCGATGTGTGCCGGGTACGATGCGCCAAATGTTGTTGTGTCGGGAGTTTGGTCGTGGAGAGTCTCCAGATCAATCTCCCTCCGGCGCAGCATCGGAGGTTGTGTTGGTCTTGGGTTTCACTCAACTGCTGTCATCCTTCCTATTCCTAAGTTTTTTAAGTGAATAGACTTAATAAACTAATGCGCTTTACCATCAACGATTGCATCACTGCTTACCATCAGGCGGGATTGTAGTCAAGCACTAGTTTATAATTATTAAAACAAAAATTTGAGCATAGCCATATTAAGTTTATGATATAGATGATACAATGTAGCATTATTACATCTATATTTAATCTTATCCCAATTAATTTCGGGGTCGCTCGCCGCAACAATGTCCCTTTCATCATCATTTACACAGTCCACTCATCGTTACATTATAATGTAAGTAAGTAAGGAATAGTAAGTTACTTGAGGGGCGGTAAAGAATTTTTTTTCTGTTTGATTGTAACGTTGTTAGTTTTGAATGCTCCTTTATTAATATGTATTTGCATTTTCTTTTTATTTTTCAGAAAAGAACCGCAGTTCCCAATATAGCTTGCAGAGTAAGCAAACTGAAGCGGCAGTGGGTTAGCTAAGTTTGTCGATAGAGCGACGGCTGGTGGAGCAGCTTTACGATTCTGTAACCGTATTAACGTAAAATCTTATATCGAGTAAACGTGTAGTGAGATGTCATTCCAACTGACTGTTGACGCTTTTTTACAGCTCACTGTAAGCTCACTTCACCGAATTTTTCGCAGTGAGACGGTTCAGCCGATAGATTCTGTAGCAATCTCACCGTAAAATGTAAGGCAGTTTCAGGGTGTGATGGTTACAGAGTTACATTGCTGAAGTGGATATCGCAAGTGAATTGCGGAACAATTCCCATACAGCTGCGCCGTCGTCTATCCAGTTGGATAGACAACCGGGGACCGAGGATACGGAAGACGAAGTATGGCACAGCTTGGGAGAGGCCTGTTTCCAGCAGTGGACAGCGATAGTCTGAGTTGATAGATTGATTTATCCATACCAATATTATAAATGCGAAAGTATCTCTGTCTGTCTGTCTGTCCGGCTTTCACGCCAAAACTACTGAACCGATTGTAATGAAATTTGGTAGGTACACAGATATTCTAGAGCTAGAGAAAGGACATAGGCTATAAAACATCCCGCTATGACTAATAGGAGCAGAGCATGAACAAAAAATGTTGCGGAAACGGGAGCAAACGCGGACGTACATATTGCTCTCATTGTTTTAACAGGCGCTCATATCAACTGAGCTCTTTCGGTTCGAACCTTACGCGGGTGAAACCGCGGGGCACAGCTAGTATTTCATAAGTGTGTTCTAAATAAAAGAGTGAGATTTTTTTCTTTATTTGAAGGTGTGCAGATCATCAGATTTTTTAATTTTTACTACATACTCAAACGAGTAGGCACCTACGGCAATACTGCGTACGATCGTGTACCGTTTATTTATTGCCCGCGAATTCGTCCGCGTGAAATTTCCCGTTCCCTCGAACCACTCCGTCGCGTTGCGAAGCCCCTCGCTATTACTTCGTTTTCGCTTAGCGTTGTTTCTAAATTTTTGCTCGCCTCCTAAGAGTTTTAGCGTGTTGTGTGTATATTAAATCACTTATGGGCTTCCTCAACAACTCAGCTATCGAATGGAATAATATTTTTTCCAATTCTGTCTGGTAAACTTACATACAAACTCTTTTAACTTCATTATTGGTTAATATATACTTACATATTCAGATACTAGCTGTGCCCCGCGGTTTCACCCGCGTAACCTTCTAGCCGAATGAGCTCAGTTGATATAAAATAAGCGCCTGTTAAAACAATGGGAGCAATATGTAGTACATCCGCGTTTGCTCCCGTTTCCGCAACATTTTTTGTTCCTGCTCTGCTCCTGTAGCGGGATGTTTTATAGCATATGTCCTTTCTCAGGCACTAGACTATCTGTGTACCAAATTTCATTACAGTCGGTTCAGTAGTTTTGGCGTGAAAGCCGGACAGACCGACAGACAGAGATACTTTCGCATTTATAATATTAGTATGGGTAGGAAGCGTTAGGCGTACGAAATAAAATATACATCAATTTAGTATACTTCCTTAAAGAGTATCACAATATTTACCCAACAGATTCTCCCGATAGGATGGATCCCCGATGAAATTGAACGGACTACTAATGTTTTCATTCTTCATCTCTGTATTCATAGTTATTCAAGTATGCGGCTCACATGTTGGAGGGTGCGCGGTACGCGAATCTTTTTCTTCTGCCGCGAATAAAAAAACTTTCGCCCCCATAAAAGTATATGAGTTCGTCCCAATACTGCGCCGATGACTTCCAATCTCTCTGTAGCGTCCCGACCCAACCCTGAAGATTACTTTTTCTCCTTTATCCAGTAAATTGAATTAAAATGAGAAGCAAACGGGTAAAGAAAAGGGTGTACGTCGATTTTCACAAGAGTATCGCGTTTAACGTCCAATATCTACGTGCTCTGTGTATACTCTTTGTCTTTTTCTTTGTAAATGCACTGCAGTATGAGTGACCTTAGAGGATTTGTCACCACATCAAATTTGTTGTCACATCTCGCAAATATTGTTTTGCTTTATGCCCACAATATTGGTTCAATTTATTAATTGACAGCGATAAGTTACAACGTTAATTGAATGAAACTAAAATAATTGATTAAAACCAATGTATGTTTAAATACATACATTGGTTTTAATCAATTTATTATTATGACCAGCAAATTATTAATAAACATGAAATGAAAATATGAACTCACACTAATGAAATATAATTTGTTCATCAAAAGGTAGTAGAAATTCGTATATTTGGGTTTCACAAATACATCCTCTATTAATCCATGTAAGCCACATATTTTGTATCATGTGTATTATCCAGTACTGAATTAGAACATTAATTATAGCACGTATCAACTCTGTGTGGAACTTTTTCAGACCTTGTAACTATTTCTGTTCACTTAATCTCCAATTAAGACTGCTACTAATCCCAGCTGCTTCCATTCATTCCAATAGCGACTAAAGTAAACAAAAATACATAATTCAAGAGATAATTTAATAAAGCCAGTACTTTTAACACAGCTGTGTAGTTAGAAATATTTGCAATGAGCACGAACATTTCGGACTAAGCGAAAACAATAAGTTGACCCGGAAACGTGTCATATTATTTTACGACATTGTAAGGCAGGAAGGTATCTGGAGCTGGGATTGCGAGAGTTTCTACTTATAGTGTACAGTGGAACAAAGAGATCAGTGTATAAAATTGGCACAAGGTCAACTGGACTTGGTACCAATTTTCATCAATTGATCTGCCTTGGGACCCCCCGGAGTAAACGACATCCAACAACGTCTGCTTGTCCTTGTAACTATTAATTTGGGATAAAAATTTTAAACAGTTTTATTTAGCTTGCTATGTTGACTAATTAATCTGAAATTTAGCACGGACATTAAGTTTTAATGTCAATAAAGTGTAATACATTCGGTATCAAATTAATCCCAAGATGGCCGCCATAAAAGGCAGGTTTCTTTTTTCTTTTCACAACCCTTTTAATATGGGTATCAAATAAAAGGTTTCGGCTAGTAGAATACATTAAACTATGAAAAAAGTCTAATATGGCCAACAAAATAGCAGGTGACTGTTTTTTAACTGGCTCTTCAATATAGATTTCAAATAAAAAGACTTGGGCAATAAATAGAATTGAATTTGATATGTTCTGACAAATTGTAAAATCTAAGATGACCGCCGAACATGCCAGATTATATAATTATTTAAAGTAAAAATATAAAACTTAAAATATGAAATAAAAAGTGAGTAAAAAAATTAGGCTTGTGATATTGAAAATGATGTGGAAAATGTACCAAAAGCTGAAAAATAATTCAGCAGGTTCTAGGCTTCGTTCATCGCATAACTCCTAATTCTTATAAATCGAGGGTAGGTACCGATCTGACAAAAAAATGAAATCATTGGGCGAGCGTATTCAACGTAAATAGGTATATGTTAATAGCAATTACAATTCATATTTGTATAATATAACGATTGACTAGATAGAAATTTCACATGCCCAACAATTTGTCTGATCTATACCCTAGATTATTGCTTTTAGTTCATTATCTATATTAAGAGGGGTTAAAGTATAAAATTGCCGATTTGTACTGAAAATCTAAATTGTTAATTGTTAACTAATCAAAATAGTTATTATTATTATCTATACATAGCTGCCATCTAATAGGAAGATCATCTAAGCCTTTGCGATAGAATTATGAGGATCAAGACTCCACAAACTGTGTAAAAGCATTTTGTACTGCCTCCTGGGAATAAACTTCTTGACACGTAGATAATTGTCCGAATCAGGAAAAAAATGTTAATCGGTTGGAGCAAAATCTGGCGAATATGGAGGATTACGAATGGTTTCTAACTGCAGTTCCTGAAGGATCAAAATGGTTTCTCATGCTGTATGAAGTCTCGCATTGTGTAATAATTATAAAGATCGATGCATGAGACGTGGCTTTACTGCTAGTTTTGCCAACATTGTTCAAAGTTCGGCACATTAGTTTTCTGCCGTTATTGCTTGACCAGATCGGAGAAAACTATAGTGAATAATACCACGCTGCAACCACCCAACAGTTACCATTACCTTTTTATTGGTAAGTTTTGCTTTAGGACACTGTTGTGGTGTTTACCTGGGGTCACGCATTTTTCTTTCACGGTTATCATAAAGAATCCACTTTCATCACATGTCACAACACGATACAATATAAGGAACATTCCTGTACCGATTCAACAAGGCAACACAAGTTTCAACAAGCGTTTCTTTCTGCAGATCAATCAAATCATGGGGCATCCATTTTTGGTACGTTTTTGTTTATTGATTTGACTCAAATGACCATGCCACTAATTCCTGAGTAGTTTGACTAGGATCTGCTTCCACCATCTCTCTTAATTCATCGTTATTCACCTATATGGGCGGTCTTTAATTTCATTCGACAACCTCTAACCATAATAATTATTTACGGCAATTTCATAATTTTACCTCTAATATTAGAGTAGGGTTGAAATTGTCGTTCTGATGGAATAGGTTCTTTGAATTGACATATAATCTTCATGATCTGAGGATTTTGAATGAAATTTGTTCACATAGTTTATGTTTTTCTTTTGAAAATGTGAAACATTTTAACATAAATATTTATTTTAATGCGTCCGTTTGACAAAATAAAAATTTTAACCGTTTTTTTTTCTTTTTCTGTTCTCCCCTGTCAACCGTCACGGTCGCCGTAACCTTATACTTTCATATCACACCTCACACAATCCATTCATCTTTTCTTTGAACTCCGTCTCCCTCTTCATCTGTTAAGAGATATATGTATTACTCGCTCTTTTAGACACCTGCGTTTCATCTCTCTTCGTCACACTGTTTTTGACATTCACGCGGTTGAAGCAGCAAACAAAACTGACGCTACTCTTTTACTTTAAATTTTTAGGTGGAATATCTTTCGTGTATAACTCCTTTGTTGAGTGTACTTGCATTTCGAATTTATAACAAAAGAAGTTAGGGATGGTTCTGATTTTCTGAAAGGAAATGGGGCCATGGATTGCGTTATTGGGTATGACTGGAAAAGACACCCCTAAAAATACCTTTGTTTTTTTTCCAAAAGAGAACATGTTGAAGTGGAAGGCGAAGCAGGGCGCTCTCTCTTAAATAAAAAAGAATAATTTTATTAAAAGAATATATTTTTTGTATGTTTTTTTATTACGGTTTCATACTAAAATGACGACCACGATTTGGATTAAGACATACGACAAACGGAACTTTTTATCTGAAACCGTAGGTCGCAGTTAATATTACATAAAACTCCTGCTAATCTACAAAAGCATTTTTTTTTTATTTGCCTACCACATTCAGAATCATAAATTGGAAAATATCGAAGTTTAGCCAAAATCAGCAGTTAGACTGGTAAAGCTAAGCCCAGACTCCAATGCTGAAAAAGCTTTGGATGCGACTGGGATTAACGCTGAGATAATGATGAAAGTACAGAATTCTGAAAATTCTATACCTTTCGCCGGATTCGGATCTAAACTGAAGCCAGATTTAAAAGTTTCTTCATATCACAGCCAGAAAGCCACGTTACATCCCCTGCACATAATAGCTTCTGGTTTTAATTGTACAAATATATTAAAACATTAATAAACACTGCAGGAAACAACGCGCGTTTGTTTTGCGAGCGCTAAAGTTGTGCGAGCGAGTTCATGCACGCTTTTACTCTGATATGCCAGTAAACGACAAAACATAGACGCATCAGCTGCTCGTCAGCATCGTTAAATACTACAGTTAACTGTGGTAATAAACGAGATAGTTGATGGGTAAGAAAATATAGTTCAATATTAAGTCTGAGGTGGAATAACTTAACTATCCTGCAAATTAAACAGAATTTCATATCATGTATAACACTAATAACATACTTCCAAAATTATTTGCTTGTTAAAATTACTGTTTCAATGAGGAACAATATGTTAAGATCAACCTAGTGAAGCTAAATAAATCAAAGTGATCGGTTAATCATTATCTGCTACAACAGCGTAGCTGGCGTAGCACCGAAGTCAGCTACGCCGTAGCACCATAAAATTTGTGTAGCTTTTCATTCTTAACACGATCACCGTGTAAATAAAAAATAATTCAGCGAACCACTCACGTCATTTATATTTTGAAAGGAGAAAAAGAAAAAGAATTCCGATTTGTGACGCGAAGTAAGTTCCCCGTGTGAAGCTTCACGCACCATATCCGTCGAACGTAGGAAATTACCTACCTTAGTCGAATAACTCTTTCTAACTCATTTACGTGATATCCCCGTTACTCAGCAGTGGAATCTCACCAAGTAAACGTCGTCGTATTTTAAGTTGCGCGACAATTTGGTTTAGGCAAACAAATAGACACAATGTTATTTTTATAGGCTTCATTTGGTGATAAAATTTCTAATACGAATGTAAATGTTTTTGACGTGTAATACAGATGTGAAGGTTTGTTTTTTTCAATATTTTGAATATAGTACTTTAATAGTACTCACTTAAAATTGCAGTTTTCAATCAATTTTAATAGGAATGCAGGTGAGCGTTATTTTTGTTGACAACTCTTTTGAGGGACTATTAATATTCTGAATAGGTGGAAGAACTTTGCTCAGCAATGAAACGTTATGGACCATATAAATAAATCAGTAAATTGTGAGCTGTTTGTAAATGAACAATGAGTCCTGCAGGGTAATTGGGTAACAAACTATTAGTAGCAATGGGTTTTATTTTGACAGTTCAACAACATTCATTGCATTGTTTACGTTGTGGAGCAAACAATTTTTTTGAACTTAAGAAGCAATGGACAAGCAATATGCTTCGAAATGATTCCGATCGATAGTACTTGTATATTACGTAATTTGGGTTCTGGTGTAGTGTAAAATGATTAGGGGGCCTAGTATGAGTTTTCATTACAAGATCGATCGTCGATATCGAGCGCGTTTGGCGCTCTCATTGGTTGAGAGTTCTTACAACCTTGAAGCGGGCCAATCGATGAGTCAAACGCGCTCGATATCGACGATCGAGTCTCGTAATGAAAAATCATACTAGGCATACAGAACAGCACCTAACAAAACTGGAATGCGTGTTATGACCTGTTCGAATGAATCGAAATGAGTATAAGTAATAATTTGAGTAATTAGAGTAATAGTTTGTATATGTATATAGCTTATTTAAGTATTTGTTTAGATAGTGTTATGAGTTTTTCTTTTCCTGTTAAAACTATTGTACCGTAACTAAAGCACCTGCCATCTAGTCTCTTCACCACCCGAGGTTGACTGGTAGAGAATGCCTAAGGCATTAAGTCCGCCTCTGTACATTTTCTTTGTGCGAAAGTTTAAATAAATAAATATATAAGTGTGAGTATATGTACATATGTACACTACTACAAAATTTACTACGCTTTTCAGTTAGTGGTATCAGTAGTAGGTTTCGCAGAAATGTCGAAGGGTATACGATACTCGTTGGTCAGAAATTCTTCGAAGGATATCTTGGGTTTAGTATGACAAGTACCTAAAAGTTTGTAGCCCTCAGAAGTTATTTGGTTTTGCATCATTCGTAGTACGTATACATATAAACCGGTGGTGTTGCGGATCAAAGCAGTAACTCGGGTGTCCTTTTTTCAATAAACTTTTTATACACTATAAGTTTTAAAAGACATTCTACAATAAAACGAATATGAGAAATGAATACCGATAATTCGCACACTTAGCTAGCTATTAAACTGAGCTAAATGAGCTTAATAGCTGAAACAACTGCTACCAATTTAGGTCAAAAGCAAAATTCAAACTACCGACAAACCCGCACCTTTTCCTCGGCTGCACTCGAAATAAACTCAATAAGAAAAATAGTCAAGAAATTGGTAATTACAGTAGGTTACAATTCCGTTGAAGCTCATTATAACTGAAACTGATCGAGCTAACCCGTCAGTAACACTCGAATGGCGGCAATTAATAGTTGAGACCAGTTTTATTAACAAACTTTTCCGGACTGTTCGGCAACACGAATTGGTATTGGACTCGATACCAACTTATGAGGGTGTTGTCCCGCTGTGTTTTGTTTTATCAACATTCCGTGTTCTCTTTTGACTTTTACTACAAATTAAAAATAGTCGCCTGTTTCTGATATGAGGATGTAATATTGGATACATGGATGTTCGTAAATTTTTGTCGTATGCCCTTGAGTATGCGATATTTTGATAATCTGTATTTAGTCCATACTAAATAAACGTATTTTCTTTCTTGGTTTTTTGGGTTCCGTAGTCAGTCTTACAGTTTCTGTCTGTCTCGTCCGCAGCTTAGCTCAGGGATTCTAAGGACCGTATTACAGAACCTTACTCAAGACTCAATCATTACTGAAAACTAGTTTCAACCAATCAAATGGCTTGAAACGAGATTTAAGTAAAGCTTGTGTGAGGTTCTGTAATAAGAACCTAAGAGCTAGAATCTATAATTTGGCATATATATATATATATATCTTTATATATATAATTCTGCTGTACGTGTGTATGTCATTGAACTCCTCCTAAACGGCTTGACCGATTTTAATGAATTTTTCTGTATGCGTTTGAGTGGCGACCTGGATGGTTTAGATTCACAAATCAACCCGGCAGATGGCGCTAATCGCTTGAAGAAGCATGTGATCTCGGAAACGGCCCTAACGATTTCGCTGAAAATTAATATGTGGGGATTTTCGGGGACGAAAAATCGATCTAGCTCAGTCTTATGTCTGGGGAAGCGCATATTTTTGAATTTTCTCTTTCGCAATATTTCACGCATAATATGGACGCTAATTTCGCGCGGCTTGACATAGCGGCTGTAGCGAAGTCGATATTGGTATGGTCTACTCGCGATGGCTGGTGTTCCTCGGTTCAAACCCGGTCAATCACAAGTTTTTTTTTTGTTTTTAGACAAGTTTATAGTTTTTTTATTTTTTTTAGTTACTTATAAATATAATTGTACAGAACTAAAAGGGGAAAAAATAAAAAAGATATTTTTTTATTTAACTAAAATTGTACTTATGAACTAAAAGAAAAAAAAATAAATAGAAATAAATAATTATTTAAGATTTTTTATTTAACTTAAAGAGACAGAAACAAGAGCTCTAGGGGTAGAGAGAGGTATGATATCTTTGTTACAAATGTAGATGACAATGCTTTCCATGGGTTTCTTCTTTCCATCCTAAATCTGCTGTACGTATGTACGTCACTGTTCCAAATGTACAATTCCTCCTAGGCTGGTCCGATTTGAATGAAGTCTATGTATATAAATGAAAGTCGTGTTAGTTACTATATTTATAACTCAAGAACCGCTTAACCAGTATGGCTCAAAATTGGTAGGGAGGTAGATAAGAACTGGGAGAAGGACATATCACATAGGATACTTTTTATTCCGTTCCCGCGGTTCCTGTCGTTCCCGTGTGACGTGATATAAGACATGGTTTAACAAAACGCAACTGACATGGAATAACAAAACAACTCAGTCAAAATATAAGTTAGCGGTTCATTTGTTAAAAATGGTACAAACACACTCCTGCACTACTCAGCATATTTAAAAAAAGTCTTACCGGTTTAATGTTGATGCATTTATTTAAAGCAAGGAATATAAATACTCTCTGCGGGTTTAATTTTTTTAATAAAAGCCCCAAAGCAAACTTCAACTTCAAAATTTCTAATATTGTATTTCTGTGCCATTTACCACTTCACTACATACTATAAAACAAAGTTACTTTCTGTTTCCCTATGTTCCTTTGTATGATTAAATCTTTAGAACTGCGAAACAGATTTTGATGAGGTTTCTTTTAATAGATAGAGTAATTAAAAAGAAACGTTTATATGTATAATAACATGCATTAAATTGTGGAGAAACACTATCCCTCGCCCACATGTGGGAGTGATGAGAGGAAGCATAACTCTGTTGCCGCGAAAAATCTCAGTACAGCGGACAGAGCTCCGGCGGGGTCTCATGGCGACATGGAAAGTGTGATTGTCAAATCCAGCACTGAGCACGCCGCAATAGCGGCGGTAAGTCCTCTCTTTGAGGTACTCCTCAAAGAGAGGACTTACCGCCGCCATTGCGGCGTCCTCACCTTCCGAATGACGTAGGTCCTCACCGGACACGGCTGTTTCGGGAGGTTCCTGTTCCGTATAAGGCGGGAGGAAACGCCAGGGTGACCACTGTGTGCATCGCCCTGAGGACACGGTGGAGCATAAGGTGGAGGTCTGCCCGGCTTGGATAGGGACGACTCGCCCTGGTCGGGAGGCAACATCGGACTCCCAACCGCCGTAGGCGCGGGCTTGCGGGCGGCGAGGGATAGGCAGCTCGCCTCCTTGTAAGAACCAGGCTGACAGCCCATTGTGTTTCACACGTGCCTCAAAGAGATGTCAGCACACCTTGACGGTGTCCACGAGGACTGGTCTACAGGGTTGCGGGTTGATTAAAAAAGAAACCATGGCACTGGCCGTTGCACAGGCAAGTGAAGGAACACGGGTGGGTTTTAGTCAATAAAAGTCTGACACGCCCTTCCGCTCCGCCCAGAGCGGGAGAGGTCACTTGATGATTTCCCATCCACAACAAAAAAAAAAAAAACACTGAAAAAGAACAAGAAATTGCACTTGAAGGCGCAGCCTTATTATGGCTTGACTTCGTGCTTCTCACTCACCAGAGCAAAGGGAGGCAGCCCGTGAAATGGCTCGGTTGGCAATGCGAAATCGTCGAGCAAACCTCAGAGATCAAGCGCTAGATAATTTACGAAACACAAGAAGAAATTCATCAAATACTGATTTGAATCGGGCAGCGTTTCGATACGCATATAATAAAGCGCAATGGCGTTCGCATTGGGCCAATGGATGTTGTTTGCGAGTATTGTATCACATTAAAGATTTCCGGAGAATCGCCAGGATTGTGCTCCCAAATAAAGAATCATTGAATAATAATATTCATTTATTTAAAATTATCCTAATTTAAAAAGTAGTCATGTGATATTGCCTTTAAGGCGGAACGAAGTTCGTCTATATGTATATTAATTATGCCGACAGAATGGTAAACATAAATCATAACAAAAACGTTATAAAGGGGTATCCTAAAAATATATTTTTCATCCCACCATCTCGGAAACAGTATTTTTAATCTTCAGTATCTGACTGGAAAAGCCGTTTTTATTCTCTAGAGGATAAAGTAAATTGAATTTAGAACATCGTGTGCACTAAGTTTGTAAATTAAAAAAAATATTAAACCTATTTACTATTACCTCTATGGTGCCGAATATATCATACAACTTTTTTTTAATTTGTTAAAAACTCAGACTCGGAACCTTCTTGGTGTTCTTTTTTCAATTTTCTTTGTACGCGGTTCTTTACGCGGCATTTTTTCACATCATTGTTAAACCTTATATTAAAAAAAAGAAACTTGAAAACAAGTGAAAAACTAAAATGAGTGATTCTAGCGACGAGGAAGTTTGTTTGACGCCAACAGAATTGACTGAAACTGTTAATAATGCGCAAATGAGCTTTCTACCTCAACAATCACGCGAGAAGTATTTAAAACAGTACGATATGTTCAACACGTGGCGACTAGCAAAAGGAGCCAAAACTTTCTCAGAAAACGTTTTGCTGGCATATTTTATAGAATTATCCGAGAACAAGAAAGCAAGCACTCTATGGAGTACGTATTCGATGCTAAAAGCAACAATAAAGATGAAAAAAGACATACATATCGATACCTATCCTAAATTAGTAGCATTTTTAAAAAGAGCCTCATCTGGTCATCATCCAAAAAAATAGAAGGTTTTCACAGTATCTGATATTGAAAAGTTTCTTAACGAAGCACCCGATTCCGTATATTTGGCGGCAAAAGTAAGTCAGTTGCACATTAAGTATCTACTTAAGTACATATATTAATCTCAATTAAATAGTATACTTAGTAAATGTTGATAGGCATAATTATGCGTTCATATAAATTGTATTCATTTATCTACTACAATACTCTTTACATTGCAGGTTGTTCTTATTATTGGAATAAACGGAGCATGTCGAACTAATGAACTAACACAACTTAATGTCAAAAACATTGAGAAACATTCAGATGACTTACTATTAATTAATTTACCTAATACAAGGACAAAAAGAGACCGCAACTTTGTCATTCGCAAGGAATACGTAACGATTGTTGAGAAATATCAAGCCTTACGGCCGCCTAACACTCCAATCAATCGTTTTTTTCTACAGTATCGCAATGGAAAGTGTGTTAGACAGCCTATGGGTACTAATAAAATTGGCAGTATCCCACGAGAAATAGTAACATTTCTTGAACTTCCAGAACCCCTGTTGTACACGGGTCATTGTTTCCGACGGACTTCAGCCACACTTTTGGCTGATTCCGGAGCTGATCTCCTGTCCCTTAAGCGCCACGGAGGCTGGAAGACCAATGCAGTTGTAGAGGGATACATAGAGGATTCCATCCAAAATAAGTCTAAAATATGTGAAGGCATCGTAGGAGCCATTACACTGAAAGAGCCTCAATCGGAAACTTGGACTGGCCCTTCTACATCAAAAATAAGCCATTATGAAACACCTAACCATCTCCCTCTCTCTCCAACATTCACGCCAAGGGAATCCGATGAATCGGTACAACTATTAAGTATGACAGACAGTTTACTGAAAAACAGTACACAAGTGACTAACACCAATATTACAGTACCAAACAAAAATATTACACTCAATTTAAATAACTGTTGCAACGTTACTTTAAAATTTTCTTAATTATACTTTAGTATTATTTTATTATAATTTAAAGATTATTCTGTAATACTTACCTGTCATAATGTAGTAATTAATACCTAAACTGAAATAAAAGTGTACCTATCTTGTGATTGTAAACATTTTTTTATTGCATTTAGTCATTTCCTCGCTGAGGTGGAATGAAAAGTTACGTGTTGCACTCGAATGCAAAGATTTTTCACCTCGTGTCCTTTTGATTCCCTCGCTAACGCTCAGGATTCTAATTTTGAATCACTCGCTGCGCTCGTGATTCAATTTTAGAATCCTTCGCTTGCTCGGTCATCAAAATGTTGCTTTTTAACCGCGTGTTCAACGCGGTTAAAAAGCAACTTTGCACTCTTGTATAACAAATAACTATTTCCATCTAACCGTCAACGAATAATCATAATAATCAACGAATGTTGTTTGCTGAAATATCCATACTAATATTATAAATGCGAATGTAACTCTGTCTGTCTGTCTGTCTGTTACGCTTTCCCGCTTAAACCTCTCAATAGATTTTGATGAAGTTTGGCACAGACAATCTTTAGACCTTGAGAAAGAACATAGGCTACCTTTTATCCCGGAAAAAAATGATGTTCCCGGGAAATCTAAAAAGCGCGATATAACCGAAATCTACGCGGGCGAAGCCGCGGGCGGAAAGCTAGTTAAACTATAAAGTGTTCATTTTTGTAAGAGTCAGCGTGCCTTATCAGTTAAACGGTTAGTTTTGGATAAGTTAAAACAAAAACTAGCAGTACGTTTTCCAAACTTACGAGTAATGGTCAACCATCATTTTCTCGGTGGTAGGCCATAACATCGTCTGCCGGCAGAAGTTACCACCAACCAGACAAAGTCATGCCGCCAAGTGATTCGTCGTGTTCCGGCATGATGTCTGGTGAAGCCGTACGGATGACGGGTCTGAGCAGTTGTGTTGCGATGTGTGGCGGGTACGATGCGCCAAATGTTGTTGTGTTGGGTCGTGGAGAGTCTCCAGATCAATCTCTCTCTAGCGCAGCATCGTTTGGTCGTGTTGGTCTTGGGTTTAACATTACATCACCTCGCTCAACTGTCGTCATCCTTCCTATTCCTTAGTTTTTTAAGTGAATAGGCTTAATAAACTAGTGCGCTTTACCATCAACGATTGCGTCACTGCTTACCATCAGGCGGGATTGTAGTCAAGCACTAGTTTATAATTAGGTACTAAAAAAAAAAAAATTAACAAAAAACATTTGCAACTGCAAACGCGCAACATGACACATAAGAACAAACGGAAATCTTTATTGTGCGTGGTCTGACGCGCACTTGGCCTGCTTATAGGTTTATTGATAAATTAATATTTTACCATTAACCTACTACCTAAAATTACCTCTAACTAAAATGTATATCTTAAAATACAGAATTAATTTAGACTACTCTACAGAAAAATGTCATCTATATGACTAACTAGCTGCGCCACGCGGTTTCACCCGCGTTATTTTTTATATGCCCCACTCCTATTGGTCGAAGCGTGATGTTATATAGCCTAAAGCCTTAAAGCCTTCCTGGATTAATGAGCTATCCAATGCAAAAATAATTTTTCAAATCGGACCACTAGTTCCTGAGATTGGCGCAATTCGTTTATTATGCGATTATTCAAACAAATAAACAAACAAACTCTTCAGCTTTATATATTAGTATATATACTAGTTTGGACCTGTGACAAACCGTATGAGTCATAGTTGCATTTTGTATTTGGCAGTTTTAAGTACATGGATATACATTTATCTACATAATTATGTTGTATAGGAATGTCTTGAGGCGGATTCTAGTTCAACAAGATATAGCTAAGTACCAGCATTTAAATGGGGTGACTGCTTTACCTACCTCCACAGATCAGTTATTGACTAATACGATACTCCTTGGCAAGAATCGTTCTCAGACGTTTGAGTTTCAGACGACCCATAACGAATGTCAAAGGTCTTTCAATGACAACCACGGCGGCTTAGTGCGCTGTCTAAGGCACGGAGGGTTTTATTTGTTGTTTTGTATGGGAAATCATCACGACCTCTCCCGCTCTGGGCGGAGAGGAAGACCGTGTCAGACTTTTACTGACTAAAACCCTCCCGTGTTCCTTTACTTACCTGTGCGCCAGGGCTACGGTTTCTTTTTTAACCAACCCGCAACCCTGGCCCAGGAGGAAACGGTCTTCGTGGACTCCGTCACGATGTGCTGACATCTCTTTGAAGAGCGCGTGAAACAAAACGCGCCGTCAACCCGGGTCTGGTCCTTACCGGGCGGCGAGCTGCCCACTGCTCACCGAGCGAGCTCGCCCGGAGTTTGGAAGAGTACGGAGGGGTCCAATATGTAATAGATGTTCACCTATCCACTAACCAACCGCAGCAAGCGTATCATATCAACCCATGCGTTTTTTATTATTGAAGCACAAATCCTTATAATACGCAACACTTAACATAACATTGTACATAAGTAGTAACAAGGTTTGTTTATAATTTTCATCGTTGTTTCAACGAAGGAAATAAAAATGTTAGCTTTGTGTTATTTTTCAATAAGCTGACAGAAGATTGAAAGAGAGAAAATTTGAGTTTGTTCACGTGGCGATCTCATAACAAGATATTTCTTTGCTATTTGGTCGCTCAGAGTGTCCCTTATTTATTAAAACTTTATGAACAAAGAAAAACATTGCACAGTGGCAGACTTAATACCTTAGGCATTTTCTATCAGTCTACCTTAAGGTGATGCAGAGTCAAAACATGGTAGGTGCAAAGATATAAAAAAGAAGTTAAAAGAGAAACACAAAAATAAATACATAAAAACATATATACAAAATATAAACAGTAGAGAGAGATAAAAAATATAGATAGAGAAAAAGAATAAATCATATGTTATTAATTGTATTCATCGTGGAGTATGTTTTTCAAAGCGCAATTTTGTTACTACCTCACCGTGAACCCTGAAGTTAGCGTAGAGTAAACTGTAATTCCAAGTAGTACTACGATGGGATTTTTACAGAATCAATCTGCAGGTTATTGTTATAGTTCTTGTTCTTCTCAGCCTATACAGGACCACTGCTGGACAAAGGCTTTCATTCCACCGCCGCTGGCAAATTGTTCCAGTCCCTCGACGTACGCGGAATAAAAGAGGAAGCAAAACGATTCGTCCGGACAACGTGAGGGTGTAAAGTTGCCGTGCGACTGGTCGTCCGATGGTGGAACGGAGATGGGGGAATTAAATCATGCAATTCCCTTGCACACTCACCAGAATGCATCCTATAGAAGACCGAAAGGCTGGCTACTCTACGCCTGTGCTCCAGGCTTTTGAGACCGTTTCGAGTTAAATCTGGGTCCCCAATCAGCCTCTTCGCACGCCTCTCCACTGAATCCAAAGTAGCCAGGTGACATTTCGCAGCACCAGCCCAAATGTGGCTGCAGTACTCCACACACGAGCGGACCTGTGCTTTGTACAACATTAGAAGCTGTGTGAAGTACCGCCGGACCTTTGCGATGACGCCAAGTTTTCTGGCAGCCACCTTGGCCTTGGACCCAATGAACCGCCCAAAGTTGAGGTTCGAGGACCAAATGTTACCAAATGTTATTTTTCTGTCTACAACTCGTAAGTCGGGAACGAAAACATCTAGGCCCACGTGGTCAATTATAGAATACTCCTTTTTGAAGACCGGAGGTCTGTGTTTCAGCAGTGGAAATATTACAAGTAGAAACCTTAAAAAAAGTACAATAGTATATGATCGGTCTATAATACAGCAGTGTGCCTAGCTTAATAGGATAGAATATTTGGTTGGAAAACCATAAAATGATCTGTAATTTATCGAGTATTGATAAAGGATCTTGCCTCGGGCTTAGAAACTAGGGTCTACTTATAAGTTTTCTACTATTTTTTACATGAACATAAAGATTATTTTTGCATGTACGTACCGTAAGTCTAGTATTATTGAATTCACACATAAGTAGAAAAAAACTTTTGTTTAACATAGATAAAATTTGATTCAAAATGCTTACTCATAGACTAATAATAATTAGTAGTATTATTTATTAGAAAAAGTGCGGTTCATGAAGTCTAGTACTATAAATATAACTTTACAATTAGGGAAAACTCATAGAGTTCCAAACAAATTGAATATGACGTACTAACTAAGTTACATGTTGAACTGTATAATTAAGTTTCGCCACCCCAGGTTCCCACAAAATGTGTACAAAAATCCAATAGATTGATTAGGACTATAAATTATATAAACTTCTAGTACTAATTTCAATGAAATTTGTTCCCAATTTTCTGGAATCACCACGAAAAACATTAAACTAGAAATGTCACCGTCAATATACAATTCAAATTGCTTCATTAATTATCATAGTTTCATTTAACCCATCTTAGAAAATAAACATTGGCCGGTTTGTGAGCAAATGAGATGTAAAACAAGGAATCTGGGGATATTTTAAGACAATCTCTTAGTTTCCCGACGCAAACAAACAAATTGCCTGAATGTTCTATTTAGCCCGCCTAGGAGAACAACACATTGCGCCGCTCTGGTGCAAAATAAACTTTAAACTATTTCGTAAAAGTGGCCGTCTTTTGTTCTAGAAACAAGGCATTGATATATATATATATATTTATATATATATATATATATACGTGTGGGTATGGATAGATGATGCACATTATTTGTTAGGACGTTACGGGATTGCTTTCCGCGCTGAGTCCTTTAAGTGGACCATTGGCACTGAAACATCGTGAGGAAACCGTCATTTCCTAGAGGCAAAACTTCGAAGACATTTGACATCTAGCAACTGGGCCCGCGTGGTAGATTCTCACTGAGAGGAGTCCTGTGTTCCAAGAGTGAGAACATTATAAGCTGATTATGTTATGTTATATGGTAAAAAAAAATCAAACGTGGTGATTACGCTCAATCCTTCCCTGTATGAGAGGAGACCTATACCCAGCAGTAGGAGGATAAAAAAGGTTGATGATGATGATGATATGGTAAAAATATCCGATCCCAACAAGATATAACGTACTAATAAAATTACGTACTTTCAATTTACTTAAACTGACGAATAAAAGTTGGTACTATTTCTTAAATCTCTAAAGTAAGTAATTTTCCACGGATTCCTTCGAAACCAATTTCCGAATGATTCGACTTTCGACACTTTTACGTTTCCCTGCTCTCTGCCGGTAAAGCGTGAAGTTTTATACCGCCAAACCTCTTCAAAAGTGACGTAAAACTTTCTTCAAAATTAAACTATTTAGCTTCTTCTTTAATATCACGTAAAACGTGATTCAGTCATTTTACGATTTATATTCTCTTCGCGCTTAGTACCTATTATGACGCATCATCATTTTTACATAAATATTTGACTAAGTTTGATCAGTTCTTAAGAATATAATACATAGATCAAAAGAGAATATAATTCTAAAAATCTTTATTTTTTTTCAAAGGTTTTCATTTTGCCTTACTGGCTTAAACATCTTTTAAAACTATTAAAACTCTCTCTTCATCTTTCTCTCTTTTCTTTCTCCTTCTATGATGTGTAATAAAATCACACGGAGCTTCAGACGCTCCCGCTTACATACACACACACACACACACACACACGCACGCAAATAGTCACACTTTTTATTTCATCGTTACATGACGTTCTCTGCCATTTTATTCCTATTGTATGCTGCGTTAAAGAACTTGGTTCCAAAAACAGATAGAATTGCTGAACAAGTCAAGTTGCTGAGTTCGCTATACTACGGAATCAACGTCACAGAATTGCATAAACTTGTTTATAAACATACTGAGCTCAACAATATTAAAAACAATTTTGATCACAATAACAAAACAATTGGCTTGGATTGGGTACACGCCTTTTTGAAACGCAATCCTTCAGTTTCTATACGCAAAGCCGAAGCGACAAGCTTAAATAGAATTTCTGCTTACAACAAAGATGAAATAACACATTTCTATGATAAATATGGCGATTTAATGGAAAAACATAAGTTTATTCACAACAACATTCACAACGCTGATGAAATTGGTATCACTACGGTGACACACCCAGGAAAAGTGCTTGATGAAAAAGGGCAATGAAGAGTCGGGCCTGTTAAAAGTGGCGAACGAGGACGCAACATAACAGCTATGTATGTATGTGTGCAAAGGAGTGCAGCCGGAAACTTCATACAGCCCATGTTTATTTTTGCCAGACAGAGAATGACAGCTTTATTAGATAGAGATAGAGCAGCTGGTGCATTATATACCACCTCTAAGAATGACTGGATAAACGAAAACTTGGTTGATATTTGACTCAAACATTTCAGAGCATTTGCAAAGCCTACCCAAGAATCACCTGTGCTATTAATTGTAGAAAATCACAGTAGCCACATTTCCCTTCATGCTCTTATTTTTTGCAAGGAAAACCACATTATAATGCTTTCCATTTCACCTAGTGTTGCCCAAATGCAAGAACAAGACGAGACTTAGCCAGTCTTGGTCTTGGTCTTGCGCCAATACACCTGGTCTTGGTCTTGGTCTTGGTCTTGCGCTCCCAGTCTTGGTCTTGGTCTTGGTCTTGCAGCAAGAGTCTTGCAAGTCTTGCAATTACCTATTAGTCTATTACTATTTATTAAAGTTTACTTTAAATCTTAGAAAAACGTATTAGAATTGGAACATTGTGAGCTTGAGTTAACATAGCCTTATTAAAGATCAAGCAGATTAATAAATAACTGAAGGTTTGATAAGAAATTCGAAAAATCAACTGACCTATATGTCGTTTTCCATGGAAGTAACTGTTTCTTAATAAACATTTATGATTTATAAGCTTACATTTGCTAAAACATGTAAAAAAAACAAATTTTTATAGAATTTTTTTACGCGTTTCAAGTATATTTAAAAGTGGCTACAATATTTATTAAACGGGTGATATTTGAACACTTTTTTGCTATTTTTTCTTGTAAAAACTTAAGAAATATAATGACTAAATGTACAATAATAGTACCTAAGTAATTAGTTTAAAACCATTTAAGTAATCAATATTATAATATATACTTACTAGAATGAATTAATATGACATCTACTACCTATCCTTACCATTTTATCCTAATCATAATACTACTTGCGTGATCAGTATAATGTATTCATTTTCATTCTAAGCACTCTGAAACTTATTTATTCTTTGGAACACCTGTAGGTACTCTTAAAATTCGAAATTATTTTGCATGAGTATACCTACGCCCTATGGCGGCAATCAAATAGTGTCAATTGTCAAATGTTATGATTTCGGCGTGGCGGCAACGATTGTTTTAGATTTCAAAAGAAGCCGCCGGCGCGTGTATCATAACCATGTACTTCCGAAAAGCGGCAAATTTCTTTGAGAAGTAAGTACAAAACCTTTGATGCCGCATTATCAAAGTGCCGATGGTTAAAACATAACTATGCATGCACTCAGTTTGATTTTAATAGATATTTTTTATTCGCTATGTTTATGGTATTAGTCGTAATGCGCATAGGTCCAGTTTTTCATATTCTTTGATACAGTTTTTTGCGTCTCATAGAATTCCTAAGCGTACCTACCTATACACCGAACTGTTACACCTAACTACTCAGTGAAATAGCGCTAAGTCCTAGCTGCAAGACGCAAGAGTCTTGCAGGCTATGTCTTGTTCTTGCTCAAGTTTTGCACGGTCAGTCTTGGTCTTGGTCTTGCTAAAAATACGCGGTCTTGTTCTTGGTCTTGGTCTTGCAAAAACGCAAGAACAAGACCAAGACTGCAAGACCAAGACTGAATTTGGGCAACACTAATTTCACCACTCAGTTCTCACTAAACGCAGCCGTTGGATATGTCTTTTTATGGACCGTTGAAAACTGCTTTCCGGCATGAATTCTACAGGCACATGACAGACTCATTTAATGTATACAATAACTCCATTTGAGATTGCAGGTCTTTTCAATAAAGCCTAAGTACAAGTTACGAATATAAGTAGAGCAGAATATGGATTTCGAACCACAGGACATCTCCTGTGGCAGGTCTATCAAATAAGGACCAATGCTCTGAAATTGTTTAAGCAGTTGCTTCTAACCAAGAACTTTTCGATGAGCAAAGCACTCCGATATCGTTTGCTACCATAACAACGACACCAACGGTTGGATGATCATTTAAAGCAGGCAAAGAAAGCGCAAACAACATGCCACCATATTAACTGCGACTCAGAAGGAGGTGACGGCTTACCATGCATTCTCGCTCCGGACCATGGCCTAGACCAGGGCCGGATGCGAAGATCGTCGCCGATCGCCGCCACGAGGACACGGCGGTGCTCTACCCAAGCCGGGCAGACCTGCACCTAATACTCCGTGTTCTCAGGATGATCCCTACAGTGGTAACACCCTGGTGTTTCTTCCCTTAAACGGAACAGGAACCTCCCGAAACAGCCGCGTCCGGTGAGGATCTGCGTCAGGCGGAAGGTGGAGTGTACTGTGGCGCCTCTCTAGCCACGCCTCAAAAAGGAGACTTACCACCGCTATTGTGGCGTGCCTAGATCGGTGCTTTATTTAGTATAATTTATTTTGTCACAACAGCTTTCTCAACGAAAAACAACGTGAGAAAACTGGTACGTCCTAGAACTAAAAAAAATAAGATATGTAACATGCCCTAACCTGCACTGGGCGCGCGTGGTTAATTACGGCCCAAACTTTCTCATCAAGAGGAGGCCGGAGCCTAGCATTATAGCAAATATTATAGGATGATCATGGTAACCACGATATACTACCACATTTTAATATACACACCATCACAGCTAATTTTACAGTCATACCGTATAGTTTATTTCATAGCTTGAGAATGAAACACGATGTAATAGGTAGCAATTCGGAGCATCGTTAAAAGTTTTACGAGCGATCACTGCCCCGCCCTACGCGATTTATCAGCTCCCAAACCATTACTGAGGAGGTTTCCGATTTCTTTCCATGACCGTCATTAAGCGAATTGTTTAATGGAAAAATGTGCAATTTAAATAAATAGCACATTGATTTCGTATCAGTCGGCAACTGTAATTTGATGCTGTTTACGTTTTTTTTTTAAATTGTTGTAAAAGTATTCTGGGATGCTTGGAAATTGTTAAATGTAACAGTTGTGCTAATATATTGCTCTTGCAGAAATCATTTGTAGACAATAGGGTTTATTATTTAACTTTTAGGGCGGAAGCGTCAGAGTATCCTGCTACTGACGACGATGCTTTAGAGGTGACCGAGGTAGAGCTGAGAGTGGCAGTACATAGGCTGAATGCCAAAAATACCCCCAGGACCTGACGCCTTACCTGGAAAATTTTGGGTTCTGGCCTCAACTAAGGGGGCTACTAAGTGAATGCTTGGAGAGAGGCCGCTTCGCTGGAAGACGGGGAAACTGGTCCTCCAGCCAGGGTAACCTGCGGACTCTCCGTCCGCTTACCGGCCCATCGAGCTGCTCGACGAGGTGGGCAAAGTCTTTGAAAGAGTCATTGCAGACCGCCTTGTCGGGTGGCGGGTGGGGCCGGATTAAGTTGAGAGCCAGTTTGATTTTCGCAGGGGGCGCTCTACGGTGGACGCCATCATGCACATGTGAGCCCTCACTACTGGGGATGCTGTGGCCGGGGATGGGGTTGTCTTGGCGGTGTCTATAGACATTGCCAACGCCTTTAACACCCTACCCTGGAGTTGCATCAGGGAGGCATTCTGGCATCACCGGATGCTGACCTATCTCTGTCAAGTGGAGGTTTATCTGACGGACTGGGCCGTCATCTACCCTGGTCACCAAGGAGTCTGAAACTGGCGAGATATGTCGTGCGGTGTTCCACAGGGCTTGGTCCTGGGGCCGCATCTGTGGAACATCGGGTACGACTGGGTGCTGCGCGCTGACCTCCCTATCGGCGTTAGCCTAGTTTGTTACGGTGACGAAACGTTGATCCTGGCGCATGGGTCGCACTATCGGGTAGTGACAATCGGGGTTGCGACAATCGTCGCAAGGATCCGGCAATTGGGACTCCAGGTGGCTCTGTACAAGTCCGAGGCCATGTGCTTTCATCGTCCTCGGGACCATGATGCCAGCGTCGGGTTCCCAGATAACGGTAGGAGGGGTTCATATCGGGTCGACGATGAAGGACCTGAGACTCGGCAGCCGGTGGAACTTTGAGAAGCACTTCCGACAACTTCTTTACCTCATTACTGCCATGGGATCTGGAGACCAAAGCCCTCGCCCACACGTGGGAGGGGCAAGAGGAGGCAAAACGCCGGGGCATAACTCCATTGCCGCGAGAATTCACGGTACGCTGGACAGAGCTCCGGTGGGATCTCATTGTGACATGAAGAGTACGATTGTCGTAACCCAGTGCTGGACATGCCACAATAGCGGTGATAAGTCCCCTCTTTGAGGGCACGATACGGCAGAGCAGTGGCTAGAGAAGCACCACGGTGCCCTCATCTTCCGCCTGACGCAGGTCCTCACCGGACGTCGCTGTTTCGGGAGATTCCTGTTCCGGTTAAGGCGGGAGGAAACACCTGGTTGTCACCACTTTGAGGATCGCTCTGAAAACATGGTGGAACATACCGCCGTGTCCTCATGGCGGCGATCTCTCGCGTCCGGCGCCTCCTGGTCCAGGCCATAGTCCGGAGCGAGAGTGCATGGCAGGCCGTCACCAACTTCTGTGAAGCAGTGATGCTGGCAAAGGAGTAGGCGAAACGCGTGAGGCAGCCGGAATCTCAGCGCCCTCAAGCCTCTAGCCGCCGCAGGAGACGCATTGGTCGACCACCGTAAGCGTGGGTTTACGGGCGGTAAGGACTATACCCGGGTCGACGGCGCGTTGTGTTTCACGCGCGCTTCAAAATGATATCTGCACATCGTGACGGGACCCACGAATACCGATGCCTCCTGAGTCAGATTTGCGGGTTGGTTAAAAATGAAACCGTGGCCCTGGCTCACAGGCAAGAAACACGAGTAAGTTTTAGCGAGGAGGTCCAAGGAAGTTTTATACATATCATATCAAAATAGGCGTGGGACCCAATAAGCCTAGGGAAATGACTATTTTCCCAGGCTGTGAGTAAAATATACATATCCTCAAAGCATCATAGACGTTACCTTCTCGAATGTATGAAACGTAACTACATAATTAATTTCAGAATGGATGGGTCGTTAACTGAAGCTCAGACCGTGTTAGATTCGCCACTTAAGTTATATTTAACGTAGAGGGCCACCGGAAATGACGTGCATGTCTGAGAGGTTTTATGGGTGAGTTACATAATCTGCTCAACAAATTAAACATAATTACATATTTTTTGCTAAAGATCGTGCGAAATGGAGGAAATTAAGTAAGAAAGCGGACCCCGGGCTCCAACGCGAAAGCCGCGGATGCAACCGGGATAAACGCTGAGATGATGATGATGACATAATACTTTGATGGTATGACTTCTACCAGAGCCGCGTGTTCTTTGAAAGAGATAACGTGGCCACAGGCATAGGTAAAAGAAGGAACACGGGTAGGTTTTTGTCAATAAAAATCTGACATGTCCTTCATATCATGAGACATGTCCAGAGCGGCAGAAGTCATTTGATAATTTTCCGCCCAAAAAATGCTATAATTTCAAATAGGTAGGTAATTTAATGATCTGTTCACAGTAGCATAGAAGATATCATACCCAGAAATATAATCCTGTGTTTGATAGCTTTTATAATGTGTTCGCAATCTCATCTTAGGGACTATCAATTTTGTAAAAACTTAGGTAAATTACTTTTTTCTCAATAATAGGAGCCGGTGGTTGGCTGCGGCCCCATCTGATGTTAAGAAGTGATGCAATAGTTAATGATAAAGTGCACTTGTTTATTATACGCCCATTCACGATAGCCTTGAATATTAATATAATTCATGTAATTCCAAAGTATAGAATACCGAAAGACTTGTTACCCTACATTTGTGCGCCTAGCTTTCTAGTTTGGTCTTAACCAAGCCTGGATCACCAATTAGCTACGCACGCCTCTCTACCGAGCCCAAAACTGCAAGTTGGCATTTTGCAGCACCAGACCATAATTGGCTGCAGAATTCCACACACGATCGGTACTAATTTTTGGTATTCATCTGCTTCCGGTTAGACTGAAAACCAATACTGACATAGCTGAGAAAAAATTATTCAGTTGATGAGGTTTTTGGCAGTTTTTACTGTAGTACTGAGATTAGAATGCGAATGTTTTTACTACTTTTACTGCTTTATCCTCTGAGATTGCTGGGTTTGCATCACTACTGCATACCTACACTACACATTACCCAGTACAAAATATTCACTAGCTTATTTGTGTTGAGAAATGTTTCAAACATATAAAATAATTGGTTAGAAATAAATTTAGATTGTAATTGATATTGTATTATTATTGTTATTGTTGTGTATTCCTCGTAGACGCTGATAAGTTTAGCCTTCAGCGTTCCGTACTTGTCCTCAGTAGGCGGGTTGGCTATGATACCTCGCTGATCAAATGCATATTGCACACATAGAAAGGAAATTTAGATGACCCGAATTAAACTAAAAGTAGTTATTACAAGTAAACAAGATCATGTCCGTGAATAGCGACACGTATGAAATACATAGAAGCAAAGTGCCTACACATCTATTTCGTATCGCATTTATATTGAATTAAAAAAGTATATATGTATATATAGTAAAATAAATATATTCTTGTAAAAGAACTATTTTCTAAAGCTGCAGTGCAATAATAGATGATTGTGCTGCGAGCCACTTAGGAAAACTTTAATTTCTGAGAGAAGCAGTAGAGTCCCATTTAGTGTAAGTGCTACTTATAGGTGAGCTTGTTTTTTCTGAAACTGTGCAGTGAGAATACACTTTTTATTTATTTATTTTGATGTACACATACTTTATTGTTCGAGCAGCGGTGGCCTACCCAAATTACAGCCTACACAAATTACATTGGTAGGCCTTATCACTTACTACGATCTCTTCCAGGGAACTTTTTTAATATTTGTTTGGCGTTGTATCTTGTGAATAAATCAGAAATCTACGTACTTTGTACATTACAATCGCTTAATTTGTTGAACATTACAACATAATTGGGTTCGTTAAAGGCAATAAATATCTACGAATTACGACCTGTTGAAATCAGGCCAATGACAATCAATGCCTCACAAATATAACTATTTCGTCTATGTAGCATTATTAATTCGTAATATTTCGTAAAACCGTCACAAATTCAGGTAATTTAAAACTGAATGTAACTTGTCTGAATTATTATATTATGGATCATCACTGTTATATTTTCAGCACAATGTAACTCGTTATGAGATAAAGAATCATCCTCCATAGAAAAGGGACGATCCTCCAACCAGAGAGGTGTAAATAGATAATGACATGTAAAATGACAATCGCAAATTAACGCAACGCAAAGTACAAATTAATCAAGCTTAACACAAGGTAGCTGCTGTGATCGTTGATGAGTTCCTACAACGGTCTCCCATTTACGTACGGTGTGCTGGCTTTATTAAATTGTAGTGCTTTAAAATACTTAGAAATTTACTAGTCGCCTCTAAGATTTTTGAAAGATTCCCTTGATTTTTCTGGACTTCCAACAGCAGATTCTGACCTGGCGACTATGGAACCATCTAGAAAGTATGCCCTTGTAACCAAAAAAAAAAAAAAAAAAAAGAATTTTGCAAATCGGTCCAGGTATCTTAGAGTAATCGGTGCACATACATACATAAAAAAAGATTACAACTAATTGAAAGCCTTCTCCTTTTTTGAAGCCATTACAAATAGTTTGAACCTGGCTTAACATGTATAATTTTAGATCCGTATGACTACCTAAAGGAGTATAAGTAAGAATAGATTATTTGACTGGTACTGCGATGCCACTTAAAAACGTTTTACGTGTGTACCCTATACCGTAACAGTAGGTAAATCCACATAGTGCAAAAAAGATGTTATGCTAATCCAAAATGGAATGCTGAGCCTATTATAAAGTACGGGAACTGAAGTTTCAGTAAACGGCCTTGTTGGCAACCTGGTCGTTTATAGTTTATAAATATTAGTTCTGTAAAAGCTTTGAAAAGTGTCCATTTACATAATGTCTTATTCAAATGGAGGAAAGTTAAGTAACCGTTTTTTGTCATGCCATTGTACAGACAAATTGTTTTAGATAAATTTTCAGGAACCTATTATTAGTACATTTAGACGCTATTTTTTTCCTTAACATTTAATTGCACAAGTCGATAAAATGAGCATGTTTAATTTGCTTTTCTTAATAATAGGTTGATTTTAAGTATAATTCTACTTCAGGTCCTTGTCCAGCAGTGGATCACTTTAGGCTGAAAAAATATTATTGAATATTTCTACTCCGCAATGAATGTAAGAAAATTATAAAGTACTAGCTATGCCCCGCGGTTTCACTCGCGTAAGATTCGAACCGAAAGAGCTTCATCATCAACCTTTTATCGTCCCACTGCTGGGTAGAGGTCTCCTCTCATATAGAGAAGGATTGAGCGTAATCACCACGCTGGCTCAATGCGGGTTGGCGATTTCAGACATATTAGCCCAGGTTTCCTCAAGATGTTTTCCTTCACCTTCAGTCATTCGTGTCCAAGATATACGAAGAACGAAGAGATATACAAAGACCTTGGTTGATATAAAATAAGTGCCTGTTAAAATAATGGGAGCAATGTGTGCGTCCGCGTTTGCTCCCGTTTTTGCAACATTTTTTGTTCCTGCTCCGCTCCTATTGGTCATAGCGGGATGTTTTATAGCCTATGTCCTTTCTCTGGCACTAGACTATCTGTGTACGAAATTTCATTACAATCGGTTTAGTAGCTTTGGCGTGAAAGCTGGACAGACAGACGGACAGACAGAGATACTTCCGCATTTATAATATTAGTAAGTATGGATTTTCAAATAAATGCTTTAGAAATTCCTATTCCATGCCGGCAGGCCCTAAATTATGCTTAAATGCTGCACAATATAACGCAATGTTTTTGGCAATATTTTATTACGCGATAATTGAATAAAAGTCTGAGAGAGTTAATTTTGATTATATTATAAAAGATGATGCAAAAAAATACCCTCTCTAAACAATATTGCGCAATACAAATGCAACAAAAAATTTGCTTCCGTCAGATCAGTTTGTGTTTTTTTTTTGACAATATTTTGACTTTGTCAAGGAATAAACGCGCATAACAATGGTATGCGTGTTTCCTTAACTATTAAGGAAAATCATGTTGAGGTTGAATTTGATTATTGTCTCTGGCAGCTAACATTTTATAAGTAAATAAATTAAATATATTTGAGTTTGGAAGATTAGGTAGACAGGTAAAAATGTTTTATTGTTTCGGTGTAGAATGGTTTTTGGCAGCATCAAGTGTAGTTTGAAAATGTAGCATCTTACAAATTAAATTATAAGATGTTTTTTATTCAACAGTTTGTTTTAGAGCGAGTTTAATGGAAATATATTGAGTGAATGATTTTTTTAAGTGATTTATTTTATTTTGAAGTTTTACTAAAGGATCCCAAAAGGTACTGCATCCCATAAATTCTATTTCTTCACTACAACAAATCATGATGAGAAATATTAAATCTTCGAGAGTATTTCCAGTCATTAGATACCGCAATATTATTGATAGTCACTGAAAAAGAGGTATTGCTTTTCTCGCATTTGTATTTTTCTTGATCAACGGTGTTGCCTATTCTAATAACTTGTGGAACCTTGGCACATTCAACCTGACAAATATAAAGTCCATTTCTTCAAGTAACGCCAAGTCTTTTAAAAGATGTTCGTAAACACACTTTCAACCAGCGCTGTTTTCTTTTTTTTTATGTTCGTCTCAATAAGCAACAATATGTACTGGCGAAATAATATTTTAATACATACTATACAAATATTATTAATTATTTTCCCACAATAGGTTTCCAGAAGTTAATACAAAACCTGTTTAAATTCAGTATTTCTGTCTTATTCACTCAGTCCAAACGATTTCATTTCATTTTAAATTCATTCCAATTTCTTTAAATTGTAATTTACGTTTTGCGAAAATTCAAGCGGCCACACTTTTGAACTAGGCAGTATTAAACCGTCGGGAAACTTTTATTCCTGGCGAGAAAATTAAAACTGGGATTTGGTGGCATTAGATGTAAGTACTGATACTCAGTCCCTTTTATTCAGTGTTTTTGGTGTAAATGTGAGCACGTTCCATCCAAATGAACATTTTGACGGGAACGATGAATTTTCGCCTGTTTAGTCCCATATCCCTAATTAAATCTGGTTCGCACATGACATTCGGTTTGAATGGATTGCCCGTTATGTCGCATATTAAAACTGGCCTAGTGGCAATTACTATTTTCACTTGGTTTGTTAATATAGGACGTTTTGTCCACAGTGTTCGTACAGCTGAATGTTGAATAGAATAGAATAGTTTATTATATTGACAGCCTCCGTGGCGTAGCGGTGGCGAACGCGGCCGCTGTGCAAGGAGGCGCGGGTTCAATCCCCGCACAGTGCAAATATTTATATGCATGAATATGAACATTTGCACTGGTCTCGTCGTGCCTCGGAAAGCACGTTAAGCCGTTGGTCCCGGTTGCCATACGAACATCTAATGGCATTCGTTAATGGTTGTTGGAGCCCTGAAAAGTCCAACAATTGGTCTAACTGCAATGCTTTGATATCGCCTTCGGGTTGTGGAGGTCAGACGGCAGTCGCTTCACGGAAAATATCTAAGTTTAACGAAATAAGCAGTTAAGACTGGTAAAGCGGACCCCAGATTCCAAAGCTGATAAAAGCTTCGGATGCGACTGGGATTAACGCTGAGATGATGATGATGAGTTTATTATATATTACAGAATATTAATCTCGACCTTAGAAGCATCAAGTCGTATCTACTTTAGTCGTCGGTCCTATACATTCGACCTAATGCCTTTAAGGTCGAGAAATATTAATTGCATTTCATCCGTTTTTTTACGCAAATGTAACTAAACAAGCGGGATAATTGAATAATGTTCCAATTACACACTTTTTAATCACTTAAACGTTTGAAATTACTACGTATTCAACGGGGTATCAAAACGTAGCTATTTAAATTTGAATCAACCAATTGTTACGCAAATGCATGCAATTTAATTGAAATGTACTCGATTTCGATTTCGTTCCAAGTTTCCATTGAAATGATTATAATAGAATGGGTTTTCATTGATAAGTGCCGCGGCAGAAATTAATGTACCTACCATCCACGGTAAATAACTTAAGAAACTTAAATGTTTTGAAACTTCAAACAAGCAGAATTGGATTGAACCCATTACTTGCTCCCATTATGCGTATTCCTAGAATGAACAATATACCTATTAGGAGGCGGCGTCGCCAAAAGACCGTATCGTCCGGAGGCCTCTAAAGGTTCGAAATTTCTCTACAAAGTCTGTTGAAGCGAAGTTCTTAACTCCCACAATCCTGTAGCTCTAGAAATTAACAAAGTATGTGTAAAACACTATTTACTATCAATAAAAAAATTCAGATTTCCAGAAACGTGACAGGAAAATAGAAATATCTTTGCCAAAAATTGTCGGTTTCTAGAAAACCAGGTCGATAGAGGTACTCATAGGTATCAATTTGAAAAGAAAATTCCAGACTAAATATTATACATATACTTAATATATATAATAATACTTAATAATATAACTAGCTGACCCGGCGAACTTTGTTCCGCCTTAAAGGCAATATCACATGATCTTATTTTTAAATTAGGATAATTAGCGTAGCACAAAAGTGTAGGAGAAGTTGAAACAATGAAGCTCATCATCATCATCATCAACCTTTTTTTATCGTCCCCCTGCTGGGCATAGAAGGATTGAGCGTAATCACCACGCTTGCTCAATGCGGGTTGTCGATTTAAGACTAAAAAAAGTCCAGGTTTCCTTAAGATGTTTTCCTTCACCTTGTAATTAATTGGCTTGTAAGATTTCATCATTAAATCAAAATAATAAATACATAGAAGAAATTTCATTTTGTCTACTTTGTGGGGGTGCAAGGTACCAGGGTAGCACAAAGCTGTAGGAGAAGTCGAAACAATGAAGCTTCTTCATTCCCACTGGAAAGACGGAAACGGGATAAAAAGTATCCTATGTCCTTCTCCTAGTTCTTAGCTACCTCCCTCTACCAATTTTCAACAAAATCGGTTCAGCCTTTCTTGAAAAATAATGTTGTAGGTATATATAATAAAGCGAAACAATGAAGCGCATTCATCATTAAACCATAATAATTACATGGAACAACTTTTATTGTGCCTAGTTTGTAGAGGTGCAAGGTACCAGGGTAGCATAAAACTGTAGGAGAAGACAAAACAACTTTTCCGAGATCACACGCTTTTTCAGGTAATCAGCGCTATCTGCCCGGCTCGTTTGTGAATCTAAACCATCCAGGGCACCACTCAAACGCATACAGAAAAATTCATTTAAATCAGTCAAGCCGTTTAGGAGGAGTTTAATGACATACACACGTACAGCAGAATTATATATATAAAGATAATACTTAATATATATACTTGTAATGTTGAGCGTATTTGTCATATCAAGACTAATGATGTACCTAATGTTACTAAAATTAGAGAAGAAAAAATCTGAGTATAATAACTATTCTGTTGAAAAGTTTTACTAAACAATAAAAATATACTTGTGTAAAAAGACTACCCAGAAACGCTCACGCCATGTTTTGTCTAATTTTCACGTGTTTTTTAAAGAGCCGTCATTGTACTTTGTTAAAAATGCGCCTTTCCGCTGCCTTGTACCGTAGTGATGGCATCCGGAACACTGGACGCCGGTAGAGGTAGTAAATATACAGGCAGGCCGCGAATTTTGTGTCTTGCATAGATAAAAATAATATCTTTATCGTTGCTGAAATGTTGTTTTAAAACAGTTTTTGCATATTTTAACCATTTTGAAAGTAGTATTTTTGTGGAAGTTCACTACAAAGTAGTGTTGATACAGTGTATTAGCTAAATCTGTACTAATATATAAACCTGGAGAATTTGTTTGTTTGTTTGTATGAACGCGCTCATCTCAGGAACTACTGGTCCATTTTGATAAATTATTTTTGCGTCGGATAGCCCATTAATCCAGGAAGGCTTTAGGCTATATACCATTACGCTGCGACAAATAGGAGCGGAGCATAACTAACTCCACGCGAACGAAATCGCATGCGACCACTAGTATGTTATATCAATCATCTTAGAGACTTTGAAATAGGTATGAGTGAGAGAGAGGACGCTCTGTAAACCCAACCTTTTCTAAAAGTCAATGTTCTATATTAATGACCGAACATTGTTATATGTTCAGATGAATACTGGGCCCAGTTCTCAAGGTGGTTCTTTTATTTCCAGTCTAAATAGGTGATATCCTTTTTATTTTATGTAATCATGCGTATTTTTAAAGTAAAACTTTCTTAAGTGGCGTTTTGCACTTTTTTGGGATGGGTAAAAATGTTTAACTGGCGTCAGGATACGTGACCTGATCGAAAATTCGTAAGACGGAGATAGGTATGGTCCTTTGTTTTTTGTTTTTAAATAATTATAAACTAGTGTTTGACTGCAATCCCGCCTGATGGTAAGCAGTGATGCAATCGTTGATGGTAAAGCGCACTGGTTTATTAAGCCTATTCACTTAAAAAACTTAGGAATAGGAAGGATGACGGCAGTTGAGCGAGGTGATGCAATGTTAAAGCCAAGACTAACACGACCAAACGATGCTGCGCTACAGGGAGATTGATCTGGAGACTCTCCACGACCAAACTTCCGACACAACAACATTTGTCGCATCGTACCCGGCACACATCGCAACATAACTGCTCAGACCCGTCCTCCTTACGGCTTCACCAGACATCATGCCGGAACACGACGAATCGCTTGGCGCCAAGACTTTGTTTATACTGCACGGCTAAAATATATTCCTGCTCCTACTATTTTCTTTATGTAGATAATCTAAATTGTCAAATATGTGTACGATAGTACAATAAAAGAATATTGTATTTTACCTCGGAAATAATATCACTATTAAACTGATAAATAAAGCAAATCGTGTGAAATTATTCTGTGGTCATTCCAAAATATTCAAAAATGCATATTGTTCATGTTTTCACTTCTGGTGTAACACGTTGTTTTTTTTTCTAGAAGTGTACCCTAAACTATTAAATATTGCACCATATCACGGATTGCACAGTGTTTTTGATCGTTAAAGGTAGTTTTTCAAGTTTGTATTTTGATTGTACGGAGTAGGAAAAATATCAAGCAGATCTTGCTCACGCTAAAACATTTACGCCTCAGTTAGGGCCGTCACTATTATTACATGCAAATAATGGGCCGTTTGAGTGCATAGGCTGATTCAATCGCAAGTTTATTGTAGTAGTGGGGCCATTAAATTAAGTTACTTTTATGCAATTTACAAGAAAATTAGGTCACCTGCTAACGAAAATGCAGGCCACCTAATATTAGTAATAATTGTCTGATTTACATTATGATCTACTAATTTCTATATTTCACTTTTACTATGCTATTTAAAACGATATATTTTATTATCCTAATGGTAATGAAATATTTATAATTATTATGTCAGCTTAAAAGTCTGACAATCATATTCATCATCAACCTTTTTTATCGTCCTACTGCTGGGCACAGGTCTCCTTTTATACAGGAAGGAAAAGTCTGACGATTTGTGTTGCCAGTGGGTAAGTATCGTATTACCCAATATGTTGGATGAGCATTCATTCCATGTAAAATGCTAGTATTCTGTTGCATCTAGATAAACTGGAAGCTGACCGGATTATTATTGGGAAAACCGCTAGGCAGACAATGACATAATTTCAGCACTAGTTATACAATCAGACATTTTAGAAGCAGCCCTAGTAGCTTAGTTGCGACACTAAAATACAGCAGAAACACGAAACCGTCATCCACCATCAACTTCAAATTGACTCATAATATAAATAATAGCTTGTTTATGAAAGAAGTCAGTGGTCTATGGCGTGCTTAGGAAGTGTTAACAACGGGGCGTGCCTGAGCTATCTAGTATCTCGCGTAGGGCAATTGCACTTGTCAGCCGAGGTTCGGCGCTTCCTTACTCGCGTACCGCACTGCACCCTACTTTGCTACCCTAACCGCGCCGCGCTACGCCCGTACACAATACTGCTACGTTGCGCTTCCCGACGAGAGGTGTATTTCCTCCACTTAAACGTTTAAGGCCCAGTCGAGTGATATATTAAGTAGGTACATATATGAGAATTTATGCGTAGGCAATGGATTTTGTTGCGCTGAATATTTACTTGTAAGTCTTAAAAAAGGAATGAATATTAGCTTTAACCCGCTTATTTGCCCTTTTATTGTTATTATTTGGTACATGTTCTTTTAATGATAGCGTCCGTGGCGTAGCGGTAGTGAACGCGGCCGTTGTGGAAGAAGACGAGGCTTCGATCCCCGTGCAGTGCAAATATTTGTGTGCATGAATATGAATATTTGCACCGGTCTGGTCGTGCCTCGGAAAGCACGATATGCTGTTGGTCCCGGTTGCCATACGAACATCTAATGGCAATCGTTACGGGTTGTTGGAGCCTTCAAAAGTCCAGCAATTGATCTAGCTGCAATGCTTCGATATCGCCTTTGGGTTGTGGAGGTCAGATATAATCAGCCTATTATGTGCTCACTGCTCGGTTCTGGCACTCTCTATAAGAGGGAGTTGGTCGTATTCCACCAAGCGAGTGCAGTGCGGGGTAATTATTTGATTTCAGAAGTATGTATTTGATATTCCCCGGATGTTCTTCTTTACCGTTTTGAGAGCAGTAGTTTTTTTTTAATAATTTACATAATGTAACGCCTGTTCGATCTGGAATTCGTTAGCTATGGCCGTTTCTAGTGGGCCAGCAGAACCAACAACAATACAATTAAATAATTTAATTGTATCCAGCCCCCTAATCGACGAACACATTTTTGTCAAATGATTGCGACTAATTGGGATCAGTTGGGATCGTTCGGACCGCCCATTGGTTCGTTCAGTCCAAACGATCCCAACTAGCCGCAATCATTTGACAAAAATGTGTTCGCCGATTAGAGGCCTGGTGTCGGTTGCAGATTGGTTTACGGCAGGCAGGCCGACACCGAAACCGCCCGAAAACTGACCTGACCTGTGTGAATCAAACCAAATCAGTCCATCTCAACGCTATAACAAACTACATGTACTTTTTTCTATGAAGGCCTGCGTGAAAATGTAAATTCTAAAACAGTTCTAAATTTCTAATTATTCATAATGGTTTCATAGAATCTTAGATAATTTGCTTTTGTTAGGGAAATTTATAAACGTGAATAAGTAATTTCGGCTAAATGCTTATTTCATATAGGGCTTATGATGCCTTTAATATAAATGGTCAATTAAGTAATAGGTACTATGATTTATTTAAATAGGTAAGCCAAAGCTGTGCGACAATAATTGGATTGAGCAGAGACTTACTTAATTTCGAATAGGCCAGTCATGATGCTCAATTGTCCAACATCATCATCATCTTCATCTCCACGTAAATCCCAGTCGCATCCGAAGCTTCTTCAGCTTTGGAGTCTGGGGTCCGCTTTACCAAGCTGGTAGTAAGTGCTGATTTTGGCTAAACTTCAATATTTTCCATGAAGCGACAGCCGTCTGTCCTCCACAACCTGAAGGCTATGTCGAAGCATTGCAGATAGACCAATTGTTGGAATTTTTAAGCGCTCCAACATCCCGTAACGACTGCCATTACATGTTCGTATGGCAAACGGGACCAATGGCTTAACGTGCTTTCCGAGGCACGAGCAGACCGGTACAAATAAGTATTCATATTCATGCACACTAATATTTGCATTGAGGGGGGATCGAACCCGCGCCTCCTTGCACAATGGCCGCGTTCACTACCGCTACGCCAGGGAGGTTAGGTTAGAGATTTCATCTATACTAATATACTAGCGGACCCGGCAGACGTTGTCCTGCATATGATATTTCAAGCGATTAGGGTATTAAAAAGTATGAAAGGAAAGATCAATAATATTATTATTATTATTCTTCATTTTGAAATAACATCAATTTTTCGAAAACAATTCGTTATAATCAATATCACAAAAACACTTGCTAAGATGCGACGAATGTTTTACAATAACCGCTGAAACCTTCAAGTTTTGCAGCAAATGCGGTCACAATTTGAGCCGAATAATACAAATTAGTAGGGAACAAAAACATCGAGTGAAGCAACTACTTGTTAAAACGGAAATACATCTCAACAATGTCACCATCATCTTCTGAGGGAATAACATTTTCAGAGCTTAATTTAACTGCCGAAGAACTAAACGATTTGAATGAGTTAGAAAAAAGTCAGGAGCGCAACATCGGCAATATTCTGGTTCAGCCAGATTTGTCCGAGTCACCGAGGCCTCTCGCCACGCCGTCAAGTTCGGCGAGCCAAGTCAAGACATCATCAGCAATCCGAGTTCGCCTGTGATGTTTGATTAATTACTATATGTTGCCAGAGTGATTAATACTGTCTAGGTAGAATAAAAAAAATAAATTGTATCAAATTTGAAAAAAAAATAGATAAATAACCTAAATACCGACTACAGCTCCATCTGCCGATGCAGTGCCATCTGCCGGGCTGATTTGTGAATCTAAACCATCCCGGGCATCACCCAAACGCAAACGAAAAGAAATCATTCAAATCAGTCCAGCCGTTTAGTTGCAGTAGGTATAGATTTCGTTGTGGGACCCAAGACAGTTGAATCGTTTCTCCGGGACTCGTCGAGCTTCATTGCTCGGCGTTTTTCTGACGGTCTCCACTGTTGATTCTGGCTTTCAGGAGTTGCGGTGGGTTGGGAACAGCGTGGCGGGTTTTGTCCCAAAAAAAAACGTAGGTATAGATAAATAACCTAGATACCGACTGCACCGCCATCTGCCGGGCTGATTTGGAAATGTAAATTTTCCAGACCCCCACTTGAATATATAAACAAATATTTATTCAAATCAGTTCAGCCGTTTAGGATAAATAACCTAGACACCGACTGCTGCGCCATCTGTCGGGCTGAATTGTGAATCTAAACCATCCAGGGCGTCACCCAAACGCAAACAAAAAAAAAAAAAAAAATCATTCAAATCAGTCCAGCCGTTTAGGTGCAGTAGGTATAGATAAATAACCTAGTTAACAGCTGCAGCTCCATCTGAAGGGCTGATTTGTGAATGTTAATTTTTCAGGCCCCCACTTGAATGTAAAAACAAAAATTCATTTAAATCAGTTCAGCCGTTTAGGATAAATTAATAACCTAGACACCGACTGCAGCGCCATCTGCCGGACTGATTTGTGAATCTAAACAATCCAGGGCGTCACATAAACGCATAAAAAATTCATTCAAATCAGACCAGCGCTTTAGGAGGACTTCAGTGGCGTACACACGTACAGCAGATTAAGGAATATACCCACGGAAAGCATTGTCATCTACATTTTGTAACAAAGATATTATCAAACCTCTCTCTACCCCTAGAGCTCTTGTTTCTTTCTCTCTTGAAGTTAAATAAAAAATTTAAAATATTTATTTATTTCTATTATTTTTTTTTCTCTTTCACTTCTTAAGTACAATTTTAGTTAAATAAAAAAAAATTAAAATATTTATTTTAATTTTTTTCCCCTTTCAGTTCTTATGTACAATTTTCTTTTTATGTGACTCCAAAAACTAAAAAAAACTATAAACTTGTCTAAAAACAAAAAAAGAAAAATAGTTGAGTCTGCCTGGGTTTGAACCCGGGAACACCAGGCACCGCAAGTAGAACCATACCACTATTGACTACGCCAGAGCGCCAATGTCAAGCCTTGCGAAATTAGCGCCTATATTATGCGTGAAATATTGCGAAAGGGAAAACTCGAAAACATGCGCTTCCGCAGGCATAAGACTCAAGCTAGATTGATTTCTCGTACCCGAAAACCCCCACATATCAAATTTTAGCGAAATCGTTAGGGCCGTTTCCGAGATCATGTGCTTTTTCAAGCAATCAGCGCCATCTGCCGGGCTGATTTGTGAATCTAAACCATCCAGGCCGCCACTCAAACACATACAGAAAAAATCATTTAAATCGGTCAAGCCGTTTAGGAGGAGTTCAATGACATACACACGTACAGCAGAATTATATATATAAAGATAAAGCTGAAGAGTTTGTTTGTTTGTATGTTTGTTTGTTTGTTCGCGCTAATCTCGGGAACTACTGGTCCGATTTGAAAAATTCTTTTTGCGTTGGATAGCCCATTAATCCAGGAAGGCTTCAGGCATATAACATCACGCTGCGACCAATAGGAGTGGAGCATAACTAAACCACGCGAACGAAATCGCTGGCGGTGGCTAGTATAATTTAATTCACCTAAGTATAATGTTCCCATTTCTGGGATACCGGCCTCCTGTCGGAGAGAGAGAGGGAGTCCGCGTATTCTACCACGGGGGCCTAGAGCGGGTTAGTAGATACATAGTCTTTGAAGTTTTGGCTCTAGGACATGCCAGTTTCCTCGCTGTTTTCCTGAACCGTTTTGAGAGTAGTCGTGATGAAATAATTTACACCTACGAACCTACGATCTACAACTTATATGTCACGGCCAACACCATAATGCCACCGCTGCTCTCTTTTGTCCATATATGAAAACTCTCTCAGCGACTTCGTTCGCGTGGAGTTAGTTAGGCTCCGCTCCTATTGGTCGCAGCGTGATGTTATATAGTCTAAAGCCTTCCTGGATTAAACGGTTATCCAACGCAAAAATAATTTTTCAAATCGGACCAGCAGTTCCCGAGATTAGAGCGTTCAAACAAACAAACAAACTCATCAGCTTTATATATTAGTATAGATTATAAATCGGAAAGTAAATTTGTTCCGCTTTCACGCCGTAACTACTGAACCGATTGCTTTGAAGTTTTGCAGACGTAAAGTTAAAAGTCCGCATTAAATAATAGGGTACTTTTTATCCCGAAAAAAATTGATATTCCCGAGGGAAATATAAAAAGCGAGATATAACCGAATTCCACGCAGGGGAAGCCGCGTGTGAAAAGCCAGTTTACAATAACTTTATAAAAATTTGCTTAAATAATACATCAACTTCACATTATTCACAAAAAGAGAATTACCAAAGAATTAATTGGCGTACGACGAGTTTTATAAGACAGAACACTAAGATATTTACTGATACGTTTTGGTTACAAAATTGAAATAAAATGCAACCAAAACATTCAAAACAGGAAAACATGTTATAGCAGACATACCTCTAGGAACCTTTAACTCGGAAAATGTTTAAGGCATTGTGTAGTCCCGGACAGGAACTCGGACAACGGTGGAGGTTCTCAAGTATATTTTTTATACTCTTGCTAGATCTATTATGACTAAATTCTTATAATTATACATATATAATATAATTATATATAAACAATCGTGGTGGCCTAGTGGTTAAAACACCAGCCTCTCAAGTATGAGTGTGCGAGTTCGATTCCAGGTCAGGCAAGTATCAATGTAACTTTTCTAAGTTATACACTTGAACACCAATGACTGATTAAAAGGTGAAGGTAAATATCTTGAGGAAAACTGGACTTTATGTCTGAAATCTCCAAACCGCATTGAGCAAGCGTGGTGATTACGCACAATCCTTCTCTGTATGAGAGGAGACCTGTGCCCAAAAGTGGAACGATAAAAAGGTTGATGATGATATATAAATAACCCACATAATCATTGTAGTAATAATAATATCTTCCTAATATTGTTTTTTATTGTAGTATTCTGCTTGGAAAAAGAATATAAGAGGGTTGTATTGATGATGTTAAGTATTATAATTCTGAAAATAAACCAGCCTGTACATAGGTACTACTGGAGAACAAATGCCGCCATCCGCTTTTTAGGGTTCCGTAAGTAAAAAGTAAAACGGAACCCTATTCATGAGACTTCGCTGTCCGTCTGTCCGTCCATCTGTCACCAGGCTGTATCTCATTAACCGTAATAGACAGTTGAAATTTTCATAGATTATATATTTTTGTGGCCGCTATAACAAGAAATACTAAAAATAAATAAAGATAAAAAATAAAAAAATAATATATTTAAGGGCAAAAACGGGAGAGAAAATGGGAGCCCCATTTTCTCTCCCGTTTTTGCTCCATATTAATAAAGGAAATAAATATACGCTTGAAATGTTTACAGTATATTTATTTATATATTGAAATTAAAATAACACAGTAAAATAAAATAAATATTTAAGGGAGGCCCCCACCAAACGTGATTCCGACTCGCGCTTGGCCGGTTTTTTTTAAATTCTTTATTTTACGAGTGTCCTTTTGGTCGAAGACGAGCTCGTCCAGCCATCTTCTTCTTGGCCTGCCGAGGGCATCGTACGGTTAATGGGACCCAAACGGTGGTTTTCTTAACCTAAAACAACCGTAAGAAACTTTGAATTTCGCATGCTACTGTGACGCTACGCTTTTTCAATCAAAAGTTTCTGTTAATATTAGAAAATTTAAAATAATTTCAATGTTTCCTTTTAAACACAAAAGCGAATCAATGTAACTTTTCCAGACAATGGACAGCCAATTGTATCTGCAGAAAAGTCGACTTACCAAGCAGGAGGCTTACAAGAGGTCCATTGTTCAATAATAGAGTAACAAAGTGGTAATTCATGTTGAATGATGTAGTTTGAATATCAGATAGGGCCTGATCGATGGTGGGTCGGATCGTAGATATCTGGCGGATGGCGTGTCCGACCGTGCCTGAGTGCGACTTTGTCTGTCTTAGTGGGATTCCGTGGCAAAATTAATGAAACGAAACACTTTACGCGTCACTCGTTGCCTATAATGTAATATAAAATGGCGGTTCTTATAGTTGTAGTTCTTAACTGAGCAGTTGTGTTGCGATGTGTGCCAGGTACTATGCGCCAAATGTTGTTGTGTTGGGAGTTTCGTCGAAGAGGGTCTCCAGATCAATCTCCCTCTGGCGTAGCATCGTTGGTCATGTTGTTGGGTTTAAAATTGCATCACCTCGCTCAACTGTCGTCTTCCTTCCTATTAACTAATTTTTTTGAGTGAATAGGCTATTAATAAACTAGCGCGCTTTACCATCAACGATTGCATCACTGCGACAGCCTCCGTGGCGTAGCGGTAGCGGACGCAGCCGCTGCGCAAGGTGGCGCGGGTTCGATCCCAGCACAGTGCAAGTATTTGTATGCATGAATATGAATATTTTTACTGGTCTGGTCGTGCCTCGGAAAGCACGTTAAGCCGTTGGTCCCGGTTGCCCTACGAACATCTAGTGGCAGTCGGCATCTAGTGGAGGTCAGACGGCAGTCGCTTCATGGAAAATGTCGAAGTTTAGCCATATCAGCAGTTGGACTGGTAAAGCGAACCCCAGACTCCAAAGCTGAAAAGGCTTCGGATGCGACTGGGATTAACACTGGGATGATGATGATTGTATCACTGCTTACCATCAAGCGGGATTGCAGTTAAATATGAACCATGGGTACGAATGACGCACTTTGAGCAACTTAGTACTTTACACAACAAGAATTCCTGCAAGAGACTAGAGAAGACTGTAAAAATAGCCGCTGTTATCATTTGAATTATAACACTGATTTATAGTGAGAATGGGTGGGATACTCATACTCTCACACTTCAACATACATTCAAACCCTGCAACCTATTGGTTGCAGGGTTTGAATGTATGTTGTGATGTATGTTGTATGCATACTCTCTAAACCAATGTTGATAAGAGAGAAATAAATAAATAATAATAATAAATTAATAAACGACAAGTAGTTTACTAAAAAAACCCTAAAAGTTAATAAGGTAAGGGACCCTAAATACACGAGTAAGCACGCTTGTGCTTCGCTGATATTTTTATCAGCCAAGTGTTGGAACTATCATGTTCATTATTAATAGTAGCGTGTTACTGCTGATATTATAAAGGTGCTCAGTTTAAGTTGTTGACAGAAAAAGATTAGGTTTTGACGTAGAGCTGTTGCACCTAAGAACGTTTCTCCACCGTCAACGTCAACGGCATGTTAAGGACAATGTGATGAAGACGCAGAAATAGCGTACCTAAATTTACCATAGCACGTTCGTCAGCCGAGCGCCGAGATTTAGGCTTCCGAATTTCGATGAAATTATTAGATCTCTGTCCAAAATTATGGAGAGCCAATATACCGAAAATATGAAACAAATTTCATCTTGTCCACCCATTACCGTAGCGCCGAACGGCCGCTTGACCGCAATCCCGCCTGATGGTAAGTAGTGATGCAATCGTTGATGGTAAAGCGGTAAAGCTAGTTTTCAAAGCCTATTCACTAAAAAAAAACTGAGTGAATAGGAAGGAAGACGGCAGTTGAACGAGGTGATGCAATTAAACACAACAGTTGGTGATGCAGTTAAATACAACAGGACGTCCAACTATGCTGCGTCAGAGGAGAGATTGATCTGGAGACCGAATAGTAGAGACTGAGAGTATTGTTTAGAAAGAATACACTCCCACAAGATGTGATGTGCGGACTGTTCAAATTCACAGTTCAATTTACAACATTGACACAAAGGCGAAGGAACAAGTTTAAAAGAATACAGTTTACTTTTAAAGTTGCCATGACCTGTGAGAAATTGGGAAACGCAGTGGTCAACCTCCAGCCATGTCTTAGCCAGCCGATCGCCAACGGATGGAAAGAATAGATGGCCCTTGATGGAATTATCTCACCTACTTTGCCATTCGGATAAGAGGTCCTCCCAGACTTCAGTCTGAGGTTTAAATAATCTAGAAATGAAAAGCGTATGTATATGTATAAAAATGTGATTATGAGTAGTAATATAGAAACAAAACTATACCAGTAAATAAATAAACACAATAATAATAGCTGCTCAGACCCGACCTCCGTACGGCTTCATCAGACATCATGCCGGAACACGACGAATCGCTTGGCGGCAAGTTTGATAGCGTTGGAGAAATACACATGATCGGTTAAAATAATCTCGTTTCACGGTAATGTCTCAATACCGGCTACAGTGTACAAAGGCAGTAAGTATATTGCTAGTTATCTAAAGCCGATAGGAATAAATATTCCACTGCAGTAAATCCTGGGGGTAGATGAGACCATCGTGTTGAAAAGGTTTTGTATTTCTAGCAGGAACCACTTTTAACGGATTCCCAACCGCATCATCTTTATTATCAACCTTTTATCATCCCACTGTTGGGCACAGGTCTCCTCTCATACAGAGAAGTATTGAGCGTAATCACAACGCTTGCTCAATGCAGTTTGGCGATTTCAGACTTAAAGTGCAGGTTTAATTAAGATGTTTTCCTTCACCTTCAGTCATTGGTGTCCAAGATATACTTAAAAAGTACATATAACTTTAGAAAAGATACATTGGTACTTGCCTGACCTGGAATCGAACTCGCGCACTCATACTTGAGAGGCTGGTATTTTAACCACTAGGCCACCACGACATGATCTTTAATACATAATCAGCCTATAATGTTCCCACTCCTGGGACATAGGCTTCCTCTCAGTGTGAGGGAGGGGGCTAATCTACCAAGCGGTCCAGTGCGGGTTGGTAGATGTCACATGTCTTCGAAGTTTTGCTTCTAGAACAATGTTTTCCTTCACCGTTTTGAGAGCAGTGGTGATGAAATAATTTACACAAATTAAAGCGCATGGCGGGGTTCAAACCTACGACCTACATCTTGTAAGTCGCGGCCGATACCATTAGGCCACCACTACACATATTAAAAAAAAAAAAAACTTTGCCTTACACTATGAATTTCTCCTTTAACGTGGGTGCGTTTACAAATATATAAACTGACATACAAAAACAACCAGTCCCAGAACAACAATTTGTAGGTGATATAATTACTTGTTCCGTGCGGGAATCGAACCAGCGACACGCAGCGAAGCAGTCTAACATTTAACCACTACGCCAACCGCGCCTGCTGATTATAGTGACCAATATAAAAATTATCAAAGCAATGATAATCAAACTAACATCCAAAAACTGCCTTGGTTTCCGAATTACCAGAAATATTAAACGTAATTAAAAAAAAGTCTTTTTATAGTGTCACAATAACAACTTTTTACTTAATGCGCTTAAAAGTCATGGACAACCCATGACTTTTAAGCGCATTAAGTATTAAGTAAAATAAAAACATCTTTTCTTAAATTTATTCTGTTGTTCTGCCTAATCCCCAAAACGGTGGGTCGATTGTAACGTAACTTTTATCAGCAGATAGCTGATATTTTAAAGAAGAAAAAAAAGGAAGTTAGAACCACTTTTTCGACATAAATTTTGAGCAAAGTCGCGGACACAGCTAGCAGTCAATATAACTAAATAATAACACTCTGGTGTTAACCAAATTACCGTTATTAAGTGTGTAGACACTTGAACTTAGTTTTGCATCAAAGAAGCGCTAGAAACTTTGTGTGTGGTGACACACAAAGTTTACGTAGTATAGCGTAGATCAGAATCTATACTATACTAGGTAAATTTTCTCATCTTACCCAGAATAGCAGCGTCAACTACTGGGTCCAATTCTGTTTTCAAACTATGAAATATACGTACGGTACTATGAAATATACGTACGCACAAAATTTTATCCAAGTCGGCCCTGCCGTTTATTAGGTGTTTGGTGACAATCATACCTAGAGAAGAGTTATATGCCTACAACGTGGAATCTTAGTCGTCTTACAAAAACAGCCTACTTCATCTATCCAATGAATACTAAATATTAGTAAAAAAATATTTCTGGAAAATTTTAAAAATAAAAATTACTAATTTTAGAGCTAGGGAGAATGAACTCTGATAACGATGTCGCCGCTCCATTACGCGCGTACCCTTGAAATGCAAGACTCAGACTGCGCTCACATAATATAGCGTCTAAATAATTTTAATGTCTTGGTGTAGCGTGTTTCAAACTACGTCATGCATCATAATAATGCACAATAGTTTATTTTTTTTAATTATTCAAAAGACGTTTCCGATAAAAAACTATTTTACAAAAGAAAAACAACTCACTTCCAAAAATACACAATGAAGTGTAATAAAGACACTTTAAAATTGGGCATTTTTCATAAGACAAATAAATTTCTATGGTGCATATTAAGATTTAAACAAATGGCGTACAGTATATAACAGCTTCGTGGAGGGTATTTTTATCTCCGTAACCACTATTTCAGTACACCATTCAGAGTCCGTTATCCATACTAATATTATAAATGCGAAAGTAACTCTGTCTATCCGTCTGTTACACTTTCCCGCTTAAACCTCTCAACCGATTTTGATGAAATTTGGCACAGACAATCTTTAGACCCCGAGAAAGGATATAGGCTACCTTTTATTGAAAAAATTGATATTCCCGAGGGAAATCTAAAAGCGCGATATAACCGAATTCTACGCGGGCGGAAAGCTAGTAAAATAATAATCAGCCGTTTAATAAAAAATCATGACTGTTGAATTCATAGTAACATTGCTTATCATGTGTCTATCTATGTGCAGAAGACAGCACATCAAGCTACTACAATCTGTTAGATTTCTTTATTAGATTTTCAACTTTATCTCGAAAGCATTAAGGTTCAAGGTTGACTGGGCATGTTTGACAGTGTCGGGTAGCTTGACCTTCTGTCGTCCGTACCTGCCCCCCTGTATGTTACTAGCCGAGCGATTCTGTGATAATCAGAAGAAGTGAGCTTAAAGTGAGTGTGATTAGCGTCAATCCCTAATATTAATTGGAATTTGAATTGCTCAGTGCACTGTCACTTCACCTAAGTTTTTCAATTGAGATAGTTACAGAATCTCACTGCTGTATTTAATCATAATAATAATATTTATTGACAGTAATAATGATACATGGTTATTTGCAGTACATGAAGAGCTAATACAATCTAGAAACAGAACATAACAAAGAACATGTAGTACATAAAAATACTTGGGCTAAGCACTGATCTAGCTAGATCACCAAGTGATCTGTGTTAAGGAGAAACAGATTCCACTCCCTAGTAGAGTAACAATAACATTGCATGTTTTTGAGCTTATAATATGGACCCATTGGGACTTTCAACTAGCCACTAGTTGGTGGTTACAAAAATAAGTGAAAGAAAATCAATATCAAGTGAGAAAAACAAGGCATTAGTATTCAAAAAATGTGTAGTTTATAAAATGTGTTGGAGTGTGTTGTATTGTTATGTGATGTGGTATGATGTGATGTGGTGTGCTGTGCTGTGGTGTAATGTGTTGTGTTGTGTTACGTTGTGCTCTGCTCAGGTATAGTGTGGTGTGTTGTGTTGTGGTTTGACATGGTGTGGTGTGGTGTTATACGAAAATGGCACAGGCCATTAAAATAAAAAGGTGGTTTAAATCGATAATTTGTACCATTACCATTCTATAAATAACTGCCCTCCATTCAACTGATTTTTTACTGCGTAAAAGAATAGATATCCAAATCCAAGGGCAGAATTCGATAAGGTTGGACCGATCCTTGCTTGAATAATGTCTAGCAGACACGGGACAGTATTAATTATACGAGGCTGAGTCATTTGACCCCGGCGGGTTTGTCTGTGGACACCATTTGATATCGATAGTCCTTATGCCAGCGCAGTAAGGTAGATTTCCGCAAACCAAATATTAGGAGGTACTCCGCTAATGACCCAATGTAAAGCTATCAAGTACAAGCTTGAATGGTCATTAATGCATATTTATGTTGGAATTATTCACAAAAAATGTTGGATTTATTTGATTGTAATCTGACACTATCCTTGGTAGGTATCACTGTTTAAAAATGTCTTCATGAATTCAGAAATCGTCTTAATTATAATGATTCTAATCAATTATAGCCATCGATTCTTTTGTCATAACTAAAATAGTGAGGTAAGAATTGAGTTACGAGTAAATTTTTATTTATTTTAATAATTTAATGTCAAAACTATAAGGCCTTACCACAAGACATGAACACAATCTACGTGCCTAATGTTAGTGTGACGTCAAAATACAGATATAAATATTAAGAAAATTAATACAGATATAATATTGTATTTAACCTAAACAACTTAACACTGGTTTGTAGTAAGGATAGCGTTGTTATGATAGGTAAGCCGTTCACTGGCTTCAAACTTCCTCTTGGGTCATTAGCGATAACTCATTAAATAGGCAACTCCGTAAATATTTAAAAATATTCTCGCTACCTAATTTGGTTGCAGTACGCCTCTATTACAAGACAAAAGGTTAATGAACTACAATCCGCAAGAAGTGGAAGGTAAATATTAATCAGAATATTCCAGAAACATGCTCTAATGAAGCCAAGCCCGCGCCCGAGGGCACGGCAAACATTTTTAATCCGCGGCGCATCTCATAAATTTCAACCCGGGGATAAAGTCGCCTTTGTTTTTCTTCACGAAAGAAATATTTTTTGCTAAATTTACAACGCTTACTTGTGGCGTGTCAGTGGCCTGAGCTGAAACCTCGGCGAGCTCCTCTTTTATTGACCACTTTTATTACAATTGAGAAGATATTCGGACTTCTGAAAAGATTGTGTTGATATATAGCTGGAAAAACCGCTGAATTTTTCATGAGAAATATTTTTACACTAAAGCATCTTCTACAATGCACATTATGCAAGCTACGACTAAACAGCACTGTTCATACATCGATTCCTAAAGTAGAGAGCTCACACATGTCAAACTATACGAAATTTAATTAAATTAAACTGTAAACTTGCATATTTCACGATAGCAATGTTTTGTGCGAGGCGGAAGCCTACTAAAACTATCCGTAATTGACGAGAAATGTTTCAAGTGTAATGAAATATGGGGGGAATTAATATTTCAGGTGCCTAGCTAGCCCAAAACTTTGCCAATAGTTTTGATTTATTGAAGCCTCACCCGCCTCTCATATCTACTACTCAAACTTTTGCTATTTAAACAATCACATTGGTGCTAGCCTACGAACCTATAACAAAGACACTAGACGACGTTAGCTTCAATAAGCTTTTACGGAATTCTCTCAGGGACCTAGATTTCTAATTGCAAAGCTAAGGTCGCTGTATAAATTCCAAAGACGTCTTGAATGGAATAAATATTGACATAGGTATTCCTTTGTAGCAATTTAGAATAAAACATACGAAATACAATTGTACCTTTTTTTGCTTATAAGTCTCTCAATAAGGCAATCTCTGAGAATAAGTAAACAATACTAAAAGTATGTTAACATTTGCATCATGGACAATTTCAGTCGGTAAGTACGCGATGAAATCGGTCGGAAAAGCACTTGTGTATCTCTGCGAGGAACGAACGATACCTCGCCGACTGTTCGATCTATTTCAATAGTCTTTAAGCAACTTACCAAGAGTTTCTACGGCTTCTACTCGATAGCGACATAAAGTTTGAAAATCGCAGTTTTTATTGCAGTTTGGATGCTGATATATCCTTAACAACAGCAGATTTAAGACTCCTGGGAAATTGGTTTATAGTGCATATACAATTTATTTATGTACATAGGCCGTGAAATGTTAACTTACTATATTTTAGAAATAATTTCATTTTATTAACGGTAAGTTGGGTTATGTTCTTTATATTGGGGATAAACTATATAAAGCTGAAGAGTTTGTTTGTTTTAACTCACTAATCTCAGGAACTACTGCTCCGATTTGTAAAATTCTTTTTGCGTTTGATAGCTCTTTAACCCAGGAAAGAGTTAAGCTATATAACATCACGCTGCAACCAATAGGAGCGGAGCATAATAGCTAGCTACACGTGAACGAAGTTGCGGACGGTCGGTAGTTGGGAATAAAAACAGACCGGCCAAGTTAAACTCTCAAAATAGTAACAACCGCAATTGCTCGAAGATGTATCACGTATCTTCAATCCTGTAAAGTTGGAATGGATATAGATAATAAAACACTCAACCATAGAAGCGATGATACGTTAATACGTTCCTGCGTTTGGAGCATGAAAGACAAAGTCTTTTTTGGGTAGGAAATCATCGAAGGGCGTGTCAGATTTTTAGTGGTTAAAAATAAAAATCCATCTTCCTGTTCAACCCACAGGCACTTTTGAACATTAGGCCCAAATTATCTCCATCTCATGTTCAGATGAGGGACAACCCTAAATGCAATTTATGCTGGTGATAAAACAAAAGAAACTAATCAAATCCCAACAATATTATCTCTGGAATTGTCTGCTATAGTGTTTGGCTTGACATGTCTACTCGGCCATAATACAATGATATTGCCAAGTAAATACCGAAATATTCCAATCAGACACACCTAATAACAACACCATAAAAATCTTGTAATGTCAACACAATAAATCACTCTTATTCGTTTTATCAGGGAAACTACTCGGCGAGTTTGGTAACATTAGTTGCGAGCAAACGAGCGACAAAATTTCTTTGTATCGACAAAGTAGCTGGCGACCAGAATTCCCATTTTCACGATAACGATCATGTCCCACCTTGTGGCCATTAAGGGTCAGGCGATGGTCAGATAGGGGGCAATTTATGCACTGTACACTCAAGTCAAGAGCTTCGTTGTATTTACTTAGTTTTTACGAGGCGAGATCTTTATCCGTTCCGTGCAAAATGTTTCGTTTTTAAGCTTAACTCGCGTCCCTTTTGTGGTTCTGATGCGGTTATTGTGTAAGTTCCGTCTAATAAATAGTTGATGTAGCTTGCCACGGCGCATTAGATTTTCGTTTGGATTTGATAGTTTTTCTTTGCTTTCGTGCCTGACCACTCAAAGTTAAAATATTTACTTCAATCAGGCACACTAAAGCCGCTTGAATACCAAAATCTACATTGAAATAGAATTGATTCTTGTCACCCCTTCCAAAAGGTAGTTTTCGTATGGAGAAGAACATGCAACAAAATGTACCGTTACTCTCTTATAAGATTGTACGTACAATATTTTACGTACATATGTGTGTTATAGTAACCAGCTTTGATTAATTTATTAACAGTAGTCTGTTCATGGGATTAAACTAATTACTATACAAAGTTGTACCTACAATATTTTGTGTACATCTGTGTGTTATAGTAACCAATTTTGACAGCCTCCGTGGCGTAACGGTAGCGAACGCAACCGTTGCGCAAGGAGGCGCGGGCTCGATCCCCGCACAGTGTCAATATTTGTATGCATGAATATGAATATTTGCACTGGTCTGGTCGTTAAGCCGTTGGTCCCGGTTGGAGCCCTCAAAAGTCCTACAATTGGTCTAACTGCAATGCTTCGATGTCGCCTTCGGGTTGTGGAGGTCAGACGGCAGTCGCTTCACGGAAAATGTCGAAGTTTAGCTATATCAGCAGTTAGACTGGTAAAGTGGACCCAGACTCCAAAGCTGAAAAGGCTTCGGATGCGACTGGGATTAACGCTGGGATGATGATAATGATGAGTAACCAATTTTGATTAATTTATTAACAGTAGTCTGTTCATGGGATTAAACTACTTACTATACAAAGTTTTGTATAATATTACTACAAAGAAAACCTCTACATTTTTACAACATAGGTATAGCAGATAATTATTCATTAATAACTTTCATCAAGTTTGTGCAAACTTCCCTACTTTTCTTCTGCCTGGGGTAATTAATCCTGACTGCTAGCAGCATCCTACTTCCGGCTTAATCTTTACTTTGTCTTGACTTCTCTGCCCTCAATCGAAAGTTTAATGTCTCTGTAATGAATTGGTTTCCTCATACACTATCCGTTAATTTGTAGCAGGACATAAAGTGGTCGACATGCAGTAGTAGACTTTTACGGGTAATGTAATTTATTACTCTTAAGACTAATTTGACTTAGATTAATTTTAGTTTAAATTAGCCGTTGTCTTCAAATTGTCTCTCAATTTCGGAGAATTTTAACATGCATCAGGGTCAGGAGTAGTTCATGTTTGAATTAAAAATATGACCCACCTGAGTCCCAACTGGATACGCGATTAAGAACCAAACATTTAAACTCTAAGTATATCATCTTCAGCAACGAAAAACTTATAAATAAAAATATAAGTTAGATATAGCGGAGTTGAGGAGAATCAGAAATGAGGAGATCCGCAGAAGAACGGGAGTAACTGAGATAGTTCGAAGAATTGCAACACTAAAGTGACCGATACCAGATGAGGCCGACGGGTTCTCGAGTGGCGACTTACTACCGGAAGGCGCAGCGCGGGTAGACCCCCGAAAAGATGGACCTGGTGAAGATCGCGGGAAAACGTTAGATGTCGAAACGTTGGTTGTTGGATTGTCGTCGTGGAGATCCTTGGGGGTGGCCTATGTCCAGCAGTGGACGTGTTTCAGCTGAAATGAAGATGATGATAGCAGAGTTGCTTTCAGAATATTATTACAACAGAATTATTAATATCTTCCTACAATTAGAAGTCGTGTGGAGGAGCACTAGCCTATATCAGATCATACCGATATCCAGCCGACTAACGAGAGCCCCTTGACGTGTTTGTCCAAGCATTCAGCTATTAAACCATTACCCGTAACGATAATCGCCGCAATAATTGCCAGTCTACAATCCTACATGTCGACAGTTAGATAGGACTGACCATATAGAGAAATAATCCAATATTTTGGAAATAATATAGAGAGTAAAAATTTTCACAATTTAATAAAAAAAAAAAAACCTTTATTCTCTATAAGTTAATTTTGTAGTTACAACTCCAGTTTGTTAATGAATTATCCAATATTTTTTTTTTAAGAACGAGGCAATCTCTATCTTGGAAGGAATTTTATTGCGTTACACTTCAACGGAGAAAGCCAAGAGATAAGATTGCTATTGACGTATCACCTTACACATAATGGGTCACTGATGCTGATAAACGAGAAGCGCTTGCCAATTACGTCTTGTGCTGAGACGACACACTTAGCCGACTTTATAGGAGGAGGGGCTTCTTAGCTTGATGGTATACAAGGCGACTTTTAGCAGAGAATACTGCAGCATTATGAGCAAACATGAGGAGGGTAGATGTAGTGCCACTGTTGACATCGTAGTCCGTTTTATAAACAGTTTTAAAATAGTTAAAAGTGCAAAAAACTACAAATAATAGTTATATTCCACAACCAGTGCAAAGACTTAGTTGCAAAATATGCGGAACACCACTTTCTAGTGACCGAAAACATTGAAAAGTGTAAAACAGTGACACACGGTAGGACAAAGTAAAAAAAAAAATTAAAATTTTGTTTGAACAACAGTGAAAATACTATAAACAAAAGTCAATAAATGCAAACCGTTTATTCAGTGCTAGTGAACTTTACATTCCGATCAAAACAGCTTATAATTAAAAATTTAGTGTCAAACAACGAAAACAACTTCATAACGTAAAAAAAAAAGGAAAAAAAAAATGCATCCGATTAAAAAACAGTAAACTACAGTGAACAGAAAGAAGACAGTGTGTTAACCCACTAAGGACATAAAAAGTACTCATTTAAATAGCTGTGAAAGTGAATTGTTCAGAAACGCGTTCACCGGTGAATGACTTTGCAACCCACTGGAATCCTATTATTAAGGAATATCCAAATGCAGATTACAATTGTTACGTATAAATTACATTTATAGACAGATTTGGAACTAAACACGATAAGTACGTGGAGTTGAAATAGTCATAATCTCAAACCGTAAGTTAATCATTCAGTATTACCATAAATTAAAGAAACGGATTACATACAGCGCCATCTGTTATCGCTCATAGAAACTACATAACATAGATCCAAGATCTACGTTCCTGGTGTGGAGCTAATAATATAGCACTCGTCCAATAGAGGGCGTTGAGTGTCGAACTTATATTAAGCTACCAGCTGACATCTTATAAGTTATCATGGATGAAATAAAACAAATGCTATTAAAATTGCAACAGGACATGGCACATCAAAAACAGGATATGTTTGACATGAAGGAGGATATAAAAAGCACAATTAACAATAATATTAACGAGAAATTCAACATTCTAGAACAGAAAAACGCCATTTTGGAGAAAAAAATCGAAGATCAGGGCGTAAAAATTAGTAACTTTGAAAGGCATAGCAGACGAAAAAATATAGTTATGTTTGGGGTAGAAGAATATGTGGAATCTTACCATGAATTAGAAGACAGGATGATCGATATCGTAAATACCTGCTTTAAACTTCAATACAACAAATCTCATTATGAAGAAATTAGAAGATTGGGGAAGAAAGGCGAGAAAATCAGACCAGTTGTAATTACTTTCTCTACAGTGGGCTTTAAAGTAAACGTTCTGAAAAATAAATCCGTCCTTAAGGGCACGTCTTACTATATAAAGGAAGACTACCCTACAGAAGTCCTGAACAAACGAAAGGAATTACAGGTACAGCTACGGAAAGAAAAAGAAGCAGGCAATATTGCTTTTATAAAGTACGACAAACTTGTCGTACTGAGCAATAACAGGAACAAACATCGCCAGCAAATTAACAAAAGAAACCTCTCTGAATCTCCAGAGTTAATAAGACCTCACTCCAGTGGCCAAAATGCCCAACATGTAAACAATAATAAACAACCAGCCAAGAAAAACAAAGCGTCCAACTTGAAAGATTACATACTTCAAAAACCGAAAAAAATCCTCACTCAAACTGATACGCCCCAAAACCAAACAATCACATCGCAGCCTAACTTAGCATAGCAACCACCGTCACACCCTCTACTATCCACACACCTCCCATCACGGTTGGTCACCGCGGGAGAGTTAGACCACAACCCTCCAAAAAATTCCAATATTGCAAGGGAAAGAAATGTAATAAATATCTGTTCCCTCAACGTGAGATCACTGTCTACTCCAGAAAAACTACTAGAACTAAAAACTGCTCTCCGTAGTATAAATCATGATATACTAGGCCTGTGTGAAGTGCGCCGATTGGGCGAAAATATAATAGAGGACGAAGACTATATTATGTATTATATAGGGCAAACAAAGGGCCTCTATGGTGTGGGTTTCCTGATCAAACGAGAATACAAACAAAATATAATTAAATTTTCTGGAATATCAGAAAGAGTTTGCTTACTAGAAATAAACCTAGGAAGCCATCACTTCGCAATCATTCAGGTATACGCACCAACGGAGTGCTCTACACAGAATGAACTGGAAATATTCTATACAGACTTAGAAAAAGCTCATGACATGATCTCTACACAGTATATTATAACCATGGGCGATTTCAATGCACAGATCGGTCAAGTGAAGAGCTATGAGAATAATGTTGCGGGCATTCACGGTTTCGGTAACAGAAGCAAGAGAGGCGACAGACTAATTCAATACGCATACGAACACAACCTAAAAATTATAAACACAATATTCAAATCAAAAGATAATCGGAGGTGGACCTGGTGTTCACCTGACAAGAACACTAGGAAAGAAATTGACTATATAACTACAACAAAGCCCAAACTATTTTCAAAATACGAAGTACTGAATTATTTCCCTTTTGGCACCGATCACAGACTACTGAGAGCGACTCTTTGCTTAGAGATAGAAAAAAGGAGCAGAAGAAACTTTACCAGTCCCAGAAATTCACTGAAGACCCCGGAAGAGATAAGCGTGTACTTAAAAAATCTCGAAAAATGTATACCCGAACTATTGGAAAACCACAAAAACTGTAATGTTATGGAATACTGCAAAAAGATAGAAACCTCTATAATATCAAGCCTGAAAAATATAAAAAGGGCGAATAAAAGAAAAACAATCTTATCGGAAAAAGCAATGCAATTAATAGCTAAAAGAAGCACCGTACAAAACAAAGGAAACCACACTAAACAGGATAAAGAGGACCTGAAAAGCTTATACAAAGAGGCAAACAAAGAAATCAAAAAATGTTATGAAAACCACAGGTTAAAAATAATAGAAGGTTGTATAGCAAAGACAAGATCTGCTAAAAAGGCGTTCAAAGAATTAGACACATCGAAAACATGGATTCCGTCTCTGCAGAGAGGATCTACAATTTGCAAATCACGTACTGACATTGTAAACATAGCCGGTGACTTTTACGCTAGTCTTTACAGTCGCTCGGACCCAGTAGAAAACACTGAACTAATCCGACCGAAAAATACACGGTCTGTAAGAAATTTCAGTGAAGAGGAAATATTAAAACAAATAACTAAATTAAAACTAAATAAGAGTCCAGGACCTGACAGTCTGAACAACGAACACCTTAAACAAGGCCAAATACTTTTACTAACGCCACTTACAATATTATTCAATAAAGTACTTCAAGAAGAATGTGTGCCGCAGCAATGGGCAGAGTCGGAAATTATTTTGCTTTATAAAAAAGGGAGACCCTAAAGACATAGGAAACTACCGCCCGATAAGTCTCATGTCTTGTCTGTATAAACTCTTTGCATCCTGCTTACTAGACAGAATATCTTCACAGATAGACTTATGTCAACCTATAGAACAAGCGGGATTCCGAAGCGGATTTAGTACTACTGATCACATTCACACCGTTGATCAAATAATTGAAAAGTATGTCGAATACAAAAAACCGTTATACATAGCTTTTATTGACTATAAGAAAGCCTTCGACTCTATTCATCATAATAGCATCTGGGAAGCATTAAGCAAACAAGACATTGAAGCGAAATATATTAACATTATTAAAAATATTTATCTTAATTGCACAAGTAGAGTCAGGCTAGACAGGATGGGTACCAAAATCAGTATTAACCGAGGAGTCAGACAGGGCGATCCTATCTCGCCGAAATTATTTATAGCGGTCCTACAAAATGTAATGGAAGACTTACCATGGTCGGCACAAGGAATTAATGTGAATGGGAAACATTTGAGTCATCTTCGGTTTGCGGATGACATCGTTGTTTTCTCTGAAAGCCCGTATAAGCTCAACACGATGATCAACCAGCTTCAATCTGCTAGCGCCCGCGCAGGACTAGAGATGAACTTAGAAAAAACCAAAGTAATGACTAACAGGGACTTGACGCCGATATTGGTTAACGGGGTGCCAATAGAGTACGTAGAAAGTTATGTTTATCTTGGTAAGCAAATTTCATTTAATAAAAACCGGAATATAGAGGAAATCAGCAGAAGAGCAGCTATCTCATGGAGAAAATACTGGGCTCAAAAAGAGGTTTTGAAATCGAAATTATCAATTAAATTAAAAAGGTTGATACTGGATAGTACAATATTGCCCTGTCTCACCTACGGCTGCCAAACCTGGAACTACGATCAGAAAGCAAGTCACAAAGTCCAGACCACCCAGAGAGCAATGGAAAGGAGCTGCTTGAACTTAAAGCTAAAAGACAGAGTAAGAAGTACAAAAATTCGGAAGATTACCATGGTAAAGGATGCTCTGCGTTTTGCTAAAAGTTTAAAATGGAGGTGGGCTGGCCATGTCGCCAGATACAAGGACAATCGTTGGACAATTAATATCACAGACTGGAAAGGACCATATGGTAGGAAAGCTAGAGGTCGTCCGAACGCTCGGTGGCAAGATGAAATTGTGGCTACCGCAGGTAGAGACTGGATATCCACCGCCAGAGACAAAATTAAATGGAATTCTTTGGAGGAGGCTTTTACCCTAAAGGGGGTCCACACCATTTGATTTTAAACAATGAAAATAATAATATCTTGCACCAATTAATGTGTATATTTTCTTTTTTTAAATTTTTTCTTTTTATATTTTTGAATTTAATTAACTGATGTATAATTTAATTAATGGAATTAAATATTAATATTACTTGATTAATTGTGGAATGTAATAAAGCTGTATTATTATTATTATTATTATTATGAGCAAACAAATTCAGCTGGATATTTTTAAGCGGATTTAAAATACGACATTGTGTCGTCTTTAAATAAATTGGGATAACATAAATCCAGTGGTTATGTAACAGAAACATAAATTAATTTTCCAGTCACCGTAACATTTTAAATCGTATTCTAACAAACCATTTTATCTCTTCATATGTGCGCATTTCAGCTTTGATACAGTTACGAATGAGATGCGATCTTCAAACGATTACCGAGACGAGGTTCGATTCAAAGCTATTAATGCAGTCTAGATACGAATGTTGCTCAAGCAGAATTATCGTATGTGCTCTTAACGATTTAAATCGAGTCATAAAAATCGATGTACCTAAACGAGAAGCTGTATGTTCCTCCCATAAATAAGCCAATAGGGATAAGATTTTAAATTATGTGGATACCTTATATGTTTGCGGAGATAAGAATTTTAAATTATGTGGCTAATAAAATGTGTTTGCGGAAGATAACATTTTCCAATACTTCGGTTAATAACGGAGAGTTTTTTTTTTAAATCAGTCAAGCGAGAATTGCGAGCTTAGTGCTTGTTTACAACTTTTCAACTTTCTTTGGAGAGTTGTTAGCTTTTCTGTTTTTGAATTGCAAATTTCTAGTTTTTCAGAGATCAATGAGCTAGTATCTAACAATTGATTAATTTAAAATACTGAGAAGTCGACATCGCATATTTTCGATTTTAAACCAATATCTTGCTTTTCCGGCATCATCTCGCCACACAAGCCGAGCCGCTGACCGTGCGAAAGCTACAGGAATTTACTAGTGGCGAGAAGTACTGGACAACAATGAACGTCGTTCGGTTGAAATAATGGCTGAGATCATGCTTTTTAAATAAAATTCATAAAAGAACAATAGGAATTATAAAACCCATCATAAACATAAATGTAAAAAATGAGAGCTAAGTTCAATATTATAATTCACCGACAAAAAAAGATCTAAATGGGTGCTAAATTCTGTACATAATCCTGAAATTTTGTTATTTGTCTTTTTAATATAAAATTATTAACACAGCAAATAACTTATGTTCTATTGAACCTTATCAGTTAACCTGGGTATTTTTTACTAGAAAATTAAATATGAAGATGAGATGAACTTTACAATATATATAAAAAAACTAAAAAAAATTCTTTTAAAAAATACCAAACTTAAAAGTTAAAAATATTGTTAGGGTTCCGTACCTCAAAAGGAAAAAAACGGAACCCTTATTGGATCACTTTGTTGTCCGTCTGTCTGTCTGTCTGTCTGCCAAGACCCTTTATCTCAAGAACGCTTTTACGTATCAAGCTGAAATTCACATGAAATACTCAGGTCTATTGTCCCTTTAAGCTGTGAAAATATCAAATTTCTAAGCCAAGCCAATCAAAAGATACAGCCGATTATGTCGATATTTTCAACAAATTTTCTACACCCGCAAAGGGATCAAAACCTACAAGATACTTACCGTAAACTCAAAATCTTGAAATTTAGCATGAAGCATTGTCATATAATGAAAATATAGGAAAAATTGCGAAAATCACATTTTTTTTAGTTATATAATATAATAAAAATATTTTAATAAAATGAAACTTACTACCTTATTTTTCACGAAAGAATAAAGGTATCAAATTGAAATTTATACCAAATACCTAGGTCTATTGTCCCTTTAAGCAGTGAAAAAATCAAACTTCTAAGTTAACGCGATCAAAAGATACTTCGTTTGTACGGCGGAACCCTCGGTGTGCGAGTCCGACTCGCACATGGCCGGTTTTTTAAAAAAGCGTAAGGCGCTTTCTGCTATAATTTTTGTATATTAAGCGCTACACGCTTTTTTAAAAATTATTTTTAACTTTTTAGTTTGGTATTTTTTAAAAGCATGTTTTTTTAGTTTTCTAAACTACATTTATTTTCAACTTTTTAGTTAGATATTCTTTAAAAAAAAAACGACCGAACGAACGTATTGAAAACGGTAGGACATTTTACAGTAATAAGCTGCTCACTCGTAGTCCAAAGAGTTAGAGACGGACAAACAAACAAGCAAGCAAGCAAACATACAAGTGAAGCTAATAAAAAGAATGTAAAAACAATAACATGCGTATAACATAAAGTAAGTCGATAGGCATAATATATAAAATGACTAGTATGCGAAAACTAGCAATTCAAATGATAAGGTTTAATAGAACCTAAGTTATTTGCTGTGTGTTATTAATTCTATATTAAAAATTTGGTACACACAAGTGGCTCCAAATGTTGGCTGAAATATTACATACGGTGCTACTTGCCTACTTGAATTTGGCTGATAGGCTACCGCATGTCTAGATTTTCATGTCATTTTCTCATATTTTCACTTGTTACCTAGTGTATAATAATTATCTCGCACAAATTTTCAAAACAAGTATTTTTTAGACTTCCGTGGATACCTTAAAATAAGCGTCTTTCAACAGGAAAACAGATCAAGCTATTTTTTTTTTTTTAATGATTATAAACTAGTACTTGACTGCAATCCCGCCTGATGGTAAGCAGTGATGCAATCGTTGATGGTAAAGCGCGCTAGCTTATTAAGCCTATTCACTCAAAAAAACTGAGTGAATCAGAAGGAAAACGGCAGTTGAACGAGGTGATGCAATGTTAAACCCAATAATACGACCAACGATGCTGCGCCAGAAGGAGACTGATCTGGAGACCCTCCACGACCAAACTCCCGACACAACAACATTTGGCGCATCGTACCCGGCACTAATCGCAACACACATGCTCAGACCCGTCCTCCGTACGGCTTCACCAGACATCATGCCGGAACACGACGAATAGTTTGGCGGCAAGACTTTGTCAGGTGGGTGGTAACTTCTGCCGACAGCCGATGTTATCGCCTACCACTTTCGTTATTCTCACTTCTTACTCTAAATGTATAACAGACATTCGCAACCACTCAATGGCAGATGATGATGTATGTATGTACATACGCACAGATAGAGCGTAACTTAAAACACTAGCTAGTTATACATGTGGGTATTGGGTTCAATTTCCGGCTGAGAAGTGTTTGTATTTACGCACCATTACCTACGACCTACAGTGAGTGAAGACTTATTTAAGATGGAGTCACGGTTTTCCTATGTTTAGCAGTTTGACCGGGATAATTCGTAGGATATATGAGTGCAAGTGCTGTGATTTCAGTTCAAGCTTCTTTTGATTAACTGATTAACAAAGAAACGACTTGCTATGGATATGAATTGAGATTGTTTACCCTTTTAATTTACTTCCTACTAGTCTTCGTAATATTATAAATGCGAAGGTTTTATAAGGATGTATGGATGTTTCATACTGTTTCACAGAAAAATTCTGAACGTATTTGGAAGAAATTTGGCACACAGATAGTTTATAACCAGGATTAACCTTACGGATAATTTATATCGTAGCTAGTATTTATATAATATTACTAGCTGTGCCCGCGACTTCGTTCGCGTGGAATGTGATAAAAAAAAATTGTTTTTTTTTTTGTTTTTGACATTTTTATTTTAATTATCATTTATTTACAGTTATTTTATTAGCTTTATTGAAAAATTTCTTTATATACAAATTTGGTGTACGATTTTCTTGGGATAAAACAACAACACTATTGGCATTCCTCGCACGTGAACATGCCACGTATAGTTGTCCATGGGTAAAGCAACCTTTACTTAAATCTATACCAGCTTTGTTTACTCTCGTTTGTCCTTGGGACTTGTTGATTGTCATATCAAAACTGATATTGATCGGGAATTGCAATCTTTTGAATTCAAATGGAAAATTCGAAAATTTGTAGATAAACTTGACAATTTTTACGTTCGTCACTCTTTCACACAAAATCTACTGAACGGATTTGATTGAAATTTGATACACAAATGGAAAAAAAGCCATATGAAAAACTGGTAAGTATTTAGCAGAATCCGGATAGACTGGAAGCCGACCCCAACATAGTAGAGAGAACGCTAGGCGCAAGGTGATGACGAGATGGAAATAAAACTGGAGGATGCAGCTAGTATGCTTGGCTTAATGTAAAATGAGGCTTTAATAGTTATTTATGCCAGTGTCAAGCAATGATAACTATTGTAATATGAGTGATAGTTTGTGCCACGAAACGAAAATAGCGCGGCGCGCGCTGTTTGGTTATAATCCCATAAATGAAAGGAAAAGGCAATTCATCCATACAGCCTGACAACATGCGATGATTAGTCGTGACGCATATACGAGCGCTTATTTAACATAATCATAAATGTTGATTTTTTGATGCCATAGCCATATAAAAAAAGTTTCATTGTTGTACGGTTTACCCGTGTGGAAACGGTCAATGTAACACGACTTGACAGGCATGAGTACTATTGAAATATGACGTATAGTTATGTATTAAACAAATTATCAAATGGTCGTATAAAAAATATTTCATTACATAATGCTGTTCAGAAACATAAAATATTTTTTTTTTTAAATCAGTAAAAATATGGCTAAAGATGGTGGAAATTACATAGCAGAGTCCAATAAAAACACCGCCGTATTCTGAAACATGTTGCATTATGAACAGGAAGCAGTACGCTTGCTAATGAGCGTGAACTCAAAAGCAGTGCCTGACAAATAGCTAGCGAAACTTTTTGCCAAAAATACCTTGTATGAGAGAACAATCAACCTAATGATGCATGCTATTCCATTCTTGCTACAAAAACATAAAAAATATGAAACTGTGAGCAAAATATATCGAGAATAACTTGAAAAACAGAATCGAGATTGTGCATGCATATTATGTATATATAGCTACATCCATTACCATAAACTGTTGACCTCATTCACCTAGAGAGATATGAAGTTTATAACGACGATGTTTCGTCACTGCGTTCAACATTCGCATTCGCTTTCGCGTACCGAGCACCGAAGTAATAGCGTCATTCTGCGTCATTACCGAACATTCGGCTTCGCCGGCGGCCGCTAATAAAACCTGAATATTTCACGTATCGTAGCACCGTACATTACCATAAACAATTTGCGATTCAGCAGTTGCATCGGTGATTCAATATTTTTGCTGAACGGTATTCTGTTAAGGCAATTCAATTTGTCGATTAATATCGGTTGCGTGGAAAAATTAGCATAGCGGGTTATTGTGGACTTGATAAGTGGTTGGACATGGAGTTGTAATTTCTTTGAAACGTGGATAATGAAAGGCCGATATTCAGTTATGATTGCAAGGGTAAAGTAAACATAAGCAAAATTATGAACTTTTTTTACCGGATGGGAAATCATCAAATTTTAATCACCTCTGCCGACCTGGGCTGAGCGAAGGGCATGTCAGATATTTACTGACTAAAAACCACCTGTATTCTTTCTCTTGCTTGTGCGCCAGGAACCCCGGTATGAGAGCAATGACATATTTTTTTTTTTGGAAAGTTGATGAAATAATCATGGAATATCCTCCGCCCGGGGACGCGGAGGGGTGTGCCGGACTCTTACCGGCTAAAATCCCACCTAAGCGTTCGTCATCTGCCTTTCCGTGGTAACGGGTCCTCCTAATTCTACGGTACCTCCGCAGGCCTTGACCCGACGTCGCGAGTTCGACGGGTCTCTTCTGGCGCAAGCAGGCCTCAGCGGCTGCAGAGAAATGACCTGAAGAAGCAAGACAATAATGCAAGGGTTAGATTTAATATAATGGTTCACATACACTCCACTGCTTATCTAATGTAGTAGCTATCCACATATGTAATAGTCGCAAGCACTGCGTCGTGTCATCATCTGCTCGAATATCAAGACAACGTTGACAACATTGATTACATTGGCAAGAAATCGTAATGCCGCGTCTTGTGTTATTTTTAGTTAGATATAAATGACGCCCATTTCCTTAAGAGCGACGGCTATGGAATAATATTTCCTGATTTGGACATCTGAAAAGGAAAACGATCCGTGACACCGTTTTCTACGTTTCGGTATTGAAGGAATGAGGGTAACCGAGGTTATTATATTTGTGTTTAATATGCTATAACGTTATTAAAAGAGAGACGTGTTTGGTACGACTACGCTATTTTTAGCACAGGTTTTAGTTGCCCCGAAACCAACAAGGGTTTCAAATAAACATAAGGAACAACTTAGAACGTCAATCATAATAAAAATAGCTTTTCCCCCTTAACTTCTGTCCTACTGTCAGACGGACGTCTCTCTCATATTTTTCCACTATTCTTTGTTCTATGCGTCCTCCGCCCAAACAGGAACGAGTAAGTTGAAAGTTGCTTGTAAGTAGCTTGTTTTGAAGAAACAGATTAAGTTCGTTTGTTTTTTATTTTTTTTTATAATTATAAACTAGCGCTTGACTGCAATCCCGCCTGATGATAAGCAGTAATGCAATCGTTGATGGTAAAGCGCGCTATTTTATTAAGTCCATTCACTTAAAAAATCTTAGTGAATAAGAAGGAAGACGACAGTCGAGCGAGGTGGTACAATGTTAAACCCAACAACACGACTAAGGATGCTGCGCCAGAGGGAGATTGATATGGAGACCCTCCACGACCAAACTTCCGACACAACAACATTTGACGCATCGTACTCGGCACACATCGCAACACAACTGCTGAGACCCGTCCTCCGTACGGCTTCACCAGACATCATGCCGGAACACGACGAATCGCTTGACGGTAAGACTCTGTCTGGTGGCTGGTAACTTCTGCCGGCAGCCGATGTTATGTAATGTAATGTGTAAGCTACTACAATCTGTCAGGTTTCTTTATTCGATTTTCAACTTTAATACTTATACATTAAGGCTCAAGAGTGATTGGGAATACCTGACAGTTTCGGGTAGCTTGACCTGCTGACGTCCGTGCATATTTCGGTACTTAAAACTAAAAACTGTCACCATAATGAAAATGTTGTTACAACAATGCAATCGTAAGTTATATTTTATTGGCCGATAGGGCCAGCATAGGGGCGGCACGATGTAAACTGCTTCAAAGCCAACTTTTGGCATTGATATTTTTATGCAAGGCGTATAGTGCAGTCATTAGTCAGTTTGAAGCCTTACCACTGGCAAGTGTACTGGCAGGTGTACTTCCAGTCGATCTTGAAGTACAGCGACGTGCTTCAATGTACTACTCCGCGAGAGTGGAGGCCATGGACACTAACTTTGTTACACAACGCGACCTTAATAGAATTTCTAGATTATTTAAACACCAGACTGACGTCTGGGAGGACTTCTTATCCGAATGGCAAAGTAGGTGGAATAATTCCATGAAGGGCCGGCGAGATAATTCCATCCGTTGGCGATCGGCTGGCTAAGACATGGCTGGAGGTTGCCCACTGCGTTGCCCAATTTCTCACAGGTCAGGGCAACTTTAAAAGTAAACTATATTCTTTTAAACTTGCTCCTTCGCCTTTGTGTCAATGTTCTACATCGAACTGTGAATTTGAACAGTCCGCACATCACATCTTGTGGGAGTGTATTCTTTGGCAGAATGAATGCAATATTATGTTGGATAGTGTACAAGTTACATCCGGAGTCGTTTATTATACGGACCTTGTAGAAACTAGAACCAATTTCCGTGCGTTCAGGTGCTTTGCCATACCTATTATTGGAATCAATTGTAACAGCACATACCTACATACTTAGGACCTATTAACTTAATCAAATTTTATTCCGTAGTGCTTGGCAATCTGGGCTTCTCCCAGTTGCAATAATGTCCCTTTGTGCCGAATGGCCTAGTTCTGTTCTGTCTCCTACTTGTTATGAAGGGAAGTGGAAAAAATATCTTTTTTCTTACTCCTCCGCTCTGTTTTTTTGATTAATTTCGTTGCGGGACCCAAGACAGTTGAATCGTATCTCCAGGACATCGTCGAGCTTCATTGCTCGGCGTTTTTCTGGCGGTCTCCACTGTTGATTCTGGCTTTCAGGAGTTGCAGTGGGTGGTATAATGTGTGGCGAGTTTTGTCTCAAAAAAAAAATGTAAGTTATATTATAAATTGTTGTGTTTAGTAGGAAAGAGTAATATTATCCAGCGTGGATACAATTCTCAACGCTGAGATATCACTAAGTTGTCGAAACTTGAGTCAAAGTTAAGGGCTGTGTCTGTGAGCTAATTTTGGATGAATCATGAGTCGTAGTGGACTGGAAAATAATCAGAACAGCGCCTAATAGTACTGGAATGCGTAACTTGAACTGTAAGAAATAAGTGTGAGTATATGTGTATATGTACATTACAATACATTTTCCCCCGACTTGTGGATGAATAATGAGTCCTAGTGTAGTGGAAAATAATCAGATCAGCGCTTTATAGTACTGGAATGCGTATTTTGCCCTGAAAGAATGAATCAAAATAGGAGTGTGTATAATAATAATCGTGAGTATATGACATGTGTATATTATTATAGATTACATTTATACACATTACAGACTTTCACAGCCATCTAATGAAAGATTACGTACCAATTCAGTTTACAGTATTCTTTGTTACTGTTGGGCTATACAATATTTCAGTGTCCCTCACCCAGCAATTTAATCACATAGGACAAAGTTTCTGTAACACTATTTAGTTTAATAATAGAGGTTGTTGTACATTCTAATATATTCAACAACAGTACTGATTCTAGCGACCAGTTCGAGGTGCTCCAGCTAACGCCTGCAATTACTAGAGACATTTATTATGTTACCTAATTTTGTGGGGCGATTAGCAGTTTAACGAACTAACAGCGTTTTAGCGATTAACTTGGAATAGCTGTTGTAATCTATGTTTTACGTTTGCGTGTATCACCGTCGAACCGTATCGTTTTCGTGGTTTCTTTTCACGGTAAATTTTGCTAGACATAGTATGTGGCACGCTATGCATTATATTAAGATATGCTACTTAAGGGATCTTTTTACATATTTTAAGCTGTCACAATTCTTCTAAACCGCTTTGTACTTGTTCTTAAACAGGGCAGGATTTTTTTAATTTTAATTTTCTTCGGATTCTTATTTAATTTTCTTAACCATTCGCTTGTATTCAGAATGATTTTCATCTGACCTTCAAACAACCTACGCAACCCTTAGGGGAACTAGTTTTTTGTAGTTTGTTGTTATTAGGGTACGGTTGGAAGACATAACATTTTACTGCTTAGAAAAAGAAATAAAATATATTTTCATTTCAGCATTTTATTCACATTTTAAACTCGATATTCTCCAACCCTATGAAAGTCACTACTAATATCAAATGCACCGCAAAATAAGAATCGGAAATTCCCCTTTTCCGTGCCGTGTGCCGCATTTGACCATTCATTCAAAGTAGTGTATATACACGGTACGGCACTTACACCTAATCATATACCATTAACTGTGACATTGCTTTAAATATATTCTGTACATGTAACACGCCTTTCCTCGCCTTTAGAGATGATAATGGAGACATACGAGTAGTTGGTAATATTTCCGTAGGTTATGTCAAATTTGTCGCGCGATAGAGTTACAAATAGGTTTATAGTTAAGACTTACTTGTAGATAAATGAGAGTGTTCATCTGATACATGATGTTAATTACAACAATAAAAATTCATCATCATCATCTGAGCGTTAATCCCAATCTCATTCAAAGCTTTTCAGGTTTGTAGTCTGGAGTCAGCTTTACCAGTCTAACTGCTGATTTGGCTAAACTACGATAATTTTCATGAAGCGACTGCCGTATAACCTCCATAAACCGAAGATATCGAAGCATTGCAGATAGACTAATGACGGGACTTTTGAGAGCTCCAACAACCCGTAACCATTGCCATTATATATTCGTATGGCAACTGGGACCAACGGCTTAACGTGCTTTCCGAGGCACTAACAGACAAGTGCAAATATTCACATTAATGCATGCATCCGCTCGTGTGTGGAGTACTGCAGCCACATTTGGGCTGGTGCTGCGAAATGTCACCTGGCTACTTTGGATTCAGTGGAGAGGCGTGCGAAGAGGCTGATTGGCGACCCAGACTTAACTCGAAACGGTCTCCAAAGCCTGGAGCACAGGCGTAGAGTAGCCAGCCTTTCGGTCTTCTATAGGATGCATTCTGGTGAGTGTGCAAGGGAATTGCATGATTGAATTCCCCATCTCCGTTCCACCATCGGACGACCCGTCGCACGGCGAGTTTTCTTACTTTGTTGACACCACTGCGACCCGGACGAAGCGTTTCGCTTCCTCTTTTATACCGCGTACATCGAGGGACTGGAACAATTTGCCGGCGACGGTGTTACATTACATTACAATTTGAGTGTCTTCAAGGCTAGAGTGAATAGGCTCTTAATAAACTAGCGCGCTTTACCATCAATGATCGCATCACTGCTTACCATCAGGCGGGATTGCGGTCAAGCGCTAGTTTATAACTTATCAAAAAAAGTACAAATATTTGCACTGCGCAGGGATCGAACCTGCGCAGCGGCCGCTACGCTACGGAGGCTGTCAAATACAGCAATAAAAATTAAACCTTACTTATATTACTTTTAAAACTTAAACTTTTTAAGTGACATTTTACAAAACAATTTAGGACCGTATCAAATCGCGTGGGTCTGTAATTAAAAGGGTGCGAGAATTACTTAAATCAAGTGAGATGAACAGGCGTAGGGTATCTGACATTTTTAGGCCAAAATGAGATACAAAAATGTGGGCAAGTGTAGGTATATCGGGACCTTTTACCCGGACTCGAGTGTTTGAATTGACAATTTAATGTAGGTATCTTGGCATACTCGCAGTATTAATTACATTGTTAACACTCGGTTATTGACCTTTTCTCAATTAGTTCCAGTAAATAGGATATTTGAAACGACGACCGCGCGATTTCAATAAAAATATTTTCAAAGAGCAAGAAAATTCCTTTCAAGATATTTTCAGTCTTGCCTTTCAAGATAGTCATATTTTGTGAATAAGATTCTTATACGAAGTATTAAAGAAAATGATTTAGTTCAGATAATGATTTTACAACGTCTTTTTGTAGGACAAGAAGAAGTTGGAGAGATTACATTTTTTTTTTTGATGTCCATGATTGTACCTCGTACAGGTAAATGTATGTTACTTATTTAATGTGTCTGCAGCCTGACGGTTAAAGTAGTTCTCTGACTTCCATGGCGCAGCGATCAACACGCCTGCCTGCGACGTGGAGGCCCCGGGTTCGATCCCCGGCCAGGTAATGATGGAAAACGATCTTTTCCTGATTGTCCTGGGTCTTGGATGTTTATCTATATATGTATCTGTTATAAATATAGTATCGTTAAGTTAGTATCCCATAACTCAAGTCTCGAACTTACTTTGGGGCTAGCTCTATCTGTGTGATCAGTGCGTATATGTTTATTTATAGTTTTACAAAACAAGGGTTTTCTTTAGACCAGCTTTAAACTACCGGTTAGTTATTGAATTATGAACCTAATCGTTATAGAAACACAGTTGTTCTTCTTCTTTCACATTACAAGATCGTCCAGCTTATTTCGGTGCTGAATTGTCACTATCGTATTAAAAACTTTGCCTAAATCTAAATAAAGTTCGAAATACAAATACTAACTGAAAGGCTACACCTAAAGTTAGCTGTCATTTTGTAATAATAGGGAAAAAGTTATCAGAACGGATATCAAGGCTAGAATTGTGTCAGGTCTTTAAAGTTTACTAAAAGTGTGTTTAGTTCACCTAGGTGAATTGGCTCAGGTGAATTAAGTAAATGTAGCCTAATTTTGTACACAACGTCTATTTGCCTGGTGGTATAATTTTGGTATAATGTAAACTAAATACTAATAATATTCATGTATGTGTCCGTTAACGCGCGTAAAATTAGAGAAGCATTAACACATTTTGCTCAACAAATAATCAAGCAAAAATTTGTACATTGAAGAAAATTCACATTAAGCATCGGAAATTACAACCTGAAATGCAGAATTAAATCGCTCTTCGGTTCGCATTCATATAGTTCGTTTATAATACGGCCTTTTGTAATTTACACAAAACTCGGTGGTTCGATTCGAAGCCAACAGTTTGCAGTACAAATCAATTTGCTTCTAAATCCTGAAATAGTTTTCCACTCAGTATTTTTAGTCCATTGAACATTTTGATTTCGTTTTGACTGGTTTTTTAATTAAAAATCCACCAACTAGAATTAGAAAATATCTAAATGGGAAAACAATGGGGAGACATAATTTAATAGACCCATCTTTACAAGGACCTACCTACTCAAAAAGGAAACCAGTAAGTATTTCCAATATCAAAAAGTACTTTAATTTTGGAAATCAATGCCATAGAACTGCTATGACATTGGCTTGCGAAATTCAAAGTACTTTTACACACTGTGTACCTATTCTTTTATATACAAACATTTGTATATAATTTACGTTGTGTTTGTGGTGGCACCACAACTCCGGTCAAAGTTTTATACCATATGGTAAATAACCGTGACAGGAAGTTATTATAACATCATTAACAAATATACTAGGTGGGAAAAATACGTCGTTATTATTAAAGTCCAAAACTACTTATTAGAACATGACGAAATTTTCTAAGGGCACTGGTTCTCTGTCTTCATAGGGTCGCAGCATAACGCTGATAGCTGTATTATTATAGAAGCTAGTAAGATGGCTAAATGATACTGCTGCTTTGATGATAAATTAAATATATTGTTCGGACCAAAGGTGTAGTGTTATAAAGGAGCGAGGGAGGGAGCACACGCGATGACCGCTAATCGTGTACTGAATGGTCGACTAATATTAATTAGCGAAATGAGGTAAAATTGCACGAATAAGAATTCGTGCATTGTTAGTGTATGGTTTCACCGTACAATTATACTGATGAACAAGCAATTCTTGCAAAATTATTCCCAAAACATTCCAAAATATTCAGAAATGCGAAACGTTAATGTTCAAGTTTTCACTTTCGCGGCACTTCCGGAAGGTAAGCTTAAGTTTTCTTTTTTATTTCCTTTTGACATTAAATATCGAATCTAAATGTTTTCTTAACATTTTGCTGAAGACATACTGAGGGGGAATTATTGATTCATTACTCTGATACTTTATAAAAATTTGTAATTTTTGTTGTACTAAATTAATTTGAATGTAAATTAATTTTATGTATTACATATTTAATTATTAATTTTATGTATTATATTTTATGTATTTGTACGCATAATGGCAAAACTCACACAATGTGTAATCTTACCTAAGTTTACATAAAAAGATTCTGATTGTGATAACTTTTTCACCTTTTGTTTTTGAAAGGAAATGAGATTAAATAGGGAAAATGGTGAAGGGACATAAGGACGTATAGATAAGCAACCTACACTGGTTAGAAGATGTTTTCCGCCCCCAATATATGTATACTGTTAGCGCTAAGCGTCGGCATTTGCTTTTAAGTTTCATTTCTCTTGGAATTCTTAGCCAACTCTTAGAATCCTGTCACCGCACGCACCGTCTACCCGCATTTAGCTTACTGAAGGATTAAGCGCTTTAGCGCACTTAAGCTTAAGTACTTCAGATATTAATTGCAAAGTTAATCAGATTGGGTCATTGATAGATAACTGTGGCCAGAAAGTACTGTAATTAAATAATTTGGAAACGACAATACGACAATGAAGGCGTAAACGACATTGAGGAAGATTTTTCGCCGGCCAGCACGCCCTGATGATTTCTGATGTCGCTAAAGACAGCCAGCGGTCGCCAGTGCAGCAGTCAAAAAGTTGCTTCTGAACTGGTTGAAGTTATGAGATTTTCCTCTTTTTTATAATAATAAAGAATTATTGTTTATACGGTAATTATTGGTATCTACTGGTGATGAAAAGATTTAAAAAAAATATTATATTTTTTTACAAATCATGTTAAAAAATAACCATTTCATTTTATGTTATTCATTAGATATAGTGTGAACATATTTTTTTTTTTTTAAAAAGAATCAATGAACATCAAAAACTGTTTCACATCGCTGTTAATTGGGGCAATGCCTAAAGGGCTGACAGCATTGCCACTTTGAATGGTGATGATGTAATGAGTCGACTAACCGCTTGGCGATATTTTGAATAATATAGGTAGGTATAATCTTACTATTTTTTATTTTAAATCGATGCTGTTCATTAAGCACTTTTAGTAATTTTAATACGACCAAAATAGTGTCTATTTTCTTCTTCTTCTTCTTCAGCCTATAGATGTCCACTGCTGGACAAGGGCGTCCCCCAAGGCTTTCCACGAAGACCGGTGTTGTGCTGCCCGCATCCATCGGCTGCTCGTGAAGCTGCTTAAGCGCCGCGGAGTCTCTATACGAGTTCAGATATTGTTACATAACAATTAGAATAAAAATTAACAATTATGATAACTATAACGACAGTAAATATAAGAAGGAAAGAAAAAAACGTTTATTTGTGCTAAACATGACGCAAAAAATTACAAAAATGAAAAAAATAGATGAGGGAACATGCGTCACATCCACGCAAAATGGCTGCATATCTAATACTAGCGGCCGCCAGCGACTTCGTTAACGTGGTTTAGTTATGCTCTGCTCCTATTGGTAGCAGCGATGTTATATAGCCTAAAGCCTTCCTGGATTAATGGGCTATCCAATGCAAAAAGATTTTTTCAAATCGGACCTGACATTAGCAATAGATTAGAAACTAACAAACTCTACAGCTTTATATATTAGTATAGATTTTCGTCTCCATCTTGTATGTGTAGTCACATGAACAATGTGGATGATAATTTGCCCACAATACGTCGGTGCTATTCAAATTTGTCCATGCAACGTTGCTTCCGCGTCGGCTACCTAATGAAGCGACCGCGTTGTATCGAGACGTGTTTACAGGTCCGGTTTATGTTCACTCCGGTTTGTGGTTGCGGTAATGCAGAATACTTGCCGGAGTTTCCTGGGAGAGTATTTTGGTAGTTTCGTAGCCCACTATCAGTAGCGATGGCTTTCATTTGGTCTAGTCGACAACATAGCAAACTTATTAAGCATCAGATTAGCAATATATTTCATAATGATTCAGGTTGAGGTTGATACCATGTTTGTAACGCAATTGCGGTTCTGGTTTGGGGACAAAATGATTGTGACTGAAGTTGTTCAAGCTACAACATCGGTTGGAAAGTTATGCTGTACCCTTAATAATTTCTTTCCTTTTTTGTGTCGATAAATTTCAACTTTGTAGTATAGCTAGCCTGTATAGCTAGCCTTTTTTTTTTATTTTTTTATAGTTAGCTAAAACGGTACAAAACCAATTACATTAACTAACATAGAGACAAACAAATACAATAATTAACTTAAAAACTACCACTAAAACTAACATGGAATAGTGGACTCTCTCGCATACTTTCTTTCACAGAAGACCAAACATACACGCATAAGTTTCTTCCATTCATCCGCAAACACATCACATTCAGGGTTGGCCATCAGAAGGGCATTCAGCACTTTTAGGGTACGACAGACCGGGGATTCAGCTCTGGCTACCGTTTTTGCGGGGAGTTGGGCAAAAAGATTGTGCCTGCGGCTTTGACGATGTCCGACATATTTGTCAGGCACAAATAGTCGGCAGAAAAAACCATGGAGCTCTGGGCAGTCTATACGTCCCCGTAATGTCTTACAAGCTACGGTAAGCTGGTCAAAGCCTCTTCTCACTTCTAAAGAGTTAAATCCCAACATCCCTAAGAGATAGTTGGTGGGGTACATAAAGGGAAAAAATTGTATAACCTCTGGAAGAGGTATCTAAGGAAAAAAAATGATGACTGTGTGCAAAATTGTGCCCTTTGTATATACAGTTTTTTTTCCCGTGAAAAGCTTCGGTGTACTTGACATGTCTAAGCACGGCCATCAGTGTTGCATGGATCATTTAGGAAGCTTTTTGACAAATAAGTCTTTATGACAGCTCATCAAACTACCATCATCTGTCAAATTTCTTTATTAGATTTTAAACTTACGCTAAACGCTAAAGGATTAAAACTCAACGTTGAATGGGATCATTTGACAGTCTCGGGTAGTTTGACCTGCTGTCGTTCGTACATTGACGAGCATATGGCGAAATGCCGTTGAATTATCGATAGCAACAATTAAATATGACACATTGTAAAAACGGATGGTAAAAATGTTATGTATGGATAAAATTTATTACATAAGAAAATATTTACTTCATATGGATTCTAAAGAAGCAACATAAAATTTTGTTCACAAATTAATAATAATAATTTAATTCGGACAGTATCCATATTTGGTTAGTACCTACTAAAAAAAAATTTAATCCTATGTTAGTAAAAAATAATAGGTGTGAACCAATATTTATTTCATTGCGAGCTCAGCCAGACACTCCACGCTGTCTAACTAGGACCCGCATGAAACTCAACGTTATTTTAAAGTTGATCTTATCAGCGACTACCTTCAAAATGCTGTTAGTGCTGCCCCGCACTCTACGTAGCACGGAGGCGGTTCTCTTGCGTATAATGGCATGAAAGCCTTCAACACGAGCCTCCGAAAACATGCCAGATGCACTACAGACACGGGGCAACCCCAGCAACATGCTGAAACCGTTGTTGTATTGGACTCGCAGGGTACCGAGCGATCTCTGTGTATAACAAAACCGCAGACTTCTCGTGTAAAAAGTTTGGCAGTACGCTTTAAAATCAATAATTAAGGAGTAACTCGTGACACAGTTCATTAAGAGGGGACTCTAGTGGTGTTTTCTCCATACAAACGTATTCCACTGTTTTCTTCGTGGATAACGCTTTTAGAGCAATGATTTTTTTTCTACATTTTGACACCTTGATTATACGTACCACTATTATTTAATTTTTTCGAATACTTAATTAATAAAAGAAATATGATGTTTCAAAATCCCGAAAAATAACCCATTTTTACCGCGATGTTCAGACGACTATTACACAAATATGATAATTTTGATATAAAAATAATTGAGATCTGTCGTGTTTTGTAAAAGAAAACAGCGGAATACGAAACATCTTTTGGTCAACTTTTTTGTTGGTAAAATCAGCCTGAGTTGCAACTGTCCCTTTCGCACTTTACGGGCAAAGGTTAAAAGCGGCGCGACTGCAATAGTTTCTTTAAATACTTATTTTTCAAATTCCTTGGCACTAGAGTCCACTCTTAAGTTAAGCTTGCCGCGGTTGGTCTGTGGATGGGTGACTATCTTTACTTATCTGCCTTTCCGTACCTCAGAAAGCACGTTAAGCTGTTAGACCTTGCTATCTTTCGAAGATCTTTGACAGTACTTAGGGGTATCGTATTGTCCAGTTATTCAAGTGAAAATACTGGTATTCGGTTAACATCGGTTGCAGGCAGAAGTTACCACCCACCAGACAAAGTCTTGCCGCCAAGCGATTCGTCGTGATACGTGATCATGATGTCTGGTGAAGCCATACGGAGGATGGGTCTGAGCAGTTGTATTGCGATGTGTGCCGGGTACGATGCGCCAAATGTTATTGTGTCGGGAGTTTGGTCGTGGAGGGTCTCCAGATTAATTGTCCTCTGGCGCAGCATCGTTGATCGTGTTGTTAGGTTTAACATTGCATCACCTCGCTCAACTGCCGTCTTCCTTTTTACTCACTAAGATTTTTAAGTGAATAGGCTTAAAAAACTTGCGCGCTTTACCATCAACGATTGCATCACTGCTTACCATCAGGTGGGATTGCAGTCAAGCACTAGTTTATATTTATTCAAATAAAAATAAATAATTTGGTTAGGCTGTCTGCTGAAGCCAACAATAGTTGGAAATACTGCTGGGCATAGATCTCATTTCATACAGGGAAGGATTGAGCGTAATCACCGCGCTTGCTCAATGCGGGTTGGCAATTTCATACTTAAAGTCCAGGCTTCCTCAAGATGTTTTCCTTCACCTTATAATCAGTCATTGGTGTCCAAGATATACTTAGAAAGTCTACATAACTTAAAAAAGTTATGTTTGTACTTGCCTGACCTGGAATCGAATCCGCACACTCGTACTTGAGAGGCTGGTGTTTTAATCACTAGGCCACGACTTTATTATAAAAATATTTACAACTACACTTTTAGTTATCTCTGTATTTATTGTATCCTGTATTTCAGAAAATGCATGAATTGCATAAAATACCTACATTAATAACCCTTCACGGTAGGGTGCAGCGGTCGGACTCCTACCTCTCTTTGTTGATTTTACACCACTTAATACAAAGCATTTTAAGAGCGAAAGGATCTTGCTTTGTTAGCCACGGGATAAGAGGTAAAGCTATCACACTTGGCTGGATTAATATCTTGTTTGATAAAATATAAATAAAATTAATCTTTGTAACTGCAATGTAATATCGAATGTAACTGTGTTCAGTTTCCATGGTTTTATTTTGTTCAGTTTTAGAATTACACAAATACTCTTTGGACTCACATGTTTTTCTGTTGTGAAAACTGGGGTTTATACGCCTTGTGTAGGCACTGTCGTCAGTGCTGTACTGATCAATATGGAAGCCTTGTACACGAACAAAAACTACATTTTTCTACAGCATTCTACATATTTTTCAAGCGCAGCTTATATTGATATATAAGCTGCGCTGTAGAAAAAATCTGTTGAAACCATACCGTGTACAAAGGCCCCAACACTCCCAACACGTTTATTACGTACATCCCCAAGTAAACAGATGCATAACCATAAAAAAGAATTACAGCTGTTCACTAAAATTTGGTGTTATTGAAAACGATTACCAAACTGCCTGAAACTTGGGCGATATTATGAATATCTTTTGTTCCATATAAAAACGTACATAATACGTATGAGTTACAAAGGCCGGAATCCGTAGGTACATAAACGAAGGATAAAAGTTTTACGGAGCATAAAAGGAGACATGTCGAAAATCTGGGCTCATAAAACAGGGGTTTCACCCATGGATTACCGTCGCGATATTTCTCAGAAACCGCACCTTCGATCCGGAACCACTGATCGGTTTTGGTTAATCCCGTCGGACGCTATTGACAACCCTATTTCCATTATCTGGATTAAGAAATAATTTATTCATTCGTATCGGGAAATTGATATCCTAATTTTATAATTAATTTCGGTTTTACCTGCATAAACAAAATTGAACAATTTCTAAATTGAAAATTAGAATAGAATAGAATACTCTTTAATATGTACACCATTTAAATCAGAGAACATAAATATAAAGATTTTACAAAAGGTTACACGAGGAGACGAGGAGTGGTCTTATCGCTAAGAGCGATCTTTTACAGACAACCTTTGGATGGAATACTAAGGGGAAGGAGAGAGTAATAATCTAGGTAGTCTATGATGAACTATTTCCATAGGCTTATACAATAAATATGTACATAAGGTGTATCATACTAGTTTATATAAATATATAGATCTAATTAGTAAGCATCATACCAGAGCAAATAAAATATACTTAATTGTTTGTTTAAAGAGAGGAAATGCTTTTTTATCATAGTTTTAAAAGTAGACAGAGTTTGAGCCTGCCTTACGGGCACGGGCAAATTATTTGGAGAGGCTGGCGCAGTAGTGAATAATGTCGTCACTGTACCGATGGCGCGAGGAAGAGCGGACACGGGGCTCCAGTCTAGATCCAGTCCAGTCCAGATCGAGCTGCGCCGAGAGGAGCTCCGTCAGGTCCTGGTGGCGGACTGGCGGCAGAGGCTTATGCGCCCTACCTCGCTACCGTCGAGGCGATCCGGCCAGTACTCGACGACTGGCTCGGGAGAAGGCACGGCTCCCTGTCGTTCAGGGTGACGCAGGTGCTGTCGGGGCACAGCTGCTTCGGCAAGTACCTGTGTCGCCTAGGCAGGGAGCCGGACGCTCGGTGCCACCACTGCGTCCAATGCGGGGAGGACACTGCGCAGCACACGCTCTCCGAGTGTGTAGCTTGGGAGGAGCAGAGCAGGTGACAAATGAAGTAGGAGGCGACCTGACGCTGCCGGCAGTAGTACGGAGGATGGTCGGTAGCGCAGAGTCGTGGGACGCAGTGGTGTCCTTCTGCGAGGACTTGATGTCGCAGAAGGAACCTGCGGAACGGGAGAGGGAGATCTCAACTCCCTTCCCGGGCCGCAGAAGACGCACCGGGAGCCGAAGAAGGGCGGATAACGCCCTCTTCCGCCCCCCATGAATGGGTCCAGGGGCGAGGGACATGGGGAAGTCCCCGCCCCCTATTCGATGGACCCCAAGGCGGAGGCGCGCGCGAGTGTCAGCGCGCGCCTCTGAGGCGATGCACGGGGTAGCTTAACACCCCACTACCCCGTGCCGGAGACGAGGCCCGGACAGACCGGGCCAGCACGACAGTGTGGGGCTGCGGAAGAATTTAGACTCCCGCGGCCCCACGCGCGCTCGTGATAGAAGAGACACCGGGGTGGTTTTAGTCAGTAAAAGTCTGACAGACCCCGTCGCCCACCCTGGGGCGACGGACATCCCATGAGGATTTCCAACCCGAAAAAAAAAAAAAAACATAAGTGAATAATGCGCTATTAAAATCAGAAATACAACTTATTCAGACAGAATATTAACCTCAAATGTCATAGAATTTCAATACTTACTTTACAATACCTACGTATTTTTTATATTTATTTATATAATTTACACGACTTAAGAACCAATTACATAAATCAAAGTATATATCTATAATTATAATAAGTATCTTCTAATGTTATACAAAGCACAGGTCCGTTCGTGTGTGGAGTACTGCAGCCACATTTGGGCTGGTGCTGCCAAGTGTCACCTGGCCACTTTGGATTCAGTGGAGAGATGTGCAAAGAGGCTGATTGGTGACCCTGATCTAACTCGAGTTGGTCTCCAAAGCCTAGAGCACAGGCGTAGAGTGGCCAGCCTTTCGGTGTTCTATAGGATGCATTTCGGGGAGTGTGCGAGGAAATTGCAAGATTTGATTCCCCCATCTCCGTTCCACCAGCGGACGACCCGTCGTACGGCTGGTTTCCACCCTTACGTTGTTAACACCACTACGATCCGGACGAAGCGTTTCGCCTCCTCCTTTATACCGCGTACATCGAGGGACTGGAACAATTTGCCAGCGGCGGTGTTTCCGTCGGATTACAATTTGAGTGTCTTCAAGGCTAGAGTGAATACGCTCTTAATAAACTAGTGCGCTTTACCATCAACGATTGCGTCACCGCTTACCATCAGGCAGGATTGCGGTCAAGCGCTAGTTTATAATATATAAAAAAAACATCTTTAATAATATCATAAATCGGAAAGTTGTTCCGCTTTCATGTCCTAACTTCTGAACCGAGTGCTTTGAAATTTTGTAGACCTAAAGTTAGAAGACCGGATTAAAAAATAGGGTACTTTTTATCCCAGAAAATAATCACATTCTCGAGGGAAATCTAAAAAGCACGATATAACCGAATGCCACGCGGGCGAAGCCGCGGGCCGAAAGCTAGTAAAACATAAACTACCAACAATTAAATACTACCCCAAAAATGTGTGTGCACAGTTAATCAATTGGCGAATTTATAAGCGAACTGACTGCTGTCCGAGTTTGCCCCATGAGCTTATTAAGTTCTTTAAACACGCGCAGCACGAAAGATGACTTAGAGAGTTCTGTTAATTGTTAATCTTTCTTATACAACCTTATTTTTTCTTTATACGAAACCTGAATACAGTTTGTTCAGAATAAGCAACTAAATCGATTGTAATCATTTTTACACCATTATTACCAAATACATTTAGAAATTATTGTAGTGTGGTTACCGAGCGCACAACATACTTCACAGTAGATCATAGTACCTACTAGGCGCGTGCGCACAGTAAGAATATAATAGAATACTCTTTATTATGTACCCCATATAGATCACAGAACATAAATACAAACAACAACAACAACAAAGGGTGACACAATGGGTGGTCTTATCGCTAAGAGCGATCTTTTACAGACAATCTTGAGACAGGAGTGCGCCCCTCTTTGCAGGGGTTCAATACGTTCTAAGTAAAATTAACATGTTTTCAGTACCTACTACATTTTATTTTACCACTTACGGCTGAGTTTACGAGTAAAGTACATAATAATACCTAGCTACACTTAATCGCAAAGACAGTCCAAAGCCTGCAAGTGCGATGGAAAATTTTATCACTAGTTAATTACAAACAAACAAATAAAAATTATTAATAATAAACGCAACACGACACCGCGCCGCTGCAGGCGCGGGCGGGCGAGCGGCGGCAGCGCGTTGACCATATTTTTGTAGGGACAACCAGGTAAAACAACAAGGTCATAAGTTTATGGTTTCTCATAATATCTTTTTAAAATTCTGTGCATAGATACTTTTTTGACTATTATTATTTGTTGTTAGCTTCCGTGGCGTAGCAATAGCGAACACGGTCGCTGCAGTGAGAGACGCAGATTCGATTCCCGCGCAGTGAAAATATTTGTATGCATGAATATAAATATTTGTTCTGGTCTGGTCGTGCCTCGAAAAGCACGTTAAGCCGTTGGTCCCGGTGGCCATACGAAAATATAATGGCAGTCGTTACAGGTTGTTGGGCTCCAACAACAAAAACAAAAGTCCAACAATTGGTCTAACTGCAATGCTTCGATATAGCCTTTGGGTTGTGGAGGTCAGACGGCAGTCGCTTCACGGAAAATATCGAAGTGTAGCCAAAATTAGCAGTTAGACTGGTAAAGCGGACCCCAGACTCCAAAAGCTGACAAAGCTTCAGATGGGACCTTACGCAGCGGCTGCGTTCGCTACCGCTACGCCACGGAGGCTGTCACCAGGGACCAATTTATTAAAAAAAAAAGTTAAAAAAAAAAAGATCCAGTTCGATGAAGCAACTATTATTCTAAGCGTTTTTCTAACAATAGTGCACTCAATGTATTAAATTCCTGTTAGGTGGGTGCTTAGATATTCTAGCGTTATTGAATTCCACGATTGAAAATCTAAGTTAAATGCCCATTCCCTGAATGCCACTTGATGGCATAAATTTAATATCGTAACCGAGCGCTATCCAATGGAACTTGTGTAACAAATTTCATTTATCTCCTCGCCAAAGAATTTCATAAAATCGATTGTTATCAAGATGATTTAAAGTTTAAATTTAATGGAATTCCTTTTCGTTTTTGTCAATATTAATCAGTAAGTTAAAGCACGCGATGTTCATGAATGATTATGGCCGACAGACTGGTGATTTGAAAAAAATGTATAAGTAATGTATACCTACGAGTATCTAGTCCTGAGAGAATTGAACATTTTCAATTTCTAATCCTATAACAGTAATTTACAACAGATAGCTCGATACTCTTAATGTATTATAAGCGTTTCTCCTATAATTTTCTATACCTTTTACGTTTAACGTTCTTGTGATATAAAAATGATTTGTAGGACTGAGATATTTTGAATGGTGTCTATGAAAATCTATAACAATGTTATCTGGTTTGAGAGAACTATTCTTCTGCCTATAGCTATATATTCGGAGGGTTCTGTGTATTGTTATCGACACGAATAATCGGTTTCCCGTGTCATAAATCTCTTGGGTAATTAATCATGGGCCTGACCGTGGCGGCCGGCGGACAGTGGACTCTGTCCCGGAGCTCGTCGACAGTAACACTATGTTTTTCTCTCCGTTCTTTGTTTTTTGTTTAGGTACGTAATCCTCTTTTATTCCGTTTTGTAGGCACTTATGTACATTGTAAGTACAGATTTATTTATTATTATTTAACTCGAAACTTCTCTTCTTTTCCAAGTAAATATCTACGAATATGACGTGTTGAAAAATGTTCATCACTTGCTCTCTCGCAGTTTTGTTTCAAAAAGATTTTTCATAAAACCAGCATTTGCTGTGACTGCAGAATTTCGCTGAACAATTTTCGCATAAGTCATAATAGTGTCATTTTTTGCTGAGTTTGGTGGGTGAGCTTGAAACGCCGGTGAATATATCTCTGCTGGTGGGATAAATCACACGCCATGATCACTGATCAAAAGTTGGCAAAGTTTAGCTTTTCGGGACATTCGAATAAATCAGTGCTTTCAACCGTGAAATTAAAACGAGCCCGAAGTTAATGCAAAATCTATCGAAAGTTTAGCAAAAACTACGATTCAGGACACACGTCGACATGTCGTGTTACCATCAGTTGATCAAGTCCAGTGTGAACCAAGTTGGACGTTTTTTGGCCACGGTGCGTGATATTGACATCCAATTGAGCTCAATGGTTTAGATCGGCGGCTGGTCAGTATATTGATTACTGAAATCAGTTTATGCATTGAGAAATCAAACATTTTACATGCTTTTATTAGCTTCACTTGTATGTTTGCTTGCTTGCTTGTTTGCTTGCTTATTAATCTTGCTTTATAAAAAAGCGTGAGGCGCTTAATATACAAAAATTATGGCACAAAGCGCCTCACGCTTTTTTATAAATTATTTTTAATTTTTTAGTTTGATATTTTTAAAAGCATGATTTTAGTTTTTAAAATTATCAATAACATATTTTTAGACAATAGATACAGGTTCAGTTACCTACTAGTAATTTCATCTGCATCATGGTTACATATAGACTAACCCTATATGCAAAAATACTCACTTGCAACATTTCATAGACTCCAAGAATGAGTGTCCAAATTAACTCTGGAGCTACATGCTTCACTATCTTATTATGTTCACCAAATAGATCTCTACCCTAATGCGTAACACAGTTTAAACACAATCCGAGGGTTTGAAGGATATTTCCATTCCATTGCTAGGTCATTATAGGTTTGATACATTCGTCGGCCCAACAACGCAAATAACGTAATGAACGTTATTGAACTGTCAAAATGGAAGTAGGTAAATACGATAAATTGACATTTCATGCGTATTACTCAATTACTCCACATAAGTGATAAAAAGGAATAGACGCTGATTAGAAATCGCCCTAGATTTGTATGCACAACCATATAAAGTAAAGTAATAATTGAATGTGATTGATAATAATACATTCAAAAAGATTTAATCGATTCTTTTTAATCTATAAAAGCAATTACTATTTAATAGGTTTAGTTTGAGAACTTGTGTATATCTTAATATTTGAAATCTTCGAAGATTGTTTCAAGATTGAAAGTCGTTGGATTCTTGGCGAAGTTTTTTGTTAATCTAATTTAGTTAATGTGAATATTTAGTGTAACAGATTAATTCAAGTTTCCGTCAAAATTAAAAATGAGACTTAAATGTGTTTACACCTATTTTTAGTTACTCTTAAAAGTTTTCGAGATTCTTACTTTTACATTTAATCTAGTCACGAGAATTTACATTTAAGGCATTTATTTCTAGGCCTGGAATGAGATAAAGTATTTGTTTAATAATATTTTTCTGTAAAATTTGAATTTCTATGCCGTATCCTTTAATAACTTAAGGCTTTTTAATCAACTAATTTGTAAGTTTACGCCCACATTCAGACACGCCAAACCATTATTTTAAGATTACGTGGGTGGCAATCATTATACATAAGTTCTAACTATGTTAGAGAGTTTGGTGTCCCCACTTGGTTCATCAAGTAGACCAACGTGCGTAGGTATTCATAAATACTTTTCAATATAGGTATGTACCGTATAAAGAGACTACAAAGGTAGAGTTCATAGTATTTTGCTGCTTACAACTTAGAGCGTTAAAATGTTCAAAGTGTTAAATTTAGAATTTCGCCAATTTATTCTATCTGTTGAAATAGGTAAGTAACTATCAACATATTTTGACGGAATACTAAGAGGTATGTGTATTGTTACACGAATGTATAGAATAAGAAATGACTACTTAAGGGGCAATAAGACATTCAAAGATAAGAGATGTCACTAAAGTTACAGACACCTTGATTTATGCTCGAAAACGGAAATGGGAGTGGGCTGGACATGTGGCGAGAATGACTGACAGAAGGTGGACTCCGCGGGTTACTAACTGGTTAGAACCACTAGGCAAGAGAAAGAGGGGGAGACTTTTAGACCGCTGGGAAGATGGTCTGAAAAGATCAACGGGCACTAACTGGTATACCATAGCACAAGACCGACAAAAATGGGCATCTTTGGAGGAGGCCTTTACCCAAACCGGGGTTCTTATTGACTAATAATACTACTAACATATTATAAACCTACATAATTATATTACTAACATTACTTGGGATAACTTACTATTACATAGAAAAATAAATTGTGTTTCCTGTAACATTATTACTAACTATTGTAAAACAAGAACTAAAAAGGCTTATTATTATTATTTATTAGATAAGAGGAAGTCTTAAAGTGGCACCCGTAACTGAAAGTTGTGTGAAATCGGTTGTCATGGTTTGTGTGTGTTACGGAGAAATGAGAAAAATTTTCTGAAGAGTATGAATGTCAATGGCTATTAGAGTGAAGAAAGACCAAAGAAATTATGGTTGGAATGTGACTGATGATACGGCTAAGAAAGGGGTGAGGAGGATGACGTAGATGACGTCTAGTAAAGAAGTATGGAAGAAAAAGACATATTTCGTGAGTTTTGACGGGAAAGCTGAGATGAGTATCACGCGCAATGTTCATTAGATTTTTAAAATTATTTATAGTGTCGTTTACTAAATAAAAGCGTGTGGTTTATGTAGTAAAAAGTGCATTCAGTAAATAATTCATAAAGAACATTGAAATATCGCAGCATAGTGGCCACATCATGACTTTGCCTCAAACCCCTCATAGACGGGTAACGCGACGGTCTTATTCAACTGTCATTGGCAATATTCGCCATTATTGTGAAATAAAATTATCAAAGAATTTCTTTAATACCACAATTTTGCCCGTAAAATTGTGGTATCTATTCCACAGAGGCCATTGATCAAGAGTTAAGGTTGAATCTCACCTTCAAAAAAGAAGATGAAGAAGACATATTTCGCCGACCGCAAATAAATTGAGATAAGGGGTGAAGATTGAAGTGAAATGAATAATTAACACTTAGGATTTTCAAGTTACTATACAGTCCCAACAGCATCCTAAGAACTTAGGCTTAGTATGAGTTTTCATTAGGAGACTCGATTGTCGATATCGAGCGCGTTTGACTCATTGATTGGCCCGCTTCAAGCTTGTAAGAACTCTCAACCAATCAGAGCGCCAAACGCGCTCGATATCAACGATCGAGTCTCGTAATGAAAACTCATACTAGGCCTACAGTATCGGAGATACAGTTTCGGCTCTCCAATTATAAAACAATTTATACAGAGGGTGGTGGGTACTAACACTAGGTAATAAAATGTTTTTCTTTTTGATGTTACTAATACTCTATGGATTTTCCGGTCCGAAAAAAAAATATTATTAAAAAAAAATGAATAGTACTGGTAGTGGTACTGTCCGACAGAAGTCAAAACTGAAATAATTATTAGGCATTTATTATACAAACACAGTATGCATATGTATATCTCGTTGTATACTCGTTGTATATTCGCTCTCGCGAATTTAATGTTTTTCCTCTACAACAATATTGCTCAACGTCGCTAAAGAACTAACTTAAAAAATTACTTGCCTACGCGTCCCGTTCCGAGTGAAGGCCTCCTACTCCTATTCCTGGGCCACTGATCCTACTTACAATAGGGATGTATCCAAGGTATGAAATACAAAAAAATAATTGGTTCGTCTATAGATAATAAAAAATTAAGACCCGAATTTTTTATTATGTCCAAATTTCCAAAAACTACGGACATAGCGTATTAATGTTACGCCGTGGTATATTTTGTACCACGGCGTGACGTCATGCGACATTTCAAATCAATATATCTGCCTAAGTATTTGAATGAACGAAAAAATAAAAAGTACGTGCTCAATGTTTTTTTTAAATCTATCTGATGGATATTAAATTATTTTTTAGTATACAACCCAATTTTGGCATAACCTATTCAGATTAGCCCGTCATCTCCTACGTGGTCTGACATTACGACGCCGCACTGTCCAGGGCACAATTTCAGTGCTATTTCGTCCCACATTTGTAGCTAATACCCATTTAATAGGTTTATGTTATTAAAATATGCGTAGCTAGGTACAAAAATAAGTTAATAATAGCTCATTATGTCTCGCAGCAACGACGTAAGCTGTTTGGTTTACCTTTAGAGATTTGAGACAAAAGGCAAATTTTCCGAGTGGATTAGTTCAGAAGCCCCATATAATATTTGTGTAGGTACTTTGGGAACAATCGGTTTACAAATCCTGTGAAAAGCAAAGGGTGTGAAGACTGCGAGAAACGGGGGGCGAGGGACGGGTTGGGAGCCTGGGGGTGACTTACAGGGCTTTATTGCCATTCTGGTGACAAACGATTATTATGAAGACGACTCACTTTTCACACGTCCCGCTTTTGATTAACTTCAGTGAATTTGCATTATACTTTTTACTGTATAATTTTGTATAAATATTCGACTTAATTTGGAGTATGTGGCCTTGGGAAAAGATGGATTTATCTGTAATTTAATTTGACTTTTCCTGTAAGTAATATTTATGTACGAAATTACTTTGTTATTAATACCTACCACGAAAGAATACTGTCAACCAAAAAATGTCTTCGTTACATATTTTACTAGAATTTTCTATAAGCTATTGTTATTTAATTAAAATAAAGTTGTATTTTGTCTTTATTTTTATACTAAGCTATTAAGAAAAACAATCCTTGTGAGAGTTGGACTCGCGCACGAAGTGTCCCGTATATGTACTTACATAGCCTGTATCATCATCATCATCAACCTTTTTATCGTCCCACTGCTGGGCACAGGTCTCCTCTCACACAGAGCAATGCGGGTTGGCGATTTCAGACTTGAAAGTCCAGGTTTCCTCAAGATGTTTTCCTTCACCTTCACTCATTGGTGTCCAAGATATACTTAGAAAGTACATATAACTTTAGAAAAGTTACATTGGTACTTGCCTGACCTGGAATCGAACCCGCACACTCATACTTGAGAGGCTGGTGTTTTAACCACTAGGCAACCACGACTTACAACTTACATAGCCTGTATTGTAATGATACCATACCGCTTATTAGAAATTCTGAATATATGCACAACACCATCTATATCTGAGTGTCTTTGTACACTTTTTAAAATTAAATCCATTGTGTCCATTAAATACGGTTATGATTTTATTTTGAATATTGTAGATACATAATAAATTGACTTATTATTTCATTATTTTTGCACGAAGTTTTCCAAGTAAGTGCATTTTACAAGTTAAGGCTCTATAACTCCTGAACAAACAAAGTTATCTACATGGATTACCACCTAGATTTTTTCCGGATTTTGGTAGTAACGGTTTAGCTTTCAGAGGTGGAGGTCCTTCAAAAAATTTTTAAAACTTTTTAACCGACTTCAAAAAGGAGGAGGTTACTCAATTCGACCGTTTAAATGTTTTTTTTTTATGTTTGTTCGCGCATAACTTCGTCATTTATGAACCTATTTTGATAATTCTTTTTCTGTTGGAAAGAAGATGTTCCCAAGGTGGTCCCACGATATCAGGGTTTGATGGTGGAAGTCCAGAGAAAACAAGAGGAACTTTCAAAAATTGCGGGGACGACTAGAGCATTTCTTAGCATTTTCATTAAGTATTTTAAAGCACAATTTAATAAAGGTCTGGAGTAGATCTGATGATGGAGCCGGGAGACAGTTGAAGGAACTCCTCAACAATTCACAGCAGCTACCTTGTGTTTGTGCTTGAATAATTTGTATTGACAAGAACCTTATATCTAAATGGGTGGTGACTGTCATTAGGGAGCTGATGATGATGACAGAGGTCAGATCAGGGAACTCCTAAACGATTTACAGTAGCTACCTTGTATTTGGACTCAATTCATTTATATTGATGAGACCTTTGCACCCATTGGTTTAAAATAATGGTCTGCAGTAAATTTGATGATGGAGACCATTGGTAGTTGAGGGAATACTTACGGGTAAAAATTAAAGTAAACGAAATTACGTCGTTTCCCAACTATATTTGCGTCAGCTTCCAGTCTGACCGGATGCTACTGAATACATAGTACTTTTAACTACTAAAAAGTGTAAAATAAAAACTTTTTTACAAAAAAACAACCGACCTCCAAAAACCACTACAAAGTGAAAAATAACTAATTTCGGAAGTCGGTGTCAAAAATGAATATACAAAACCAAAGACACCGACTTCCGAAATTAGTTATTTTTCACTTTGTAGTGGTTTTTGGAAGTCGGTTGTTTTTTTGTAAAAAAGTTTTTATTTTACACTTTTTCCACCTACACATGTAATGATACCCCACACAATTGAATGTAAAATATCCAATAAACTGATCAATGTCCAAAAGTGATTCGGAACCCTAAAAGGGAATAGGTATTAAATATTGAAGGAACGAGATAGGGATTGATTACTTTATACTTAATTTTTCCGGTTTTGGTAACTTCGAGACGCCTGTTTTTTTTTCTAAATCTCTTTAATTAAGGTTTGTTGTGACTTGATTTATAAAAGTTTTAATTATTGTTGCTGCTTTTTGTCTATTTGTTTCTACGTGAATATAGAAGCAGTTATAAGGCAATGAAAAAAAATCATTCTCAACGACGATGAAAATGTAATAACACACGGTGATTAAATTAACATTTGTGGTTTAAAAATCTAGCCAATATGATATCTGCAAAACAATAAAAGTTTTTGTATTAAATGTCAATATTAATACAAAGTTAAAATAAAGTCTATACGTAAGTGAATAAAACTCTGAGCATATTTGTAAGTAGTTTGACATTTAAACAATAAAATAGGACAAGTATGTACAGAATGTGACCTTAAGATATCACCTTTAACCATTACTCAGGTTTATTTGTGAGCTCAGTTATTTTATTACAGTCGTTTTAGAGGCGCTACGCAAGGGAAAATCTCCTCTAAGAGATTTGTCAAAAGGAACAGAGCGCTAAGAATGCTGAAATAATTAGAAGCTGCAGTCAGCAGTAAAGTAGATAGAGGCCTACTGAATAATGAGAGCCGGGGGGTGGGGGACGTACACTCGTAGGTAGGCAGGTATGTACACATAGGTACCCGACACACGTCTATGTAGGTATAATATAACTTTGCATACATTACTTTCTTTTTTTTTTGGGTTCGCACGGTTTGTGCATTTAGCCAATGTCACGTAATTATGAATTATTCATGTCGAAAAAGACGGCCGCGTGACCCGTCTTACGAGGGAGGTTTGGGATAAAGTCATGATGTGGCCACTATGCTGCAATATTTCACTGTTTTTTATGAATTATTTACTAAATACACTTTTTACTACATAAATCACCCACTTTTATTTAGTGAACAAATCTACAAACAATTTTAAAAGTCCAATGAAAATCGAGCGTGACACTCAGCTTGACTTTCCCGCCAAAACTCCACTTAAACAATTGAAGGTGATGATAATCGGTCGGCATTTTGTACTAGTTCACCCTTTTTTGATACTTAAGAATAAAAAAAAAAATCTATTCAAGTTTTAATCACATCTAAACTTGTCTATGGAGTATCTTAATTTGACAGGACTAAATGAACGAGATTAAAAAATTCGCTACTTAAAGTAGGCCAATTTACGTCAGGCGATGATTAATTTGACAGTATCTACTAAAGTAATATTTATCTTTTGTCATTTTCTTAATTAAAGGGAAAAGATCCGCTAGAAGTTAAATTTAGTTTAGTTTTTGAACACGGAAATTCGAGCCAATATCAATATTAAAAAACTACTTGCCTTTTAATTGCGCCTCAATCTGGTTCTAATCTATACTGAGGAGCATAACTAGCTTCACGCGGGCGAAGTCGCTGGCGGCCGCTAGTACTAATATATAAAGCTGAAGAGTTTCTTTGTTTGTTTGTTTGTTTGAACGCGCTAATCTCAGGAACTACTGTTCCTATTTGGTAAAATCTTTTTGCGTTGGATAGCCCATTAATCCAGGAAGGCTTTAGGCTATATAGCCTGCATAATTAGCTTCACGCGGACGAAGTCGCTGGCGGCCGCTGGTATCAGTATAAAACAGAATTCAATATTGGGATATTGCCAGTTCATAGTCTAACCATTATCCAAATTTCATATAAGTTCATTCAGCCGTTTTAGCGTGAAAGCTTTGGTAAAAGCAGACAAAACGCATAAACAATAAAATATTTTCTCTTAATTTTTAGTTTAAATCATTTCTGTTCGCGGCTTCGCGCGGCATGTGCATGGCTGAAATTAACCCGCGGGAACATGCTACAGAGACCCGTGGCGTAGCGGTAGCGGATGCGGCCGCTACGCAAGGTGGCGCGGGTTCGATCCCCGCACAGTGCAAATATTTGTATGCATGAATATGAATATTTGCACTGGTCTGGTCGTGCCTCGGATAGCACGTTAAGCCGTTGGTTGCCATACGAATATCTAGTGGCAGTCGTTACGGGTTGTTGGAGCCCTCAAAAATCCAACAAGTCTTTGGTCTAACTGCAATGCTTCGATGTCGCCTTCGGGTTGTGGCGGTCAGACGGCAGTCGCTTCACGGAAAATGTGCAAGTTTAACCATATCAGCAGTTGGACTGGTAAAGCGGACCCCAGACTCCAAGGCTGAAAAGACTTCGGATGCGACTGGGATTAACGCTGGGATGATGACGATGAACATGCTACAGAGACAAAAAATCGTCTACATCTATTTTGCCGGAAAAATAATAATAATAAAAAAACTATCTGCCAGTGAAAGACCTGTGAAAATCGGTCGATCACGTGGAAGTCAAATGCGCTATGTAAATTTGTTACTTTCATAATACTAACAATGAGATAGTTAGTCGGGAAAAACAAAGTCCCGCTTGTAAGCATAAAGTTACCTAAATAAAAAAAAAGAAGTTTTATAATCCTTGACGAAAAATGCTAACTTAACCGCACTATGTGTGAATACTATGAAAGTGAATGTAACATCTGTATTCCGCCCACGGCTCTAGGCTACTTATCTCGCACTAACAGCTCAAACGACGGGAATCTTCCATTAAAAGGCTAGGTCAGCAAAAATTTGTTAGGACATACGACTTTCGCAAATTTACAACGTAGACACACTAAAGTTAGTCGAGAAGCGGTGCCCACGTCCCATTTATATTGTTTTATGGTTTCTTTCCTTCCCACAGCGGATCCCACAGCGAGAAAATGTGGATCCGTTTCCTCGCTGCGGTTTTTTATTATCCCGTTGGATACACCGACGTATCTATCACGGACGTCGAACGGCCCTAATGTGGGTGACCGATGACACGCATTTTGTAATACGGGGAGCTCTCTACGTGAAATGGGTTTTAATAATGTTCCTCCCCGTCGTATGGAAACGAATTTTCCCTTTATTTTATATTGGAACTAAGAGTCCAATCTCGTTGTTTCCGATTTTATGAGCACCCAAACTGATAATATTCGGGATTAGTTTCGTATTATTTGCAAATTTTCAATCGACACATGTCGTCATATGCCTCATTTTTTCAAAAGTATATTAACTAACTATGACAATAATTATTTGTCAGCCATTGTGGGGAGTGAAAAACAAAGAAAATGCATAAAAACAGGAAACGGAAGCAAAAATGGCATACTTATTTTAGTAGTTTTGGCCGTCTACAGTCTTGTAATATCGCTAATGATAATGGTTGCACAAACGTTATTGTGCAGTTGCAAATGCTAGAAAGTTGCCCTAAAATTATGTTTTAAGTGCAAACTCAGTGGCAAGAAGAAAATAATATTTTAAAGTAGCAGTCTTATATCAATTAATTTTCCAACTGGAAAAAGTTATTCGAAGGTAAAAATAGGCAAAGTTGGGAGCCCAGCAGCGTGTCTATTTTTCTCATCTCGAATTGATTTGGTCGGATTCGCGTCGGGACTCGCCGAACTTAACGAAACTTTGAGTAAACTTGCGGTTCAGAAATAGGTTTAACCAAAGATGAAAGAAGTAGTTTTGAACTGAAATCATTCTTTACGAAGGCCGGATCCAGTTATGGAAAATGACATTGATTCATAAGGTTACACCCGCTTCTTTGATAAAAGTGATGTTTTAATTTATGACTTTGTAAAGTTGCTTTCTGAAGTTTGATCAAATAAAGGAGTATCTGAGAGACCAGGCGGAGATGTTTTAGAGAAATTGCCTGCAGTGATACACCTTGTGTTGCCATTTGCGTTAGCTCTAGGTAGTTTAACGATCCCATAATTTAATTTAATGGCTGGTTATCTCCGGATTATAAAATAAACCCTTAATTCAATGACTTTCATAAATTAACTATGCGCATAAGAATGAGGTAAACAAAACAACAAAGCCGAATGTCGAGAGTGGATGGAAAAACCTCCGTCGGATCTCAATGATGGGTATCTCTTTGTTTTTTGGGCGAGAATAAACTTCGCTTTTTTCTTGTCTTTGAACCTTTTGGGCCCATGTGTGGATTGAACCATAAATCAAAGCCCTCTCAATAAATCTTGACTTCGTGAGAATTTGCCAAAGACGTTTTGTAGTTTTTTAAGCTCGATAACATTTCCCCTCAGTGATAGCTATCTTACGCAGAAATATAGACTAAGTTCCAAATGCTCACCGCTGATTTTTTTGTTTTGTTGTACATCTTTTTGCATAAATACAAGTTACAAACTCGTAAATGACAGGAATTTGAAGATTGTAAATATGATTATCCTATACCTTTGAATATTATAATTCAAAAACATAGTAAAATCTTTTAGAAAAGGAACTGTGGAGTTTCTTTTTCATAGAAAACAACCGATTGGAATCTAGTTTCTGGCGATTCACAAGTGCCCTGGTGGGTTTATGTGAAATAAAATACTTATGTTTATTTTGAAGTAAAAAAATGTTATTAAAAATACTCTTGACAGCCACGCTCTATTTACATAATTAACTATTTATAAGCTGTGCCAGGCCTAAGATTAGCTTATTAGAACAAGTCAACAAGACTGTAAGTCGAGGCGATAAAAAATGAAAAATATTTCTCGTGATTTACAACCCTATCCGATATCATCTTAACAATATCCGTGCTGTAATAGTATAAGAAATTCTTTAATCTAAAGCGAAATTAAAGGCATTTGTAAACGTAACGGTGCTCAGTGGGGGAGTGAGTAAGTAAATCAATCTATACATTGAATTAGTTGATGTTGAACGGGCGATTTCGGCAATATTTTAGAGGCGACGGCATTAGAATGAGGCATTTTGCACTCGACTCACGTTCAGGCCTATTCATCAAGTCGCTGAAGCCATTACCAGGCCCGCCACCTGCACGAACCACGATCCCTAGTTTATATTACGCCAGATTATTCAAACTTTCATTCACCTATAACTTGTTGAATTATAATCAATGTTTTTGTTGCTAACGTATTCACCGTACTACTACTTATATAACGACCTTGCCAATTGTGTTCCAGCTAATCTAGGTCGACTAAGGTCTGAGTCCAGTTTATATTGTTATAGTTGGGCGTTAGTTTTACTTTGATTATTCAATAGCTGGCGACGTTGTTTATTGTAAACCGTCGTTAACACGTTTTATGAAGATCAAGTAACTGTATCAAGTTGGTTACCGAAGGCATTGTTTTTATAAATAACGAAAATTTAATAATTTTTCCATTAATGATTGAAATTGCAACAAAGCTCCGGTTAATAACAACCTTACCTAGTCGGATATTAGAATAGAATACTCTTTATTATGTACACCATCTGGAATACAGAACATAAATAAAAAGATTTTACAAAGGGTGACACAATAGGCGGTCTTATCGCTAAGAACGATCTTTAGATCTTTCGAGAGAGAAAGTAAGAAAATGCGTTTATTTGCGATAAACAAGACTTAAAAAAAGAACATAAACACCATCCGTCCAACATCTACACAAAACGGTCATCGTTCAGCATAATTCTACGACCCTATACAAGATAGAGCCACAGCACTAGTTTTCAGCCACATCAGAGTAGATATGATGACGTCAATCGGTTTGACTAGATAAACAAAAAAAAAAAAAAAAACATATATTGATATGCCGGGATCTTCCAACTTGGGTCAGAGGATTTACTTTTTGTAAAAAATTTCATCAATAGTGCTCTCAATACGACGAAAGAAAGCATCGTGAGGAAACCGATATATTCTAGAACAAAAAAGTTAAAGACGTTTGACATCTGCCAACCCGCACTGGGCCCGCGTAATAGTCAACTCCATTCCAAATAGAGAAATCTTGTGTAAGCGAAGATATTGTTACGGGCTAGGGGTACTTAAACGCCGGTTAAGGGTTACGAAGTTTATTGGCAACGAAGGTACAGTCGATTGTAGGCAATGACAAGTAGAATGTAGCTTATGTCACACCGAAGTCTTCCCTTATGTCCACGAAGTCCGTGTTGTAAACACACAATAACAGTACAGATGTTACTCCACGTAGTACTCACAGTTCTCGTTACAGTTGTCGCAGTAGGTATTCTCAAAGATCGCTTCTTAACTATCGCTGTTTTCGTATCGCTAGTCGAGTGTAGACTGACTCTGTGCGGGCGTCACGGTGCTATATATAGTCCAGCTGATCGAACATTCCAGATTCCTCTAGACGTAATAATAATAGCACATAACTTCGAGGTCACTCGGAAGTACCTACGGTAATTCCCGGAAACGGGTTTCTAGAAATTTCGATGTCGACACTTTGTTGACAAAACTGTTGAGACCTGTACCATTCGATAGGCCGTCCTAAGTCTAGCAATGCGTTTTATTATTGTACCTAGAAAATGTCTAGATCTGGAGGAATAGGACTTAAAAGTGACACACTGCATGTCACGCGATATTGAACCTTATGCCATCGACATAAGGTCCATTCGTAACATTGCCCCCTTCTTAGTCATGCTCGTCCCGAGCATGATTTGATCCATAATAGCGAGCTAGGCGGTCTACGTGTACGATCTTCAGCTTCCCTCTAGGCCCTTTCTTAATCCTGTAGGTGACATCGTTTATTCTGGTTACTATCGTGTACGGACCCTCCCATTTGGCTTGAAATTTCGGACTCTTTCCTTTTCTCCTTATGGGATTATGTAACCATACCAAAGTTCCCTCTTCAAATCCGGGCACGTTAGCTTTGCGGTCGTATCGGATTTTCATTTTCTCACTGGTTTTCAAACCATTCTTTCTCACTAGCTCATGTATTCCATCTAATTTACGCCGCAGGTCGGCCACATAGTCGACGGCTAGGATAGGAGTATCGGGAGGTGTTCCGGTTAATGCATCTATGGGTAGTCTAATTTCTCGGCCGAAGTTTACTTTCGCCGGTGTGCAGTTTGTGCTATCATGTGTTGCTGAGCGGTATGACATTAAAAAGAGTGGAATGTATTGGTCCCAATCCCTTTGGTGTTCTTCCACTACTTTGGCCAAATGATTCTCCAACGTCTGATTGAATCTTTCGACCATTCCATCTGACTGTGGGTGGTACGGTGTTGTACGAGTCTTATGTATCCCGAGTAGTTGGCAAACCTCTTGAAATAGTGAAGACTCGAAGTTTCTACCCTGGTCAGAGTGTAACTCCAAGGGAACGCCAAATCGACAGAACACCTCGTGAACTAGCTTTTTGGCGACTGTATGAGCTTCCTGGTTAGGTACTGCAAAAGCTTCTGGCCATTTGCTGAAATAGTCTTGCATGACGATGATATACCTATTCCCTTCTTCAGTAACAGGGAATGGCCCAGCTATATCGACAGCAACTCTTTCCCATGGTGCACCAACATTGTACACTTTCAGCCGACCTCTGGCTCTCGTTTGCGGTCCCTTTACTGAGGAGCAAGCTACGCATTTTCTACACCAGTCCTCTACGTCTTCGCGGCAATGCACCCAGTAGAATCTTTTCCTCACCTTCTCCAGGGTTTTCTTTACTCCTAGATGTCCTCCGGATACTCCGTCGTGCACCTGTCTTAGCACTGACGCGACTTTATCGCAGGGGATAACTATCTGTAAGGTGACCTCTTGTCCACTGGGTGATTCCCATTGCCTCTTGAGAACTCCATTATCAATTATCAGGCTGTCCCACTGAGCCCAGTAACTTTTTACTGTTGGGCTAAGCGCTGATATTTCACTCCAAGTGGGCCTTTGGCCACGTTTCTTCCATTCAATTACTGCCCTCAGATCACCGTCCTCTTTCTGTGCGTTTCTCATTGCTTGATTATTCCAGTCTTCATCCAAAGCGTTCACCTGGATAATCCGTATGTTCTCTTCTTGTTTGTCACAATGTCGGCCCTTACTTCCTGAAGTAACCTGGCGACGGCGATCCTTTTGTCTTGCCTTTTTCTCGAGGCGCTTCTTCTTACGCGCCTCGTCCTCGACTTCCTTGTCCCGCCGTGCGTCTGCGTCACTCCACGACCTTCCGCGCGACCGCTCGCGCTCGTGTTCTCGGTTGCCGGGACGTTCGCGTTCCCGGTCTCGGTCTCGCTCCAGGTCCTTGACGCGTTCCCGCTCTCGTTCAGCGGGTCGCTCGCGGTGCCCGCTCCGGTCGCTCCGCTCACGCCACTCGAATCGCTCGCACGGGCGCTCGGGCTGGACCTTCGCATCGCGCTTGCGCCACGCCATCACCGGGACCTCCTCACGTGACCAAGAAGTTCTTCTTCCCTTGGCCTTCCTGGGACAATCAATTCGAATGTGCCCCTTTTTGCCACACTCATAGCAAGTTGGTCCTCGTCGGGCTTTTATTTGTGCGGTCACTTCTCGAATACGGTCGTGTTGTGGGCCATCTTGACGTACTGCTTCCACCTCCAGAGCATGCGTCAAAGCTGCCTTCAGGGTCTGATGGTGACCCAGACGTACAGCAGCCCTGACTTCTGCATCTCGAATCCCATCAGTAAAGAATCGTAGAGTAGTAGCGCCAATCAATCCCGGTGTTGAAGCATACGCCCTCCGAACAATACGTTCTATTTCCGATGCCCATTGTTGCAAACCCTCACTGCTTTTCTGTGTGCGGTCGCGGAGTTGAGCCCTGTAAACATGTTCGAGGTGTTTCTCCCCGTATCTAGACTCCAACGCTTCTAGCAGACAGGCTAGGGTATTGCAATCGCCGGAAATATTTTCGAGAATTTGTACCGCATCACCACGCAGAGCAAGCGTAAGAGCGGTTACCGCTTGATCGTCATTCCAATTGTTGCCTTTTGCGACTTTTTCAAACTGTAGACGGAAGGCCACCCACGACGTTGTTCCATCAAAATGAGGTACTTGGAACGTCGGCAAAGCACTAGGTATCACCCCTTTAATAACTCCTTTTTGTACCTTCTCATGCAAAAATTCTACTTCCTTTCCAAACTCCATGATGGTATTGTCTAGTTTATCGAAACGCGCATCATGTTTGTCTATACGAGCGTCTTGCTGGCCTATGCGCGTATCTTGCTGGTCCAGACGGGTATCTTGTTGTGCTGTTTTTATTTTAAGTTCGTTGACCTCTTCTTTGGTTTTTTTCCATTTTTCATTTAATTCTAATACCAGTTGCTGGGATTTTTCTATTTTTGCTTGAGTTGCTGCTTGGGATTGTTTTATTTGTGCCTGGGATTCTGCTACACTTTTAATCTGTGCCTGGGTTGCTGCCTGGGATTCTGCCATACCTTTTATTTGCAGCGTCAAGTGAGCCAGCAACGCCGATAAATCGCATCCACTGTGTCCGGGAATAGTGGTGGTAGTAGGCGCACTCACATTCGTCGGTGTTACGACGGCCGCATCTACTCTGGGTGCAGGGACACCGACCGATTCTTCCTCTTGACGCGCCAAATCCATCGCTGCTTGTCGTCGCGTGCGAACCCTTTCGTCTTCCCTTGGCGTGACCGGCATGCCGCTTCTGACACCAATTGTTACGGGCTAGGGGTACTAAAACGCCGGTTAAGGGTTACGAAGTTTATTGGCAACGAAGGTACAGTCGATTGTAGGCAATGACAAGTAGAATGTAGCTTATGTCACACCGAAGTCTTCCCTTATGTCCACGAAGTCCGTGTTGTAAACACACAATAACAGTACAGATGTTACTCCACGTAGTACTCACAGTTCTCGTTACAGTTGTCGCAGTAGGTATTCTCAAAGATCGCTTCTTAACTATCGCTGTTTTCGTATCGCTAGTCGAGTGTAGACTGACTCTGTGCGGGCGTCACGGTGCTATATATAGTCCAGCTGATCGAACATTCCAGATTCCTCTAGACGTAATAATAATAGCACATAACTTCGAGGTCACTCGGAAGTACCTACGGTAATTCCCGGAAACGGGTTTCTAGAAATTTCGATGTCGACACTTTGTTGACAAAACTGTTGAGACCTGTACCATTCGATAGGCCGTCCTAAGTCTAGTAATGCGTTTTATTATTGTACCTAGAAAATGTCTAGATCTGGAGGAATAGGACTTAAAAGTGACACACTGCATGTCACGCGATATTGAACCTTATGCCATTGACATAAGGTCCATTCGTAACAATATCATAGGCTGATTTTGTAATCTAGGATCATTCTCACTCTACTTCAAAATAGAGAAAATAACACGTCATGCACCTGCCCATAGATCATATAGTGGGCAATAGAATGCCCGCTTGCATCCTGCCGAGCGCAATATATCACTTGCGGCAAGGCCATTACAGTGTTCCCTGAACGCCAGATTAAAATGTTAACTAACCACCCTTTGTCTTCGCCGCATTTACAATGGGAAGCGGTTGTTTTACCCTCTAATGTTTGCTGCGATCTCAGCCACTGATTGCCGTTCGCGTGTTGTTTTATTTAAAGCGGTTTGAGGCATGTTCATGTTGCCGCCTTCTTTAAGTTCTGTTATAGCTTGTTTCCGCGTTTGATTGTGGTTTTGTTTTTCGCAAGCTCTTATCTTGGGAGATTACTTTTAGATAACTATAGCAGGTAATGTCTGTGCCAAAAATATTTGATATAATTGTAAATAAATATTATTTAAGTCAAATATACCTCGTGGCGTACAAAAATACGTATAATGCAGTTAATTTGAATAAAAACAATAAAGCATTATGAATAATTTTTATGCCGTACAGAAAGTTAAAAGGTTTTTCTGTTTTATTTTGCTCCATTCTCCTTTTAAGTTTGTGGCTTGTATGCTAGTTGTTTACAATAAAACAGTTCACTTTACAAACTATAGAGGTTCACTACACTTTAAGATTTTGCTACAAAATACCTTCTAATATTGCCAATTTAATAAATATCAAAACTGGTACAAATAGTAAACTAATAAACGGACAAAAATAAAAAAAAATAAAAACACAAAATGAGCTGAAAATATACTCGTCATCTACTATTAAACACAATTTTTGTATATTATTTTAGAATTATTATAGAAGAACCATTTGACTTCCTGGATTAATAGGCTATCCAACGCAAAAAGATTTTTTCAAAACGGACCTGTAGTTCCTGAGATTAACGCGTTCAAACAAACAAACAAACTCTTCATCTTTATAAAGCGTGGAATTTTAATGGTTGTTTTCCCGCAGCGAAACGGTTTTGTCTTAGTAATACAATCGTTTCATCAATAAATAAAATATTAGAAACATGAAATGGCAGATTTAACATAGTGATAAAAAAAAATATCGAAAGTGAGCACGAACTAATAGTAACCTCCTAATATCTATAGCTGAATGGCGCGGGGCCATTGACCCACCTGCTTCAACTACTATCCATTCATACTTTTACGGGCTTAGGACCATCATAAATACTTTTTAGCTGCAATTTACTGAACACGAAAAAATTATTGTATAAGATAATTATTGATATGATATTACTTTTGTAGTTTTTTTTTAATGCTAGTTGGAGCGGTAGTTTTTTGTATTGGTACATTTAAGTTATTTTATACGGTATTAACGCACATGACAGATTTTTTTGCTTTGAACATTTTTTTCTTTTCTCGACATGGCGGTGAATTTTTATTATTTTATAACAAACATTTTTATTTTTGGCTTTTACTCTATTCATCGAAAGTACTCCTTAAAACAAAACGTTCTGACGTGGGAAAACAAACATTGAAATTCCATCATGTATATTAGTATAGATATGCTATAGTGCTATAGATACCAGTATTTTTGGGATATCTATGTACTTAAGGAAAATGCACTGTGCAAAAAAGACGATTAACAATTCTGTTATCAAAATCTTAATCCCTGGCAAAAAAAAACTGACATTTAACTAAGGAACAGCACTCTGATTCTTTCTGCCTCTTTTTGAACTCTTTTTTACATGCTTTTTATTAGCTTTACTTGTATCTTTGCTTGCTTGCTTGTTTTTTTACTTGCTTGTTTGTTTACTTGCTTGTTTGCTTGTCCGTCTCTAACTCTTTGGACTACGAGTGAGCGGCTCATTACTGTAAAATGTCCCACCGTTTTCAATACGTTCGTTCGTTTTTTTTTTTAAAAAAAGAATTTTAAATTGAAAAGTTGAAAATAAATATAGTTTTAAAACTAAAAAAATATGCTTTTAAAAAATATCAAACCAAAAGGTTAAAATAATTAAGAATAAGCGTGAGGCGCTTTGTGCCATAATTTTTGTATATTAAGCGCCTCACACTTTTTTTTTAATTTTTAACTTTTCAGTTTGATATTTTTTAAAAGCATGTTTTTTTTGTTTTTTAATCTATATTTTTTTAACGTAGCCTTAGGAATTTCCCCTGTGTAGAGGTACCTAAAAACGCCATAAACAAACAACGCGTCATGCTGACTTCACACGAATTCTACACCTCGCAATCTGAAATTACCATGTAATAGCATACACACAACTTCCCAACATCAACCATTGGGCAAGTACCCGCCATACATAACACCTGTCTGGTCGGAGGATCCTCCCTATTCTATGGAGGATGAGTGAACTTTACTCCCTGTTCCTCTTACCACCACACCCTGTATCGTGGCTGCGTTTATTAACTTTTAAACAAATACATTATCGAATCTTAATCATCATTTCAATCGACTTGTTGTTGAGCGTACATCATCATCAACCTTTTTTTATCGTCCCACTGCTGGACACAGGTCTCCTCTCATATAGAGAAGGATTGAGCGTAATCACCATACTTGCTCAATGCGGGTTGGCGATTTCAGACCCAAAGTCCAGGTTTCCTCAAGATGTTTTCCTTCACCTTCAGTCATTGGTGTCCAAGATATAATTAGAAAGTACATATAACTTCAGAAAAGTTACATTGGTGCTTACCTGACCTGGAATCAAACCCGCGCCCTCATACTTGAGAGACTGGTGTTTTAACCCCTAGGCTACCACGACTCTCTCGGTCGACGTTGACCGTACAAGCGTGTGTCTAATTGTGATACTACAAGTTAGTTGTATGACGATTAGAAAGCACATCTGGCGGCATGTTCTTTTAACGTTAGGGTTAACTTTGAGGTAATTTCTAGTTTCAATAAGAACTTCATATTGCAATATTCACGAAAGGTATTATTATAATTTTAACTAAATCACCACTTATCAATATTATATAAAATTCTCCTGTCACCGTGTTTGTCCTCGAACTCCTCCAAAACGGCTGAACGGATTAGGCATGAGAATAGGTTCTTATATATTTTTTTTTGTTACTACTACTAGTATACATATACATATATACATAAATCAATCCAAATCAACTTGGATATTGTGCAAAAATCAACTTTCCTAACTCTCGTCTACTACTCATCATCACAGCGTTAATCCCAGTCGCATCCGAAGCTTATCAGCTTTGTAGTCTGGGGTCCGCTTTACCAGTCTAACTGCTGATATGGCTAAACTTCCACATTTTCCGTGAAGCGACTGCCGTCTGATCTCCACAACCCGAAGGCGACATCGAAGCATTGCAGTTAGACCAATTGTTGGACTTTTGAGTGCTCCAACAACCCGTAACGACTGCCACTAGATATTCGTATGGCAACCGGGACCAACGGCTTAGCGTGCTTCTCCGAGGCACGACCAGGCCAGTGCAAATATTCATATTCATGCATACAAATATTTGCACTTTGCGGGGATCGAACCCGCGCCTCGGCCGCGTCCGCTACCCCTACGCTACGGAGGCTGTCAACAAATAATAAAAGTCAAAAAATTAATACAAATCAACTTGGATATTGTGCAAAAATCGACTTTTGTAAACCTTCATAACTTTCGTCTACTACTGCTGAGCAATATTCATTTTGTTAAATTTATTAATAGAAGATTAGTACTGATAAATGACTTAGACTTTATATATGTCTATTCTTTATAAGCCCATACAATTCAAAATCATTTTGTACAACAACATAAACCTCAACGGAATAAGTAACAATTAACAAAAAGAAAAAATAATAATAACAATGCTCATTAACAAAATCACAGACAATTATTCTGTACTTCTTAAACAACACTTAACAAAACTAAACAGCAGCTTCTTACATAATTTTCATAAACACAAACAACATTGCAAAAAGAAAAAAAAAAACAAAACAAAACAGACGTTCATATTATTAAGTGCGGCCTTTTTTATGGCGAAATAGCCGTTTACCTTATTAGCTAGGTAGCGGCCAGTCTTCATTTTATATTCTAGGTTAGTTGGCACCCACACCACGTCTTAGCCTATTCATCATAGGGCAAGGCCACTGAAAATATTCCGGGGCCACCTGCCCCCACATTCCCTCCAACCGACTTAATCTTGTTTGCGGCGTGCAAATATTATTTTAATACTGTATTCTAGGTCCAATATAAAAGATTTTTTGTATCGATTCGGCATAGAAGTTACGGTGCAAATTAGTTCGAGCAATATGAGCTTCTGCCCACGACTTCGTCCGCGTAAAATTTCTTGTTCCCCCAACTCACCCCGTCTCATCGCATCGCCTGCCCGTGCATTACTTACATCATAGAATAATGTTAAAAAGCTAGTTATCCTAAAGACTTCTTGCCGAATTAAACTATTTTATACAGGTTTTTTACAAATCTGACCATTAGTTGCACGTTCAAACACACAAAAAAATAAAACAGACTCTTCTCTTCTTCTCGGCTCAACAACGTAAATACCGCAATGAATGTTGTTCAACTGTCAAAATAAAACCCTTAGCTACTGATAGTATGTTTCGTAACTATCCTGCTGTTGATGCATACAGTACCTATGTCGGATTATGTATCAATAATGTATGGATTAGCTGATATTTTTTTCATAATTCCTGGGACTTCTATGTTGGTTCCATAGAAAATGTTCTTCATAATGATGAATACAATGACCACTTTTATCGATTCAAACTATAAAATGGTAGATATATACATAATCATATAGAGGTTACAATAGTATGAGTTTACACAATGAACTAATAAAGTGACTCAATCTAGTGTATATTTTGCCCATGACCCACATCATCGCATGGAATCATGTAGCTTTCAAATACTTGTGTTTTAAGTATGTACCCGTGTTATACTTTAACATAATAATTAATTCATTATCGCCTACAAAAGTTACTCGGTACTATTCGGGCACGCACATTGGACGTATTAATTAGCATTAATTCATTTTGATAGAAATGAGGTAGTGTTAAGAAGAAAAGTGACTTCAAATTACTTCATATTACGAGATTTAAGGCCCAGGCCAGAATATATATTTTTTTAATAATTATAAACTAGTGCTTGACTGCAATCCCGCCTGAGGGTAAGCAGTGATGCAATCGTTGGTGGTAAAGCGCACTAGTTTATTAAGCCTATTCACTTAAAAAACTAAGGAATAGCAAGGATGACGGCAGTTGAGCGAGGTGATGCAATGTTAAACCCAAGACTAACACGACCAAACGAAGCTGCGCTAGTGAGAGATTGATCTGGAGGCTCTCCACGACCAAACTCCCGACACAACAACATTTGGCGCATCGTAACCGCCACATATCGCAACACAACTGCCCTGACCCATCCTCCGTACGGCTTCACCAGACGTCATGCCGGAACACGACGAATCGCTTGGCGGCAAGACTTTGTCTGGTGAGTGGTAACTTCTGCCGGCAGCCGATGTTATAGCCTACCACCGAGAAAAAATTATGAACGAGCTGATGATGATGATTAATGAACGAGCTGAGCAAAAACCGCCCATAATATTAATCGTAGAAGATAGAAGTCCATTCCTACGAATACCAAGTTTTATTTCTTACAGAAAGGCATTTGACAACAATATATATCAATGCTATCACGGAAGCGGTATACTATGACGAATGCAGCTATTTTTCCGGCGTTATCATGTATGCACGTCCAATTTTTATTGCTTTTTGTGCGGCAGTTACAAATCGATTTGGCTTTAAGCCAATGGCGTCATTTTAATAGTTCCTCTGTGTAGCCGACAGTACGCACATATTTTAACATTATGTTTACGGACACTTTATGCTATGAATTTGTGAGGCACGAGTGGGACGGAAGTTCCTGCCAAATTGAGAAAAAACTAGTTTTAGACGAGGAAAACAGAAATCACGTACCTACAAAGAAGTATATTCAGAATCCCTTCAATATTAGAATAAATTTACTTTACGTTAAAGGAAAAATTGTTGTCTTTTCTTTATTTTTTCAATAATTTTGGAGCATTGAAGTAGTTGAACAGAATCGAGAAGTTTGAAAAACATAATGATGTCGTTTTTCAATACAATAAACATAAAATCTAGAGACATTGACACCCCTCTCATCCTTTAGCACCAAAGACACTCGTAGTGAGAAAATATTGTTTATTATTACATAATTCATATTTACTACTCTCACCTGAGTTCAATACTCTGCAGTATTGCTTGATATTCCCTCTTTGAATGCACGGTGCTCGATAAAACGAGAAATTTGTAAGAGAAGATACAATAACTGATATAAAAGGGAGCTCCTTAACAATCGTATCTATTCATTGGCGAAATCATGAAATACAATTTCCTGTGGTAGGTATTCTTTACAAAGGTTTACCATATTGGAAAGGTTACCTCGAGAGGAAATAACTTACGAAATTATGAGGTCTTATGTACGAGTTGAATAATTTTATTATTAATTTTACGCTTTTTTTCTGAATTTTTGCTGTGCAAAAATAGAATGTGATTAATTACGGAAATAAATTCCTCGTTATAATACTCAGCTGGATCACACCCCACAACACGCCACGCGAAGGGCTCGTAGTTAACACGCCCACACGCCTGATTTTTTACATACAAATTCAATAAAAACGCGCTTCCACGCGGTGAATTTGGCCCTATTTTCCGTTGTCGTCGTCTGTCGTGTGATCTGCCTCGGCAAAATTCTGACTTCGAAAATTGTAAAAAAAAAATCATATTAAAGCTTTAAATCCTTTTAATTTAAATGAGACTTAAAACAAGGTTACCAACAAACATTTATCTGAATACATAGACAAAACCAAATCCGCAGGTACATGAATTTCTATTAAGTAAAGAAATTAGCATCCCAATACATCCGAAAATCTTAATATCTTCGTATTCTGTACCAAGAACGGTGGAGCTGAGCCTAGCCGAACAAAGGCTTAGGAACATCTGACGACGGACGTTCGAGTAGACTCCGCAGATCCAAAGTACAAACACTGATAAACGGATAAGACTCTCACACAACTGTATGCCCAAAAAGATCTATAAACAGTGGTTAACAATTTTAGAACTGTAAATCATGGTTTGGCTTGTAGTGGAGTTACCTAAGGCATTTCCCCCGATAGGAAAACCTTCATCTTGAGAGATCGGACGGATGTGTTTGAAAATTCCTAAAGACTAACCCCACGATTCCCTCTACTATCATGACTACAGGGCCCTTGAGACACATTTGCTTAGAAGTACCTAATAATCCTGCTTGTACCATTCACCTACGGGATTGTTGATGTTGTGCGATCAAAGTCTTTGTTGATTTGTTTAGGTTTGCAAAGTTAATTATTGTAATAAATCCGCTTATTCCTTCAAAAGTTCTTTAAAATCATCAAACAAATTAAAATTCTGACGTTATAAAATATGGTAAACCCGTGAAAGTATAAAACCGTACTCAAACATAAAAAATATTTAACGCTGCAACAAAAACTTTGAGAACGTAAGCCGCAAAATATCGCAGATTATAGAGAAACAAATTTTAATTTTAAAAGTTCAAAATCCTATTTTCATTTCGATACGTATCAATGTTAACTTAAAGGAATCCGTTACTGAATAATTCCAAGTCTTTTTTATGTAAGTCCAAAGAGTGAATTTATTCACATTTTATTTAAAAAGTAGATATGAAAAATAATCTTATAAGAATATTGATATTTGTGGTGAAATGTAATTTATTTCATAACTAGTTTTTTCCTAATAGCAATCAATCTAAACTCTACACTTAATATATAAAGCTGAAGAGTTTGTTTGTTTGGACGTGCTAATCTTAGGAACTAGTAGTCCTATTTGAAAAATTCTTTTTGCATTGGATAGCTCATTAATCCAGAAACCCTTTAGGCACGCCGCCACTAGGAGTGGAACATATAACGCTGCCAATAGGAGTGGAGCATATTAAAAATTTTGTATGTTTTTTTATATTATGATCTAGAAGCGTAATAATGTATCTATAGAAATCGACTCTTTTGGGGTTAAAATAAAATGTTCAAATAACTAAATCTACGAGAACGAAGTCACGGGCGGCCGCTAGTAGTGAATAGTTCTCAATCGCAAGATTCAAGGACCAGACAAGCAGAGTAATTGCGTAACACACTATCAGTTGCAATGGATATCAATTTGACAGTTAAAACGTATTCATTGCGTTATTTACGTTGTTGAGCATAATGAGCATACACATTTTTCGTACATACAGAGCAATGGATTCGCCATATGCTTCAAAATGATTCAAATTAATAATGTAGCGGTACCTACAAACGCGATAGAAAACAAACAACGCATCATAATGACATAGTATAAAGAGGGACAGAGTAGACCATCTTCATACAAACGGACCGCGCGCGGCTTTTATGTGTGCGCCGTAGTATCTATGGGTCGCCGCACACACACCTAAACACAATATTAGAGTCATAGAATAAAGAGAGGGAAGTACGTTATCTTCATACAAACGGACCGCGCGCGGCTTGTATGTGTGCGCCATAGTATCTATGCGTCGCCGCACGCACACCTAAACACAATATTAGAGTGCCTATGACTGCGCTAGTCGCGGCTAGCACGGAACGAGGTTCGCGCGTCACGGCTTTTCGGCACATTAGATTTTAAAAAATTATCACATAAACTGCAAAGTTGGTATGTCTATTTATGAACAAATAAAAGACTTATATTTTTCAAGGTTATTATTTTATTTACAAGGTTACGGATATATTACACATTAAAGTTTAATAACAACGCGTTTCGTAATAGTCGAAACCGAAGAAAGTAGGTATTTTTCTGTAGCTAATTTGTAATTTTGTATTAAATGTGTGATTCAATAGATGTTATGTTTGTATTAATTAAAAATAAAAATAAATATGGTTCTTTATGTGTACAAAACTAAAAATAAAAATTACAAAAAAAAAACTGACTAGTATATGTAAACTAAATACTAAGCAAATAATTTAAACATAAGCCCTTAGTCTATAAATATTTGTTAGCGGTTTGGGCGACAACCGTAACCGACGAAGCGCGGGCAGTCGTCAACCCTAAGACAGTAGGCAATTAAATCGCGGATTGGGTCGCAGATAACCTACTTCCCTCTTTATTCTATGTTAGAGTGCTATCAGTGCGCTAGTCGCGGCTAGCACCGGACGAGGTTCGCGCGTCACGTGTTCTTGTTAAAAAAATGCATGGATCGTCACGAGGATTGCCAACAACTTAAATCGTATTTAAATGCCAATCAGCAAGTTTGCAATTTAATTTTTATCTAGGCATCTTCACTACAAACATTATTCTAGAAACCAAATTTTATTAGTGGTTTCACCTGACGACTTTGTAGAAAATATTATTAAGAGATGGAGCAGATGTTCCAAAAAGCATTTAAAAATGATCACATAAACTGCAAAGTTGGTATGTCTATTTATGAACAAATAAAAGATTTATATTTTTCAAATTATATTTCTAAAAGTTATTTACAAGGATACGGGTATATAACAACGCGTTTCGTAATAGTCGAAACTGAAGAAAGTAGGTATTTTTCTGTAGCTAATTTGTAATTTTGTATTTTAAATGTGTTTCAATAGATATTATGTTTGTATTATTTATATTTATATTAATTAAAAATAAATATGGTTCTTTATGTGTACAAAACTAAAAATAAAAATTACCAAAAAAAACTGACTAGTATATGTAAACTAAATACTAAGCGAATAATTTACACATAAGCTCTTAGTCTATAAATATTTGTTGGCGGTTTGGGCAACAACCGTAACCAACGAAGCGCGGACAGTCGTCAACCCTAAGACAGTAGGCAATTAAATCGCAGATTGGGTCGGAGATAACCTACTTCCCCTCTTTATTCTATGATAATGACGTCACACGGATTCTACATCTCGCAAGCAGAATTTACCGTGCAATTAGCATACATACAACTTCCCAACATTAACCGTTGGGCAAGTGTGCCTGCGAGACTTAACACCTGTCTGGTCGGAGAATCCTACCTTTTCTATGGAGGATGAATGAACTTTACCCCCTGTACCTCATGACTCCACAATGGTAATAGTGTGTTACGCAATCAGGGTGCAAGTCTGCTACCAGAATAGAATAGATAAATAAACAAGGTATGATTGCAAGATTTGTTTCTGCAGTTTCAGACGTTGTATTCTAGGTATATGTGTACATAAGTTCTTACGTACACAATGAATAGTACGTTTAAATATACGTTTAATATGTATTGCCACCTGCAAGATATTGTATTGCTTTACAGGATTTAGAGATGTCAGTAAAAATATTGAGAAAAAAAGCAACAGTGTTTTCTATTTTATATGTTCGAACAGGAACAGTCACATAAACAATGACGCAATCAGTAACGCCTCCGGTTCAAATGTATTTGAAGAATTACGCGCCTTTGATCATGCACACACACATTGCTTTCAGTAAAATGCTGAGTATGTGACGTGTCCCAAGCGCGTGTATCACGAATCAAAAAATACCATGCTTGAATGAAATATGTGCAATGTAGCAGCCCGAAGCCTTAAAGACAACAAAAGCGTTTAATACCAAGGAAGTTATTACGAACTTTATACTTACTTATAGTATCATCATCATCATCAGCATCATCATCATCAACCTTTTACCATCCCACTGCTGGGCACAGGTCTCCTCTCATACAGAGACGGGTTGAGCGTAATCACGTGCTCAGTGCGGGTTGGCGATTTCAGACTTAAAGTCCAGATTTCCTCAAGATACTTTCCTTCACCTTGTAATCAGTCATTGGTATTCAAGATATACTTAGAAAGTACATAATTATAACTTTAGAAAAGTTAGGTACATTGGTACTCGCCTGATCTGGAATCAGGACCCGCACACTCATGAAACGCTGGTGTTTAAACCACTAGGCCACCACGTAACTGACATGTATCTCACCAAGACAACAAGTGTTAAATTAATAACGTGATAGACAGATCTGTGAAATACTTATAGTATACAGGTACCTAATTACTTCATAGTAATACCTGCTGTCTATTATAGCCCCACTATAAGTCAAATACAAAGAAAGCTAAGGAGATACCTAAGACACACTTGGAATGTATATCATCTGCCTAGCGTTTCCCAATGTTGGGTCGACTTTGATATTACTAGATGCAGTCGAATAGCGATTATCTATCTGATCTTCACAACCTAGTTTTCAGCATGAATGATGTAATCAAATATTTATATCAACAGCTTGATAATTGAAAAGCGTATGGAGCCGCCTTTCAAAGAGTAGGCACTCTTTGGAATGGGCGACTAGCTTTACCCTACTGACTGACAAACCTTCTGACAATTCAAAAGTGCCGATGACTGGTTTATTTGAAAAAAAAAATGCTTTGATTTTGATTTAGTTACTTTGCTAAGAACGGATGTCAGCCTTGCGGGCTTCTTACGACCCGTAATGACTGTCAAAGATCCATGGTTGACAGCCGGGTGCAAAGTCAAAAATACGTAGGTATGAATTATAAAAGGTACAACGGCACTTTCCCGGAATTTAAGGGTCAATTCACACGCACCACGACAAAATGTGGTGAAGCTGTGGTTACGTGTGAATAGGGTAGCAGCGGATTTTTGCAGTTGCGTTGTGGTACCGACAAATGTCGATGTAGTTGAGTTGTCTTTTATTCACTTTGTCACAGCACTATTTTTATTTCATCAAAAACTGACAAAACAGTAAACGTCAGGATTTCGTCTAATTAAAAATACAACTATAGGCGCACGCTGTTGATGACGCCATGTCGTGGCGATGTGGCCGCAGTGCCGCCGCCGGTAGTGGCGTTGCCGTCGCGATGTAGTTGCGATGTAGTCATATTACACAGGTGGTCGGTCGATAACAACGTCAAAATGTGGTACCTACGTGTGAGTTGTAATATTCATTTTAAATCTATACTAATACATAAAGCTGAAGAGTTTGTTTGTTTGAACGTGCTACTCTCAGGAAATACTGGTCCGATTTGAAAATTTCTTTTTTTGTTGGATAGCCCATTAATCCAGGAAGGCTTTAGGCTATATCACACACGCTGCGACTAATAGGAGCGGGGCGTAACTAACTCCATGCGGACGAAGTCGCTGGCGGCCGCTAGTACAAAATATACGCCCGACCACGGGGCGTCGTTGTGGTGTGGTTGTGATACGTGTGAATTGACACACAAGCACGAGACGCAAGATCTTAGCGAATGGAGCATCCCAACACATCTTACAAATTGTCATAAATCTAATAATCATAAAGACAGATAGGTAGATTTAATAAAAAGCTACTCAACGCGGGCAGAATATTCTTACTTACCTTTTCTTCGTGCTTGATATGAGAACCATGCCTATGTTTGTGGAATAATAGGCGTTTCACTGCCACTAAAGATGGATTTATTGCTCTGGCAACATATGAAATATCCGGTATTTGAGGACTTACCTATTTATTGTAGTTTCCTATTAAAACGATCCATATTTATGGCCGAGCGAACTTTATTATTTTTCTTTGTGGCCAATCAATACAGAGTAGCGGAGGGTGAATATTGTGATAGATTGCTTACGATTTATTTTAATTGTGGTTGGCTGTTCTTCTTCTAGTAGTCACAATGGCTATTTAAATAATAGAAAAAAATATATAACTTTATTGATACCGAAACCCTCAATAGCATTTCATATAAACACTTTTTTGGAAAATGAAGGTTGTGCAAACAGTGAAAAACCCTGCCTCCTAAACTGAAGGGACCTTATGATTTAGGAGTCACAGTTTTATTGTAGCTTAGTGAACAATAAATCTATACTAATATATAAAGCTGAAGAGTTTGTTTGTTTGCTTGAACGCGCTAATCTTAGGAACTACTGTCCGATTTAAAAAAACCTTTTTGCGTTGGAGAGCCTATTAATCCAGGATGGTTTTAGACTATATAACATCAACTGCAACCAATAGGAGCGAGGCATATAAATAAAACATACCGAAACCTACGCGAGTCATCCGCGCGGCGCAGCTAGTACCTTAATATAATCTGTGTGTGCTAACAAAACCTATAGCAGCTGAACAAAATTTCTGGGTTCTTTACTTAGGTAAAGTGCCATTTAGTTTTTCTATTTGAATTTATTCAGAACCAAACTGGAGTCTAGATTTCTGCCCGTTTTTGATTGCTTTAAACAAAACTACCGAAATGTTGATGGACATACACCTCTAAACAATTGTTCGGACAAATAAGGCATGATGTTATGTATTGTTTTTAATAGTAGGTATAGTCATGGTGACCTGGTGGTTAAAACACCAGCCTCTCAAGTATGAGTGTGCGGGTTCAATTGCAGGTCAGGCAAGTACCAATGTAACTTTTCTAAAGTTATACGTACTTTCTAAGTATATTTTGGACACCAATGACTGATTGCAAGGTCAAAGAAAACATCTTGAAGAAACCTGGACTTTAAGTCTGAAATCGCCAACCCGCATTGAGTAAGCGTGGTGATTAAGTTCAATCCTTCTCTGTATGAGAGGAGACCTGTGCCTAGCAGTGGGACGATAAAAATGTTGATGATGATGATAGTCGTTGATGAATCCTACGTCTACGCCTACGAGGAAGTACTACCACCATGCCTATTTTACGATGAGATGTTTTTTGTTCGAGGAGGGAACATATTTGCGCTGCTTATGATTTTTTAACACCCTTGCTCGTAAAGCTGATTGCTCGTAGAGCTTTACATATTTAAAGCCACCGGTTTTAAATATGTAAAGCAGGCCATAACAAACGCGTGTGTTATCAAAGCAAATAGTTAAGTTATAGTCCATACAAATTCCATAACAGCATTATTTTCCATTTCAAGTAATTATGGAACTGATCGCCGCCGCACGGCTCGCGCTGCGCGCTGTTCCATATTTGAAATGGCAAATAATAATACTAATGGCGGGAAAGCAACAGTGTGCATTTACAGATTGAGTTTATTTAAAATGAACAAAATATAAAATACTTTTTTTCTGTTTCCTCGCAAGTGTGTTAAAAAACGTCGTACGATATACGTGCGTATTGGTTATAACATGCTCGGCTCAATTACACCCTCGCCTTCGGCTCGGGCTGAAATTCCGCCTCGCATGTTATAACCATCATTACGCACTAATATCGTAATGTACTATTACAGACGAGGATTAGTGACGGTAAACAGTTGCTATCAGGAGAGCTACTAAACTGCAGGGTAGTTGCTTAATACACTATCAGTAGCAATGGGAAACCCATTGCTACTGACATTTTGACATTTCAACAGTATTCATTGCGTTGTTTACGAAGTTGAGCTGACACATTTGTCGAACATATTGAGAAATGTATTAGCAATATGCTTCAAAATGATTCCAATCGATAGTAATAGAGTGATACGAAATTAGGGTGTTGGTTCCATTGGCGCCCAACTTTTTTTAGAAAATATCACACGACGTGCCTATTAATAATATCCAAGATTTTCGGGCTTCTCATATTAAAACACGGCACGGTTGGCGCAATGGTTAAGCCATTGACTTCTGCGCTACGTGTCGCGGGTTCGATCCCCGCACGGAACATATATTAGTATGACCTAGATGTAGTTGTTCCAGGTCTGGCTGTTTGTGTATGTGAGTTTTATATTGTTTCTAAACGCACCCACGATACAGAAAAAATTCCAAGTACGGGCAAAGTCTTAAAAAAAAACTTTCACTCTTCGTCGAGTCATTGATACAATTAGTAGAATAATATTTCTTCTTTATTAAATAATTAAGTAATACAGACAATGTATAATGCTGGTTGACACTTCCTATGACACAAGGGCTGGCTTTTACTATAGCCAGGGGCATTACCATACAACCTGGCAATGCCACCGCTCTCTTGGGTCCATTACCAGTCGACAGCGATGCGGAGGAATTTTTCAACGATATAATTGATTTTATTAATAAATTTTATTTAAGGCCTTACGAACCGGGAAATATTACAAAAGAAATGGGGTGGGGGGGTCTACCAGCCACCAGCGCTACAGCTAACTACCCAGTAGTGGGTGATTCCTGGCTGAAATAATAGTCATAAATTCTCATACACAGCTTCTGTGGCGTAGCGGCAGCGAACGCGGCCCCTGCGCAAGGAGGCACGGGTTCGGTCCCCGCGAAGTGCAAATAGGTGGATGAATATTTGCACTGGTCTGGTCGTTCCTCGGAAAGTACGTTAAGCCTCCGGTTGCTACGAACATCTAATGGCAGTCGTTACGGGTTGTTGGAGCCCTCAAAAGTTCATCAATTTGTCTAACCGCAATGCTTCGATATCGCCTTCGGGTTGTGGAGGTCAGACGGCGGTCGCTTCACGGAAAAGTATCAAAGTTTAGCCAAAATCAGCAGTTAGACTGGTAAAGCGGACCCCAGACTCCAAAGCTGTAAAAAGCTTCGGATGCGACTGGGATTAACGCTAAGATGACGATGATTGGTGACGACGTTGAAAAATTATGACGTTTTACTTATTTTCTTTTCTGTATCTAGGTTACGTATCTACAGGAAATTATTTTATACTTGCTGTAATTTTATGAAGGATCTGCTTCTAGGAAACTAACCAACTTTTATAACTTCATGAAACTACTCAACTTTACAGCTTACATAAAACTATTTCTTTGAAACTCATATCTTCATGTTAGTTAAATTATTTTTTAACTTTAGGTACTTATCGTAAAACCAGAACTTCACAAGCTGTGTTAGGAGACTTCTTAATATGCTAATCCAGTACCCATGTTTTATTTTTTTGTTTTTAATTTCACCTTAATCCGTTAAGCCGACGTCGATTCAACAGACGTACACAGAAACGTTTGCTACAATAAAATGAGCTTCATATTCCGCGCTCGTTCATTTTAACTTATTAAAGCCAGTATTAACAGTGGCCTCAAGGTTTTCTTGCAAGCGAGTCGTCATCATGCAAGAAATGCGCAAACATAGTCAGAATATTCATGTGTGTTAATATTCATGGCCGCAGAGGCACCTGCTGCACTTCACCTAAGGATCGCGGAGTCTATCAAGCTTGTGTACATTTGTGAGACATTCGTATAGAAGTAAAACTTTCAGCAGCACGATAGGCGAATGCAGGTATGAATTCCAGATTGCGTTTAGGCGTTTAAGAACAGGGCGAGACAGCGCCGCATTACTTATTTAGGCTAACTTGCGACTTGCTCAATTTAAAGTTGAGATAGAGATTAGACGCTTTGTTGAACAGTTGTTTGGAACTGGTCTAGGTTAAGGGAAAGTTTCTGTTTATAATTAAACTTCTGTGTAACTGACACCGTTTTCCCTAAGGAGAAATGCGTTATCGTCCAAAAATTGTTTTGTTTACATTCCGGATTTAGACAATGGCCCCGATTTTGTTGTTGACAAACTGAGCTAAATTTAAGCTGAATGCATCTTTCCTGTCTATTTTATTTATATTTAAGAAAAGAACAGAAGATAAAATACTACAAAGTTTAGACATGTCAAAATTAAGATACTGCATAATCTATGCAGTATCTTAATTTTGACATGTCTAAACTGACATCTATTGAAGCTCTCGTTAGGCAGTTGGATCAAGAGCCAGATTCAAAAGGCAGTACTCCTCGATACGGCACGCATCGTGAGGAGGTTCCTGTCTCTGGAGCCCTAACCACCGGTAGCTTGGACCCCGCTCCCGCCGTCGATGTAACACTATTTTTTATATTTTTAAATATTTTTATGTTTTTATAAATATTTAAAAAATTAAATGAATATGTCAATGTAGAGAAATAAACAGAATAGAAGGGAAGAGAGAGTTTCAGTTACATATATTTAGGAAAGGTAAAATGTACATCAAATAAATTCGAGACAAACGACTCCCAAACTGAGACATGCTCGTATCTTGGGATTTAGTACATCTATGGGCTATCTAGTTTGGACGTTATTAAAAGTGGGGGAATTGCATGATCGGACGTCCCGTCGTATGGCGAGTTTCCACCCTTACGTTGTTGACACAACAACGATCCGGACAAAGTGTTTCGTCTCTTCTTTTATACCGCGTACATCGAGGGACTGGAACAATTTGCCCGCAGCGGTGTCTCTGTCGGACTACAGTTTAAATGTCTTCAAGTGAATGAACTCTTAATAAACTAGCTCACTTTACCAACAAACGATTGCATCACTGCTTACCATTTTTTTGTTTGGGATGGGAAATCATCAAATGACATCTCCCGCTCTGGGTGGAGCGGAAGGGTGTGTTAGACTTTTACTGGCTAAAGCCCACCCATGTTTCGTCACTTGCCTGTGCGCCAGGGCCACGGTTTCTTTTTTAATCAGCCCGCAACCTTGGTCCAGGAGGCATCGCTCCTTCGCAGAAGGAGGTGATGGCCTGCCATGCACTCTCGCTTCGGACCATGGCCTGGACCAGGGTCGGACGCGAAAGATCACCGCTGGGCGCCGCCACGAGGACACAGCGGTGCTCCACCCAAGCCGGGCAGACCTCCACCGTATGCTCCACTGTGTCCTCCGGGCGATCCGCACAATGGTGACACCCTGCGTTTCCTCCCGCCTTATCCGGAACAGGAACCTCCCGAAACAACCGTGTCCGGTGAGGACCTGCGTCAGGCGGAAGGTGAGGGCGCCGTGGTGCCTCTGTAGTCACTCCTCAAAGTGGGGACTAACCGCCGCTATTGTGGCATGCCTAGCACTGGGTTGCGATACTCGCGCTCTCCATGTCGCCATGAGATCCCGCCGGAGCTCTGTTCGCCGTACCGCGATTTCTCGCGGCAGCGGAGTTATGCCCCGGCTTTTGCTTCCTCACGTCAGGCACCGACTTATTTGACAGGTTCTATTAGAAGTCGATAAGTTTTTTTTTGTATATGGTACACGTAAATTATCTCCCGTTACTAAGCTGCTTCTGGTCAGACTGGAAACCGACCCGTATATTGTTGGGAAAAGACTAGGCAGATGATGAGTTGTGTTAAAAAAAGGAATTATCGAAATCGGTTGGCGTAATATTGAGATATTCGTCCATTTTTAGCGAACATATTTAATGCAAATTTAGACCTATGAGGTTTTATTATGGATGCCATTGTCAGAACAGAACATTCAAATAAAAAACATATCATCAAAATCTGTCAAAACTTTTGAGGTAAGAAACATAAGAAATTATAATCGAATTAAGAATCTCCTCCTTTTTTGAAGTGGGTTAAAAAGAAAAAAATACCAAAAAGGCAATAGAAATCGTTCCAAATACAACACTACTTCTCTTCTAAGGTGATCTTCCCGGTGGAAATCTTTTAACAGATAAAGGATTTCCTCGGAGAAGATCACCTTGTTTTGTTTCCGATCGGTTGTATATTGTGCTCTGCCACTGAATTCACAGAATCACAACTAGTTCAGTGTCTAAAGCTTTGATTTCACATTGATTGTGAATCCAGTCATTTGTATTTGTTTGTGTGCTCTGTAACGTGCTTGTAGGATGTTTGTCGATGTTCTGTTGAGGAATTCGTGAAATTCCTAAGCATTCACCAAGCGCTAATGCTGACCATGAGGGCCTGGCTTTGATTCGCAGATCGGTCAAAATTTAATTGGGTTTCCATCTGGATTTTCTCAATCGCAGCCCGAAGCCTGGAATTTTGCCAGGTTGATTGCAGTAGGCTCGGCCCCTATGGCATGAGAGTTAAACATTTCTCTAGAGAAATGCGGGTGTGGCAAAGCCTGAAAGCGTTATCTATAAAATTCTCGTGTCACAATGTTAGTGACAATATTCCTTCGAAACAGCTTGACCGATTTTTATGATTTTTTTTATGAATATCAAATAAGGCTACTATCCATTTTTTATACCTCTAATTGATAAGGGTTGAAGGGTTGTCTACACATTTTTTTTTATTTTTTGGACAGCGTTTTATTTCTCTACACACAACTGTAAATCTGCATCCTTGTATCACAAACCCCAATTTTTAATGATCATTTTAGTAAATTAATAAATTTTCATCCCGCTCGATATTATCGTCTTTTTCTATACTAGAAATAATTTATATGATGTTTAACGGGTCGGCTGATTAATTAAATATTAATAAAATAAAATATATATACCTATCAATAATTTTACACTGACCATTTGGTAATAAGTATTATATAGACAAGTAGTAGTATAGTAGTAGTAGTAGTAGTATTTTTGAAACTTGTCCAACATTAAGAATTACTCCTTACCTACTACTTAAACTTACGTATAAAAACAGCCGGATCTGGAAAAACTACCTGTAGGCAATACAAATATTTGTTCCGTGCGGGAATGCAATCTGCAACGCACTAGTCGATCCCTTGGATCCCACTGTTCAAATTGTGTCGTTAGGAAATCCTAATATGGGGCCCAGAAGCCCGAAGAAGTTTTCGTTTAATAATAGTTCGGTACTACATAAAAATGGACCAAAAAATATTGTCAAATCACGCTGTCCTGTATCAAATAACTTTAATGAAGCCTTCTATACCAATAAGAGCATCGTTTTTCACCCTTTTCCAATTCACGACAGAACAAAGGATTACCTACTTCAAGCCTCTGCCAATACAAAATAAACGTTAAAACTTTACTAACTAGATATAAAGTACCTTAAAATCAAAAACAGAAGCGCAAAATAGAACTCCATGCAATAAATAAATGAGTGAGAGTATCAGTGTGTACTTCGTATCGTCGGCTTACTAATAATTATAATTAAGGCGATTAGTAACGACGATGACCTTGCGCATCTGGGCGGGGCTAGGCAGAAACCCCCACGCACCCCGCATCATATTTACGTGCACGTTCCCTACTCGTTTGCTTCGAGCGCGGACGTCTCGCAACAAACGTAGAATGCCATACCATGTCTATAAAGTATACTATTCTGTCTAAAAAGTACCTAATATAGAAAGAATTACGTGGTATCAAAACTCATGCCCTAAAGTGAAACATATTAGGTAATTACTTTTATTATGTTGTTTTCGATACTGCGTTGCAGGGATTTTTTTATTTAAAAAAGGGAAAACAAATATTAATTTATAAAAATGATTAATGCAAAATGGGAACCGGTTTATTCTTTTTTATTTATAGTTATTATATAGCATTTAGCGTTTTTGGTATAATTCCCATTGATACTTACCAGGACTTAAAAAAAAATCCCGGAAACTCCATCATCTAAATAAAACTCACAGGTCAGACTAAAATAGGTGCATATTATTTAGAATACATATTGTTTAAAAAATTTTGCTGACCAAATTTTAGGTAATGAACACCTGAGACTAATGAACTTAAAGAATGAAAAAAAGAAATTGTTTTAATTTACCTACTAGAAAAAAAAATTGGGGAAATTTAATCAAGTTTCATATGGATTAAATTACAAGTATCAATTATATATATTTTTAGGGAAGGAAAATATTATTGTTTTGTACTTAGCAAAAATTTGACGATTTTTTTTTTTGAGATGTTCTTAATTTTTATTGGAGGAATGAACAGGTGTGGCCTTAGAAATAGGGCATACAATTAGCGTAATTTTTGTTTTACCGGTAAAAAAAAACGGTAATTGAAATATTTTTACCGGTAAACCGGCATGATGTCTGGTGAAGCCGTACGGAGAACGGGTCTGAGCAGTTGTGTTGTGATGTGTGCCGGGTACGATGTGCCTAATGTTGTTGTGTCGGGAGTTTGGTCGTGAAGGCTCTCCAGATCATCCTCTGGCGCAGCATCGTTGGTCGTGTTGTTGGGTTAAACATTGCATCACCTCGCTCAACTGCCGTCTTCCTTCCTATTCACTCAGTTTTTTTGAGTGAATAGGCTTAATAAGCTAGTGTGCTTTACCATCAACGATTGCATCACTGCTTACCATCAGGCGGGATTGCAGTCAAGCACTAGTTTATAACTATTAAAAAAAATATATATATATTTTTTTTTCCAAAATATTAATTATGTGATTGGGTAGTCTTAAAGCAGAAAATAAATAAGTACACAAGGTACAATGGTAGTGAACATATTACATATTGCTTAAAATGAGCATATAAACACAATTTTTAAAACCATGACCTTTTCTTTGGCGCAGTCAAGCGTAAATGTAGCACCTTTAGATTAATTTAGACAATTTTCATTTTCAAAACGCAGCCAGCCAACGAATGCTGGTAAATCTACATCAAGCCCGTTTAGAACCCGGAAATAACCTCAATGTAGCTTGCTAAACCTTAATGCGATCTTCAGTGTCAAGTAGGTATACTGGCTTGCACCAGTTCTTTTTAGCCAAGGCAAGGAGAGCGGAGTGATTCCCTTGTCAACCGCGACCACATCTCGATGCATTCCCACGTCGGTTTTTAGGAAATATTCCCTGAGACTGCATATCTCGCGATTGTGGAGGGTCTTACCATTTCAAAAGCTTCAACTTTCTCTTTTTCGCGGGGTATAAACTAATACAGCCTCATAACCGATGTCAGTGGGTGATGCAATTGAATTGTAGTCAGCACCGAACGGACCCTCCTATCCAGGGTGTCGACTTCGGTCCGAGTCCATTTTAGTATGCTGAAAGAGTACATAAAATCGGGATGATCCAACCGTTGAAGGCTCTTACCTTATTTCCGCTTAATAGAAGACTATTTATTACTTTTTTCAGCGACGCGAAGATGAATATGAGATGCAAAACGTTTCTTCGGCGATTGCTTCATACCAGTAACATTGATACGTTGGGTTTCAATGTTACTGGTATAAAGCATTCGACATACCCAATATTTATAGGTTTCAGATGTAGAGAGCGCTCTAAGGTTTACGGAACGTGAGTTGGGTTCCCATGGATGCCGCAATCTCTCCTCGCTTTACATGCATGACCACACATTTATCCACACAAAATTCCATCCTGATAACGCTACTGAAAGTTTCAGTAATTTTCATTAGCTCCTTCAGTTGAAATTTGTGGGGAGCAATGAATTTTAAGTCACTCATGTAAAGGAAGTGCGATATAACCTGACCACCTCTCCTCAGCCGATAGTCTAGACGTGTATTCTCCAGCAGTGTACTTAGAGGATTCAAGGCTAAGCAAAATCAAAGTTGACTCAAAGTATCGCCCTGGAATAGACCTGGCTCGGATCGCTATTCCTATGAATATCTCGATATCCAGGATAGCGAAGGACCGTCCTCCATTAGCCATACACGTCATCAAGATGGTGTGCAGTGTTGCATCAACTTTATAGAACTCCATCACCCGCATGAGCCTTGTATGTGGCACCAAGTCATAATAGGCCTTATTATATAATAATAATTATTATTATTCATTTATTTCTCCTCACAATGTTTTGTTTATAGCTAAAACCGTACAATTACTCAGTCTAGTATTTGTTACATATGTGAGGAGCTGGTGTCCGTGAAAGGCAATATAAAAAAAAAAACTATTCAACTTGTCGATAGATCCTTTTGGGAACGACGAACTTGTTGGGTAATGGCCATGTTATTAAGGAGTAGCTCCTTAGTACCGCGGGAGCCGCTCCTACATCCATTTTGAGAGGCAGACATGATGAGTTGCTGTCAATATGTTTGTTAATTTTAACTTTAAAATTGGATGTAAGAACTTTAAAGATGGTCGGTAAACAAGTGATCGGCCAATAATTTTTGGATTCCGCAGTGCTACCTGATTTACGGAGCAGGTGGGTTACTCTAGTTGTTAGGAACTGAGGCGAACCAGACTCAAGCGAGCGTGCAACATTGAAAACCATTTGATCCAAAAAAGCGACAGGCACCAAACAGATACTGCGCCAGAATGAACACATGGCATCGTCATCCAGTAGGTAAGTGTCAGCCACCTTGGTCTGGTCGATAAACCCACCATTCATTGTTTTAGAAAGTGCGATTCTGGGTGTACAGTCAGAAGCAAAAATATGTATACATTGCCAAGGCACCAAAAATATGTAAACATCTTCGACTTTAAGACGAAGTGCTCAACTTGAAGAGCATAAAATTGTAGCCACCGGTTCACATCATAAATATGTATACGCTCATTGCTTCATTAAATTATGCCCACCACGAAAGGAACAATACTATGTATGTACGCTTCCATCAATAGCATGTATTCACGCGTTGGTTCATAAATTAATGAAGCAATGAGCGTATACATATTTATGATGTGAACCGGTGGCTACAATTTTATGCTCTTCAAGTTGAGCACTTCGTCTTAAAGTCGAAGATGTTTACATATTTTTGGTGCCTTGGCAATGTATACATATTTTTGCTTCTGACTGTACCGTACATTTTCTGCTTCAGGAAGTCGATGTGCTCCCTGACAGGTTAGGTTGGTTAGGTAGGTTGGTATTTGTACCTGAAAATACCCGCCTTACAAAGCGTATCACTCTAGGACGAGTATCACATTCCCTGAAGCAGATTAGTTTACCGATAAGTGTTCTGGCCCCACCAATACGGTATTCAATCCTGCACTGCCAAGCTAGTAAGACTGGTTACGTTCGTCTAGCTCTGGAGTCATTGGAAAATTTTACATGAGTTCGATAGTCGTTGTACAGTACAGTTATACAAACTAATGAATGACACGAATCGTCACAAATGCTTACGTCAAAGCTACTTTTAAGTGTCAAACATTACATATAATGGAAAGTTTGACGTATGCGTGAATAAATGAACAACTTTGCCCAAAACATAAAACCGGTAAATTACCGGTTTTATATTTTTTTACCGGTAATTTTATAGTTACGAAAAAAGACGAAAGGAGAAAAGGCGGTAAAAATGAAAACCGGTAAACCGGTATTGCGTGCCCTACTTAGAAATAACTTTAACCCGAAGGAATCTAGAAGCGCGATATAACCGAATCATACTAATATTATAAATGGGAAAGTGAGTTTGTTTGTTCTGCTTTCACACTGTAACTACTGAACCGATTGCTTTGAAATTTTGTAGACGTAAAGTTAGAAATCCGGATTAAATGATAGGGTACTTCTTATCCCGAAAAAATTTGGTGTTCCCGAAGGAAATCTGAAAAGCACGATATAATCGAACACCACGCGGGCGAAGCCGCGGGCGGAAAGCTAGTATCAAAATAAAGCATCATATAAAATCACGTAAAGCGTCCCAGCGCGGCAATAAATGCAAACATTCAATAATTATACACAAAATCACTAAAAATACTTCGTTGCACTCGAAGTACTTAGTGTTATAGCTTGCGCTTCCCGCCCATCTATGAAGCTATACTTAGTTTCATAATTATTTTATATTGATCGTAGTTGCGTAATTATTTATGTTAATTTAAATTTATTATGATTACTTTAAATTACTTGGGAGGATTTTAAAACCTTAGTTTATTCTAAAATCACACTTGGAAGTACACTTCCGGTCTTTCGGCCATTATTTTATTAATTTTAGAATTATTGATGCAACTTCCGATTACCGCCAACTTTTACTATAAATTCCTCTCGAGCATTAGTCTTCCCGACCATCGGATATTTATTTATTGAATCAAGCATTGTTCAAATAAATAAATATAAACAACTTTCGATATTTTAGGTTAATCCAAATATCTGTACACAATTATTGACAATTACTAGCGTTACTATTAACTTTTTCTTAATTTTATTCAATACCTGATAATTTCCGTTTCCGTTGTCTATTAGTTTTGTGACTATTCGTTAGTGTTTTGACTCAATGGTGTATAAAAGCTACTGATGTCTGTGCTGTTGATCATTAATTAAACAGACTTGTACTGGATCATACTACGTCGTTATTATTTTCTACGCTTTTGAAGCATGTCTTTACATTAGTATCCAAGGGTGCACGGAGCAAAAAGTGACACAGCCTCCTCTCACGAGCGCTGGCGCGAGACTGCCGGCCGACCCGCGCCCGCGTCCCGCATAGAGCCCCTCTGAACCTCGCAAGGCGGAAACTCGTACGGACACTCATTTTTATTACTTTTCTTATTAAATATTTCATCAATTTTAAAATAGAACTATGATTCTATAGCTCTTACAGATACACGTTACTGCGAGTAAGAATATTTAAAAAAGTCTAAGCGCTTTAAGAGAAATATCGATTTAAAAGTTAAAAAACGCCGTGTAGAAATATTTTTCTTTTGACGTAAATATAGGCCGTATAGAAAATAATAAACACTAAATATGTTGTGCTTGAATCTATGATTATAATATATTTTTTTCAAAATTTTTGATCAAGGCATTCTGGAGGAATAAACTTTGAAAGATGAGCGTTTTTGGCCGCTCGAGGGTATCTATCCCCTTAAAGAGAATTCGCCTAATTCACCGGTGACGTCCCGAAGTCTTGTTTATACTGCGGAACCCAACAATCTCTTTCAAGCGTTTCTTGATTGCTAAAGAAGTTAAAACTTAAATGCGCCTGTCTGGTCGTTAGCGCACACATATATTATGCAGGTTCTCGAAAGTGTGTCTAGCTTTAATGTGTGTCTAGCTTTAAAGTGTGTCTAGCTTTAATGCCTTTTCAGTTAGGTTGCTGGTATATACAGTTTTCATGTTGCTGGGGAAAATAAAGAAAATATTACGCTGTGAAAAGAACTTGTTTGTAGTTAATGCAAATGGCACATGTTGATGTCACGCAACATTATCTAGTATTGATGTTAGTATTGGTACCTACACTCATCATCAACCTTTTTACCGTCCCACTGCTGGGCACAGGTCTCCTCTCATACAGAGAAGGATTGAGTGTTATCTTTCTAAAATTGATACGATGCATCTCACTAATTCATGCAGTAGTATTTAAACTGACTAAAATCTTACGGGCCACTGCTCGCTGAATAAGCATCTCCAAACAGTAGGCATAACGGACACCTCCCTGTGCAGTGCCTGACGAGACAGTTGCGCATGTACTCTTCAAGTGTACAGGCGTTACCCAAATTAGAAACACAACCATAGGAGCACCAAGATCTTACACAGATGAATTCAACAGGCTAGGCGATCTGATGGGCTTCTGGAGGGAGGTGGGCTAGCTAGAATAACCGCCAAAGGCCGCCATGGTCCACGCACAATGGTCCACTGGAGGGACTGAGTGCGGAAACCAAACCAGTAACATAGAACATAGAACCGTCTAAAATTTTCCGAATGCAGGATAAATGTATTTTCTTAAATGGAGAAGGGATGTGCATTATCTATCGCTTTAGGTGTATTAGAGATTAGTGAGAAAATTGGCCTATTCTTTTATGCATTTTGCAGTGGTTTTCACTGTTATATCAATTTGGAATTACAATAGCATAATTTAAAAAAAAGGATCGGTGCCAAGAAATCCAAATATAATCACTTTGATGGTTGTTATTAGGGTAGTCAATTAGGCACCCTTATATGTAGTTTCGCCAAATCTGTCTGCCTGTTTGTCTGTCCGTGGATAATCTCAGTCATCAGTCAGCCTCTCAATCTCACATCAGTCTCGCGTTAGCAATAGAAAGCTGAAATCATCGTTTAAGAATAAATAACACAGTGTTTAAGGGGTTTATTTTTAAACGACGATTAAAATAAAGTGACGTTAAAAGGTCAAAAATGTATGGTTAAACAGTCGCAAATCACTTCTGCCCTTTTCGTAATGAAATATTAAGAAAAAGGTGCACTGAATTTATATTTAGTTTAGTTTGTGAACCAGGGAATAGGGACTTCTTTTTTTTTTTTGATATGCCATCTCATAGGTGGCCATTAGAGGCCGTAAATACTTAACCAGACTTTCCTGTGGATGCCTTAATTAAAATTAAAGCCTCCAGCCAGGGGCACTTAAAACTAAATTAAAATTGGGCGACTACGCACTAAGGGCACCCCCTGTGGGGTACGAACCTCGGCTTAGGGTGTCGCTAGAGAGGACAGCAAGGGACGGCTGGATCGAATGTAAGGGAATAGGGACCACTGTCTCTTGTGCTAACCTAATATTGTACGTGGAAACTTTTAATTGGCCTGCCGCTAATTATCTTCTACCTATGCTCGCTGGAAGTTTCCTTAAAATGTAAAAATCCATACTAATATTATAAATGCGAAACTATCTCTGTCTGTCTGTCTGTCCGGCCAAAACTACTGAACCGATTTTGATAAAATTTGCCACAGACAATATTTAGACCCTGAGAAAGGACATAGGCTACCTTTTATCCCGGAAAAATTTGATGTTCCCGAGGGAAATCTAAAAAGCGCGATATAATCGAACTCCACGCGGGCGACCGCGGGCGGAAAGCTAGTAAAATAATAAAATACAAAACCCTTTTAGTTTGTATGCATTTCCCTGAGAGATGGCGCTGTACTTTGGGCAACTGCGCGCAGTCGAGATATTTCCTGAGTTGATAGGATCGGGATCTATTAAATATCTCATACCCGTATGAGATATTTAATAGTTAGAATCTATAACTCTTTCTTTAATTATCAACTTATCACCGTCTCTTATGAGCCGGTTTTTATTATTCCGTACTTAGTAGGTATAACATGTCAACTCAGTGTAACAAATAGTCTATTTTTTATTTCATATTTAACTCATTAATTGTGACGGACGGGAAGCTATACTGAGCGTGGATCGACACGCTCTTGGTCGGCTTTTTTTTTTCTGTGTTTGCCTGTAGTTCGAACCATATAAAAATCTGTGTAATAGTTGCATACACAAATCATTATGTGTCACTTGCAAGAGTACTTAGGTACATCTTGTCCTCACTTTTATCAGGGCATCTTTTTTATTCTATATTTATTTAGAGGGGGTTTACCTTACCAGCCTCATAATAACTTTTTTTTTTTTGTTGGGATGGGAAATCATCAAATGACTTCTCCCGCTCTGGGCGGAGCGAAAGGGCGTGTCAGACTTTTACTTACCCACCCGTGTTTGTTCACTTGCCTGTGGGACGGCCAGGGCTATGGTTTCTTGTTTAACCAACCCACAACCCTGACCCAGGAGGCATCGGTCTTCGTGGACCCCGTCACGATGTGCTGACATCTCTTTGAGGCGCGCGTGAAACACGACTCGCCGTCGACTCGGGCCTGGTCCATACCGGGCGGCGAGCTGCCCACTGCTCACCGCCCGTAGGCCCGCGCCTATGGTGGCTGGGAGTTTGGTGTCATCTCCCGACCAGGGTGTCTCCTGCGGCGGCTAGTGGCATGAGGGCGCTGGGATTCCCGTTGCCTTACGCGCTCCGCCTCTGCCTTTGCCAGCATTACTGCTTCACAGAAGGAGGTGACGGCCTGCCATGCACTCTGGCTCCGGACCATGGCCTGGACCAGGGTCGGACGCGAGAGATCGCCGCCGATCGCCGCTATGAGGACACGGCGGTGCTCTACCCAAGCCGGGCAGACCTCCACCGTATGCTCCACCGTGTCCTCAGAGCGATCCACTCAATGGTGACACCCTGGCATTTCCTCCTGCCTTACACGGAACAGGACCCTCCTAAAACAACCGTGTCCGGTGAGGACCTGCGTCAGGCGGAAGGTGAGGGGGCCGTGGCGCCTCTCTAGCCACTCCCCAAAGAAGGGACTTACCGCCGCTATTGTGGCGTGCCCAGAACTGGGTTGCGACAATCGCACTCTCCATGTTGCCATGAGATCCCGCCGGAGCTCTGTCCGCCGTACCGCGATTTCTCGCGGCAGCGGAGTTATACCCCGGCGATTTGCCTCCTCTCGCCACTCCCACATGAGGGCGAGGACTTTGGCCTCCAGATCCCATGGCGGCAATCTGGCAAAAAGGCTCGCCGCCTCAGCGGAGACCGTACGGTATCCCTGGATTAGCCGAACGGCCATGACCCTCTGGGACGCGGTCAGGCATCGGGCTGGTCACTTCCTTAGCGACCGTGCCCACACCGGTGCCCCGTAAAGGGCCATGGACCGCATGGCCTCCGCATAAAGCCTCCGGCAGGAGGCGTTTGGTCCCCCTAGATTGGGGAGGAGCTGCTTTAGGGCAGCCCCGGCCCGTTCCAGTCTGGGTGCCAAACGTCGGAAGTGCTCCTCGAAGTTCCACCGGCTGTCGAGGATGAGTCCCAGGTACTTCATCGTCGACCCGACGCCGATGTGAACCCCTCCTACAGCCTCATAATACCCTAATGTAATTAATTTTAACATTAACAGAATATAATAAATGATTAACTAACATTATTGAATTATCCATTGGGCACAATGCGCTGCATCGGCACCCTGACGCTCAGTTCGTCGCTCTGGGGGACTTCAACGCCTGCCACCAGGACTGGCTCTTCCCATACCAGAGGACCGACCACGCTGGGAGAGAAGCGCGAAACTTCGCGCTTACTATGGGCCTTTCCCAGCTGGTAGAGCAAGCGACTAGGGTGCCTGATGTAGTTGGGCATACTGCCAACTGTTTGGACCTTCTGCTGACCACTGATCCGGACAGATGTGTTGTAACAGTTTCCTCACCGTTGGGAACTTCAGACCACTGTCTGGTGAAGTCTGTAACGTCCTTCTCCCCACCAGATCACGACTCTCGTGGTGAACGGCGAATGTGGCGATACAGGTCAGCGGATTGGGATGAGATGCGCCACTTCTTTGCGTCTTATCCTTGGCAGCAGGTCTGCTTCTCCTCTGACAATCCTTCGAGCTGTGCGGACGCTATAACCGATGTGGTGCGTCAAGCTATGGAGTATTTTATCCCATTCAATGACGTGCCCGTCGGTGGCTCGGCTCGCCCATGGTTCAATGCCGATTGTGTCCAAGCTGAACAGCGTAAGCACACGGCATTTCTCGCCTGGGTTGACGCTCGTGACCGCGGAGCTCCGGATCTAAGCTCAAAGAAGAGAGCCTTTAACCGTGCTGCCAAGTCCTACAAGAAGGCGCTCAAGAAGGCTCGCTTCGACCGCATTACCCATATTGGCAACAAGTTATCTGCGCAGCCATCCGGTAGCAGATCTTTTTGGTCCCTTGCCAAATCGGTTGAGGCGAACTTCTGTCGGCCCTCACTGCCTCCGCTGGTTAGGCCTGATGGAACACTGGCTCATACGGCGAGAGAGAAAGCAGGTCTCTTTGCATCTCTCTTTGCCCATAATTCGCGTCTTGATACTGGCAGTGCTACTCCACCTAATTTACCTCATTGCGGAGCTTCAATGCCTGAGGTTCGCATTAGAAACAAGGAGGTTCTGAGAGTACTGTGTCGTCTGGACGTGAATAAGGCTAGTGGTCCGGATGGTATACCAGCGATTGTTCTTAAAGCATGTGCGCCCGAGTTGTCTCCTGTATTGACGCGCTTGTATCGCCTCTCATTTAGGACTGGTATAGTGCCCAAGTCCTGGAAGCTTGCTAACGTGCAGCCTGTGCCCAAGAAGGGTAGTCGTGCCGATCCTGCCAACTATCGGCCGATTTCGATCACCTCCATACTTTGCAAAATTATGGAGCGTGTATTGAACTCGCGCCTCTTGGCATACCTGGAAGGTAACGATCTCCTCAGTGACCGACAGTACGGGTTTCGCCGCAATCGGTCAACTGGGGACCTACTAGTGTATGCCACTCACTTGTGGGGCGAGGCCCTCGAGAAGAATGGGGAAGCGATTGCTGTCTCCCTTGATGTCTCGAAGGCCTTCGACCGGGTTTGGCACGCTGGCCTTTTGAGTAAGCTTCCAGCGTACGGCATTTCCCCTAGCCTGACTGGTTGGGTAAAAGACTTCCTGACTGAACGGTCCCTCCGAGTTGTTGTCGACGGATGCTCTTCTGAGCCCATGTCAACTAATGCCGGTGTTCCTCAGGGGTCTGTTCTCTCTGCAACTCTGTTTCTGCTGCATATTAACGATCTGCTGATGCCTGGTATCTATGGGTATGCAGATGACAGCACAGTTGTAGAGAGATACCTGCCGGATGCCCGGGCTAGTAGGGAATCAATCCGGTCCGAAAGAGAGGCCATGGTTGAGCGAACGAGTGTTGCACTGCAGGCAGTCTCCGAATGGGGCAATGCCAATCTTGTAGCATTCAATGCCGCCAAAACACAGGCGTGTCTTTTCACCGCCAAAAGGAGCCCGTTCACCTTGGCCCCTACTTTTCGGAATGTGTCCTTGGAGTGTTCCAACCGCCTTCAGCTTTTGGGAGTTGAGATTTCCTCGAACCTTAACTTTGGGCGGTTCATTGAGTCCAAGGCCAAGGTGGCTGCCAGGAAACTTGGCGTTATCGCAAAGGTCCGGCAGTACTTCACACCTGGGCAGCTTCTAATGTTATACAAAGCACAGGTCCGTTCGTGTGTGGAGTACTGCAGCCACATTTGGGCTGGTGCTGCCAAGTGTCACCTGGCCACTTTGGATTCAGTGGAGAGACGTGCAAAGAGGCTGATTGGTGACCCTGATCTAACTCGAGTTGGTCTCCAAAGCCTAGAGCACAGGCGTAGAGTAGCCAGCCTTTCGGTGTTCTATAGGATGCATTTCGGGGAGTGTGCGAGGGAATTGCATGATTTAATTCCCCCATCTCCGTTCCACCAGCGGACGACCCGTCGTACGGCTGGTTTCCACCCTTACGTTGTTAACACCACTACGATCCGGACGAAGCGCTTCGCCTCCTCCTTTATACCGCGTACATCGAGGGACTGGAACAATTTGCCCGCGGCGGTGTTTCCGTCGGACTACAATTTGAGTGTCTTCAAGGCTAGAGTGAATAGGCTCTTAATAAACTAGTGCGCTTTACCATCAACGATTGCGTTACTGCTTACCATCAGGCAGGATTGCGGTCAAGCGCTGGTTTATAATTTGTAAAAAAAAAAAAAAAATCCATTGGGCGATTTTAACAACTGACATAAATTTCCTCCAATAGAAAAATCCCTTACATTCTTCATATATTACTTTCAACACCGACATAATTATTCCTTCAAATCCTTTCTCTGAACAAATTATTTCTTTAATTTTTGAAAATACCTCTCTAAATCTGAATTTCCTAATCTTCTTCTTTTCGCCTTCTTCTTTTCTCGATTGTTTAATTTCTTGATTAATTACATCTCATCTTCCGTAGAAGACTTTTCTCATTCTGTTTCCATAAATGTTTTATTATCTCGCATCAAAAAATCACCTTGCAGGTTGACCTATATCTATAAGAAAGTTATAAATAAGGTGTATAGGACAACTAGAGCATTTAGTCGCAATCCCACTCCGACAGTTATTAAATACGTGATCCGATATTATGAAACCATATCGCGATCTGTTTAAATCCCATTGGCATTTATCGAAAGAAGGAACAACTTTGCGATCGACTATCGATTTTTTTTCATGTTTCTTTTTATGTTTATTTAATAAGAACTTAATCCATGTTGGTTACTATTCAATTTGTACAGTCTACTAACCTAACGCACGCCGACACTCGTGCGCGCCTCCGCCTCGGGTCCATCCAGTAGGGGGCGGAGACTCCCCAAGTCGTTCGCCCCTGGACCCTAGACCGCGGACTGTAAAGACGACCCGCGGTCTACCCATCTCACTCCCAATTCATGCACTCTGCTACTACAGAGCGCAGATAGAGAGCCCTCGGGTGTGACTCCTCCGCTCCGGCAGAAATTCGCCGCGGACAACAATCCCCATCGCCGGGGATCGTTGCCCGCGCTTAGTGTGCACCTCCCCACCGTCTGCTCGTCCTCGGGGGGTCGAAACCGAGGACCAGCAGCCACCGGGCACTCGGGGAGGTTTTCTGCCACGCACCCCTACTAACCTAACCTAAAGTAACCGAATACCCTAAATACGAGTCTCATACATTATGAAAAAAATATAGTTGAAAAAGTCACAAGCTGCAGGGTAATTGAGTAACACAGTATCTGTATACACATTCAAACAAATCGAGCTATGAATTAGCAATATGCTTCGAAATTATTCCAACTGATAGTAATAGTATGTTAATAGGAAACAAACATTAAAGTTAAGTTGATCCCTTTAAGTGAGGAAAAGTCACTTATGTATCTACTCAACCAATTGAATATTTGTAGCGAAATTGAACTTTTGTCTTACTCATTTTGCGTAACACATTTTATCATATTTATTTGACAATAATTATTAATCCACTGCTTTATATGTTTGAAATTTTTTGTTGTTCCACTATGTATAACGCGATGAATGTTTTCAAATTGAAAGACCCATAAAAAAGATAATTAATTTTTAGTAAGCGACTGAATTCCGTATAACAGAAATAATGAAACCATTGTGTTTCCCATGAATCCACGTACTACGAGGGGGTAATATTCAAATATCTATAGCCAGAATGTTCCTAGGTGTGGTTCAGTACAAAAAAAAAAAAAAATCATTTACATTATAAGTGGCCCTCGGTTTCGATACTTGTCTTTTTACACCCATTATTTTCTCACATAAAGATTGGAGACTCTGTTCTCGAAGTTGCTGACAGTTACCTGTACCTGGGACAAACTATCCAGTTAGGAAGGTCTAACTTCGAGAAAGAGCTCAATCGTCGCTGCTTTCGGGAAGCTACGTAAAATCTTCTCGTCCGAAATACCGCAGTGTCTCAAGACAAAAGTCTTCGACCAGTGTGTGTTGCCAGTGATGACTTATGGAATTGAGACGTGGTCGCTAACAATGGGCTTTATAAGAAGGCTCTAAGTCGCTCAAAGGGCAATGGAGAGGGCTATGCTTGGGGTTTCACTGCGCCATCGAATCAGGAATGAGGAGATCCACAGAAGAACGAGAGTAACCGACATAGCCCCAAGAATTGCAACATTAAAGTGGCAGTGGGCTGGACACATTGCCCGTAGGACCGATGCCCGATGGGGCCGACGGGTTCTCGAGTGGCGACCACGCACCAGAAGACGTAGCGTGGGTAGGCCCCCGACATGGTGGACCGACGACCTGGTGAAGGTCGCGGGAAACCGCTGGATGCGGGAGGCGCAGGACCGGTCGTCGTGGAGAACCTTGGGGGAGGCTTATGTCCAGCAGTGGACGTTTTTCGGCTGAAATTATGATGATGATGATGGTGATTTACTGTAGAAGTTATTCCCAATCCAAGGATTAATATTGACTTAAATTAATTACGAAGCTTATTACAGCCCTAAACATTTATTACGATTATAAGGCATAAGGAGCGGAGTAAACTTCATTATGAGAAAATATACAACTTAGTTACCCAGATAGTGTATTGTATTACCCTAGGTTTTTGGTAATAGAATTTATTAGCACTAGCAGTGATTGTGTTTTTCACCTAATAGGAATAAATAAAGGTCTTCAAACTGAATAAGACTTTTATAACTCCAGGAATATATTGTGTTACTATTGAATTTTCCGACATAATTGCATAACAACTTATTACGAATAACTTGAAGATATTTAGTCAAACTAAGCTGGGGTAAACATCTTGTAGCTTAAAAATAACAGATACACGGTAAGATTAAGTTTTGATCAAGTTAAACTACGCTTGCCGCAGCGGTCCTCGGATGGATGACCATGTTTACATACCAAGACCCCGTTGTGACTTGGACAGCATAAGAAGCCGTTGGTCATATCTGTAATTCGTGGACCTTTAACCATTTTCACGAGTTGTCAGAAGCCGAAAGTATGACAACCAGTATAACCAGGGTGTTAGGATCGTATTATCCAATAACTAATACTACCTACTAATAAAAAAAAAAAAATATGCTGTCACGCCCTTTATGCCAGGGGTTATATTTAGATATATAATAAGTTACTTATTTACATTTCCATTTTAATGATATTTTATTTTTTGTTTTTGCTTTTCTGGTATTATGGCGTGGCTAGCTGGCATAATTATGATAAATAAATTCATATTTGTTTTTTTGTCTTGTATTCCTGTACCTACATAGTATATAAACTAATGTGTTTTTTCTAAATGAACAGATAGCTGTACTGCTGGGGAGTTTCTTCCACCACTTCTTCTTCCCAGCGAAAGCACTTAGGAAGTGTCGATGGGTGGGCGTTTCGGGGGACTGTCTTATGTAATATTGACGTTCAGAAAGTGCTGATTCTCGGCCTAATTTGAATAAATGACTTTTGACTTTCAGATACACCATGATACCAAAATACTGATACTCAGCGGCAGCCATTGAGATTAAAACCGACCCTAAGATAGTTGAGAAAAGACCAGGAAGATATTGATCTAGTAAAGCTACAGTTTCTTAGAGGATCAGCCATCACTGCGGCCACCGTGGCCGCAGTGATGTCTGACAGGTTATAGCCACAAGGTTGGACGGTGTCAAACTCTCTCCCTAGAGAAATAAAAACTTTAAATTCTACCATCAATGGTTCAATCGGAAATTACAGACGCTATGTAGCGGCCACCACAGTCTTACAAATCCGTAGCTTGAATTCAAATTATCTAATTATATTAATATTTAACAACTTTATCATTTATAAATGAAAACGCCAAGCAAATTATAATAATAAGCCTGCAAGGTACTCTCCTAAAATCTAAAAGCTGTCTGTAATGACACCGTTAAAACAAAGAACGAAACTCTTCATCCTAGGAGCAAAGACTTCCTACGCCTTTGCCATTCCTTTTAACTGTGTTGTCATGAACAAATGGCGTACCGTAAAATGAGGCTATTTAAAACTACGGACTGTTAAAATTTTGTACAGGAATTTATAACTTTTTATTCTAATTTTATGTTTAACCGTGGAAACGACCGCGACTTACAAGTTTTATGTCGTTGGTACCTAGGAACTTCAATTAATGTAAAATAAAAATAAAAAAATAATAGGTGTACAAATAAGTTTCTGCCGTTTAAAAAATGATGTCCTCTTTATGACGTTACGTTGAAATTGTCAGATGTAAAATGTGATATCGTAAGTTCGGACATCTGGTAAAAATATACACTTATGTCCGTATTCCAGAAGGAAACTCAAGCATTGATCTCTGCTTAAGCATTACTTAAAACTAGTTTCAACCAATCAAATGGCTTGAAACGAGACTTAAGTGGAGTTTGAGTTTTGAGTGACGTTCTGTAATACGCACCTTAGAGTATTAGTGACTCTGTATCAGTATCACATATTTCATTTCGTGCAAAAATATCAAGTTTTGTGCCGAATAAGCGTCATTTTTGGGAACTTTTGATTTACTTCTTCAATTTGAAGAAATCTGCAGCCAAAGTCCATCGATTGCTCGTAGAAGCTTATGGTGAAGCTAATTTAAGCGAGAGATGTCGTGAGTAGTTTCAAAAGTTTAGACACTGTAACATTGGTGTGGAAGACTAAGAACGTGGTAGAAGACCGATATCGTACAAAGACATGAAATTGGAAGCATTATTGGTGGAAGATGAAAGACGCGCCCATTGATACTCCAGATATGACAAAATTATTTTACTACATGATAATACTCGTCCGCATGTTATTTGTACACCAAATATTTCATCACAGTTGTTCTCAAAACGGTGAAGGAAGACGTCTTGAGGAAACTATCATGTCCTAAAACCAAAAATTCTAGACACGTGACATGTACCAAAATTGTCTTATTTTTCGGTATGGTCCACTATCTTTTACAAAGAGGAGACCTGTGTCCTAGCAGTGGAAATATTACAGACTGATAATGCTTTGGCTTTGATATTTGAAAACTATGCTTTATGGCTACGCTTTATGAACTAAGGCTCGTTACTTCTGGAGGTCAGGAGATAACATTCTATCAAAACAACATCCATCCCAGCCACCGCAGGCGTGGGCTTGCGGGCACCGAGCACTGGTTAGTTCGCCTTCCGGTAAGGACCAGGCCCGTGTCGACGGCACGTCGAGGTCCACGCGCGCCTCAAAGGAATATCAGTACATCGTGGCGGGGTCCAATAGGACCGAAACCTGCCAGGGACGCGGGCAAAAAAGATACCATGATTCTGGCACAGACACGTGTTGGAATAAAGGTGGGTTTTAGTAAGTAAAAGTCAAATACGCGTAAAATAAATAGGTTACTTATAATGTTATGGGTCTGAGCAGTTGTGTACGATGTGTGCCGGTTACGATGCACCAAATGTTGTTGTGTCGGGAGTTTGGTCGTGGAGGGTCTTCAAATTAATCTCCCTGTGGCGCAGCATCATTGGTCGTGTTCATTCATCATCATCATCTAAGCGTTAATCCCAGTCGCATCCGAAGCCTTTTTCAGCTTTGGAGTCTGGGGTCCTTTACCAGTCTAACTGCTGATTTTGGCTAAATTTCGATCTTTTCCGTGAAGCGACTGCCGTCTGACGTCCACAACCCGAAGACGATATCGAAGCATTGCAGCTAGACCAATTGCTGAACTTTTTCTTCCTATTCACTAAGATTTTTAAGTGAACAGGCTTAATAGCTAGCGCGCTTTACCATTAACGATAGCAACACACATCATCGGACAGCCTCCGTAGCGTAGTGGTAGCGAACGCGGCCGTTGCGCAACGGGGCGCGGGTTCGATCCCCGCACAGTGCAAATATTTGTATGTATAAATATGAATATTTGCACTGGTCTGGTCGTGCCTCGGAAAGCACGTTAAGCTGTTGGTCCCGGTTGCCATACGAACATCTAGTGGCAGCCGTTACGGGTTGTTGGAGCCCTCAAAAGTCTAACAATTGGTCTAACTGCAATGCTTCGATATCGCCTTCGGGTTGTGGAGGTCAGACGGCAGTCGCTTCACGGAAAATATCGAAGTTTAGCCAAAATCAGCAGTTAGGACAGGTAAAGCGGACCCCAGACTCCACAGCTGAAAAGCTACGGATGCGACTGGGATTAGCGCTGAGATGATGATGATGTTGATGATGATGATCGCAACACTGTTTACCATTAGGCGGGATTGCAGTCAAGCACTAGTTTATAAAAAAGTCATGACTTGTGTATTATTTTAGATTAAACATAATATAAGTTTTAATATTATTCATTATTAGGTATGTAAGATTAGATAAGTTACTTTTAAGTTGAAAACTGCACAACCACATTAAGTTAAGGCCTGTAATGATAGCGGTAAACAAGATAAATAAATTAGTTCAGAACAACATCAAAGCCTAATTGAATCAAACGCAAAATTCACTTCTGATTACTGGAACTAATCCCTATTCTGGTTACAATAAGGTTGTTATGAAAGCTAAAACGACTGTGAAAGTACCGCATAATCTACTCTCGTTGTGCATCATACACTGTGTATGATATACATGATATATAGCACTAACAGGTCTAAACGAAAGTAAAATATAAATCAAATAATAATAAATCTCCCTCTACATGAAGATATGCTCATGTTATTAGGTACGGATACAGGGGGGAGGGCAATGGGTGCAATTACCCCCACTTGACTCAGGATGGAAGCATTATTATAAACAATTTAAAAAAAACATTAGAAGATCACTATATTTACTGGAGTCGTTATGAATGCGTCACTGCCTACTTTAGTAAAAAAAAAATGTGCATAATTTCATTTATTTCATATTTATAAAAATAAAGCTCTGTATTCAAATGTATTTCTCAACAGCAAATAAAGTATTGGGTTCTGTTTATTTTATTATTTTCTTAGATAACAAGTTATCACTTAAAAAATATGAACGAAATCTTTTCGGATACATGCTTGCGTGTTATAACAGATTCATCTCACCAATGCCATGCCAGTTTTAGGATTAACCATTCTAATGAGATCAATATCATCTCATCCAATTATAACGACGTCGACAATCATACATAAACTGACTGACGATGAAAACAATTCTTATTATAATAATTGGGAAATACTTTAGAGTTCAAAGAATCTCATACAAAGGAGGAACGGTGATAATTGACGCATAATTCCAACAAATCGTTGACGTCGGAATAAGGTCAAAGATCATTACAAGGAAAAACACTCAGAGTCGCAACTGTGACAATTTATATTTGGATCAATAATCCTAACGTATTTTGTGTTATTCAGATTAATTCTGAATAATTTATTGCTTTGTTCTTCTTTCGTGGATCACAAAGCACTGTTGTATTGTTTCGCTTCTGTTGCTTTAGAAAACAACTTTCAAGGTTGACTAAGTCATTGTAGATAATTTATTAAGTGATTTCGACTTCTCCCACCTTTGCAAATTAACGACATTTACTGGTAGAATTTGTCATTTAATGAAACGCGTTATGAGCTCTCCATGCGACTTTCTCTCCCACATAGTTTCCATAGTTTAAGAGGGAGATGAAGCTAATAATAGTAAAGTAAAAATAAATATCCAGGATGAAATTAAATAGACGCGCTAAATTAAAATACCTAATTGAACTTGTTATAAAATAAATTTAGAGCATGTCAATAAAGAAAGTATTTGCGTATCAGCAAGCGATTTGGCCACGTTGTTGCCAACCTTTTTTTCGAAGAAACGGCTAAAATTAGGTAAATAACGCCAGGCCTACGCGTTGCCAACTTGCTTCATGTTGTGAGCTCGGCAATAAATAGATTGCTTATAATTGAGACTTTCTCATTTGTTTTGATATTTTAATAACAACAATAATAAGTTTCACCTCGAAAACGATAACTTAATTGTCACTATCTTAGACAAATATTACACAATGAAATTCAGAAAGTTAATTCAGCAAATTATAATTATTTATAACTATATTTTTATAAGCTAAAATATAGTTATTAATAAGCTGATCCTAAAAATATATTTATAAATTGTCTAAATGACAATTTATAGCTATTATATAACGGTTACTGCACCATAATATGACAGCCTCCGTAGCGTAGCGGTAGCGGACGCGGCCGCTGCGCAACGTGGCGCGGTTTCGATCCCCGCACAGTGCAAGTATTTGTATGCATGAATATGAATATTTGCACTGGTCTGGTCGTGCCTCGGAAAGCACGTTAAGCCGTTGGTCCCGGTTGCCATACGAACATCTAGTGGCAGTCGTTACGGGTTGTTGGAGCCCTCAAAAGTCCAACAATTGGTCTAACTGCAGTGCTTCGATGTCGCCTTCGGGTTGTGGAGGTCAGACGGCAGTCGCTTCACGGAAAATGTCGAAGTTTAGCCATATCAACAGTTGGACTGGTAAAGCGGACCCCAGACTCCAAAAGCTGAAAAGGCTTCGGATGCGACTGGGATTAACGCTGGGATGATGATGATGATATAACGGTTACTGCACCAAAGATTTTAGACTTTCTGACTCCTGTCTAAAAGCCAACGTGTGTCTTTAAAATGACATGCAACAAAAAAAAACACATGCTTTTAATTCGATTTATGTTATCCATTTTTATATAACTTATACTTAGGTATACTATTAACATTACATAAGTATGTTATGGTTTAAATTTATAAACTTTTAATATTTGGGACCTTCACTCTAACTGAGGCTGAACAAGACTTATGTGGCGTAAAACTTTGAGGGACACTAGACGGCCCTGGACTTACAAAAATAAAAAGTCTATTGTATCTTCGTTAAGTGTAATTTAATAGACTAAGGTAAGTTAAGTGTGTTCTACTCGCGGCATTTATTTTTTGCCGTTACTGGATTTTTATGGTAATGTTTAGAGCCAAGAGTTAAAAATCCAATAGTGTAAGTTCTGGACGCGCTGAGATGCGCTCCAATAGATTCTCAGTGCTAGGCTTGATACAGGGACTTGACAATCTAGTCACTTTGCGATAGAAAACCGCCGCGATATTTTAACATTCGTGCGGATTTGGGCTGAGGGTTTCTTGCTTCTGTGACGGAGGTTTTAAGCGTTGCGGCCCATTCGATTATCCTTCAACCAAGGTACTCCCAAAAATGGAGATACTTATCGAGATTCTTGCACATGTACGTGAAAAGCTTTGAGAGATTCTTGACTAAATAATGATAGCCGCACAGGTGGATCGGTCGAGGTTAAGCTACGCTTGCCACGGTTGCTCAGTGGATGGGTGGGTGACTATTTTATTGAAGTACACTGGGTACGGCGTACAATAGTGGCAGTAAGTCCCTTCCTCAGGGCGTAGCTAGAGAGGTGTGGGAGACCTACACAGGGTGTCACCACTATGGGGATCGGTCTAAGGATACGGTGAAGAATACGAAAGTGCTTGGGCGGAGCCTCGTGGTGGCGATCAGCAATGATCTCTCGCGTCCCTGGTCCAGGCACCAGTCCAATAAGGAACGAGAGTGCATGGCGGGCCGTCACCTCCTTCTGTGAAGCTGCAATGAAAGAATATCAAAGATAGGAACCTCAACGCTTTCACGCCTTTGGCCACCACAGGAGACGCCCTGGTCGAGAAATAACAACGCAAAGATATGTCAGCACATTGTGACGGGGTTCATAAAGACAGATGCCTACCAGGGCTACGGGATGTTTGAAAGAGTTATCATGACCCTGGTGCATAGGTAAGTGAAGGTACTGCTATTTGGATAGTCTATACATTTGGCTATGCTTAATGTTAGTGTAAACGGCCAAATCTTTCTCTACACAAGGTGGTAATCTCGACGTGCAAATTGTAACCATGAATTCAGTACATAAGTCTATGCTCAATTCGGAATAAGAACGACAAAGGACATTGGCAACTGCCCATACATACTGTGACCAGGCTATGAAATATCATATACAAGGTTAATATAGGACTTAAATGGTTCGCCTAATCATCGTTAGCAATTCACATTGCAAATATGTATTTAAAAAGCAGAGGAGCTTATAATTTTTACATAATTTGTGATTTAATTTTTGATTGGCTGCATGGTTCTGCCTTAGCCTTTACTAAGAAACGGAAAAAAATGTGGTTCATCGTCATCTTCATGATTCCAGCCGAAAGACCTCCACTGCTGGACATAAGCCTCCCGCACGGTTCTCCACGACGGCCGGACCAATAGGAGCAGAGCAGGAATAAAAAATGTTGCGAAAACGGGAGCAAACGCGGACGTACATATTGCTACAATTATTTTAACAGGCGCTTATTTTATATAAACTGAGCTCTTTCGGTTCGAAGCTTAGGCGGGTGAAACCGCGGGGCACAGCTAGTAATATTATAAATGCGAAAGTATCTCTGTCTGTCCGGCTTTCACGCCAAAACTACTGAACTGATTGTAATGAAATTTGGTACACAGATAGTCTAGAGCCTGAGAAAGGACATAGGCTATATAACATCCCGCTATGACCAATAGGAGCAGTGCAGTAACAAAAAATGTTGCGAAAACGGGGGCAAATGCGGACGTATTGCTCCCATTATTTTAACAGGCGCTTATTTTATATCAACACGCGGATGGAGTCGCGGACAACAGCTAGTGGTTATATATTTTAACAAAGAAGTGTTACATGTTTAAATACGGTAAACACATTACCTTACAGTTGACCAGTGGCACATTCCGTACATATATTTTTTATGAAAAAAAAAATGTACTCTCTCTACTTGACGACATGTCAATCTAATATCATTTCCAGTCTTCCCTACTCCCATTGTACAATGAGAAGCCAACTTATATTGAAAATGTATGGCTTTATAATTATGTGCAGAAAGCGTAAGAAGCAAGAATAAAAATGTACGTGTAGGTATTGCCTGAGCATTAATTCGTGATTCATAGAACTCAGATTTCGCAATCAAAATACGCCGTTATAATTGGAAGCTTACAAATAAATTAGATTCTCCAATAATTGATGATAACTTTTCATCAAATATTCCGGGAGGCACAAAATAAAATTCAAGCTGAGAAATAACTAAGCGGGAAATATTGTATTAAAAAAACGAAAACCTACACTGTTTTCACGAGACAGATTGATTAAATTGTTTGAACTCAGTAACTGCCTCATGCAAATTCGGTTCGGTTTAATAATGAAGTAAACAAAAACTGCTGTATTGCATAAAATATACAATTCCAAATAAATCTGATTTCATTATTTAACAATATCAATTAAGTTCCATTTCTTACTTTATTATAATGAACTTTTTCCTCTAGCTTCGCCTGCGTGGAAATTATTCTACAAAAACGATTTCATAAATAATCATAATTCCGTAATGCATTCCAATATAACAACGTATTCCGGGTGCTGATGGGACTGCCGCGCTACTGCAGCACCTTGGCAATGTTTGCGGAGGCTGGTACGGATGGCTTTGCGGCCGTCATGCACAAACGATGCGCTTCTATCTTACGCCGCACGCGCGACAGTCCCAGTACCATCATGCGCGCGTTGGTGGACTGATGGGACTCGCCGATCTCCGCCACATTGATCTTATCTTCACCCTAGAAGCCCAATCATATTTCACTGGCTATAAAGCCCAATCATACGTAAAAACGACGTACAAAACCAAAACTTCAGAGATTTCCAATTTTTTCTAGAATTGAACTATATTTTTGCATCAGTTATTATAAATATAGTTTTAGTTATTAAATAAAATGCATTTTATGTTAATATACTCCTTAATAATTCAATTATAGAACTTTACTTGAACCTTAAAGGAAAATCAACAAAAATATCAAGCCCCTGGCATTTTTCTTCAAATTATGTAATAATAACAAAAATCAGTTATTTTTCAATGTGTCTATAAAATTAAATCAACTTTTTATAATACCCTATGAGTCTCTTTAAATAAAACAGTCCTTATATACAGTCCTTACAAATGTCCATATTGTGTTCTCCACATATAGCCGTTTTGCAATTGCAACATTGCGTTTTGGACATCCGCCTTTTTTATAAAAATAAAATCAACGATAGCGTATTTTTTCTGGTTCTGGCTCATCATTATTACTTTCTGTAGATGTTGGTGCTACATTATTTAAAACATTTGTTATATTTTCGCATAGAGTTCTCTTCAAAGTGGGTGCCTGTAGTCGTTTTTGCATCCAAGGCGTCGTCAGATCTGTGCCTAATTTTCTCACATATTCTTTGCGGCACAGTGCTTTTTCTTGTTTATTTATCTTATTGTGACAATATATGATATAGAAGTTCACAAAAGTTATATTTAACATCCCATTGGCCCATTAAAAAAGACCGCCATTGGCCACCTATTTGTCTGTAGCGGTACCTACAAACGCCACAAACCATTGATATAATATTAAACTAAGGTAGATGAAGAAACTAACTAGCGCACTGAAAATGAAGCGTACAAAAGAAGGTAAGTCCAGTATCTCGCTTTAGTCACTCTCGATACTCTCGTTCCATACGCGCGTGTGTCCTCGGTGGCTAAGAAAATCTTTTCCGCATTCAAAATGGCGTTTTGTGTAATGCGTAAATGCACGAATTGTTTTAGAAAAACCAACAAAAGTCATGGAATCACATATCATAAGTAATTATTTCAAAATATTTAGATAAATAATATAGTTTCGATTATTTTGTCAAACATTCTTACAAATGATGCTTAGGTTGCCATAGTAAGTAAAAAAAAGAGAGCTGATTGGATTTCTTGCGAGTGTGAAAAAGACGCGAAGGCATTAGACATAGATTAGTTGCACAGAAGCGATAATGTTTATGGTGACTTTTACACCTACAATAATTATAGTTCTGTTTAATATTATTTATGAAATTGTTATTGCAACAGTTAAGTTAAACATTTATAAAATTACGTGTTTATTTTGCGTTGCTAAGTAATAGAGTCAAATGACATGAAATTATAAAATGGGAAAGTGTGAGTCGATATTAAATGAACATGAAGTTTTTTTTATATATACATTATAAACAAGCGCTTGACCGCAATCCTGCCTGATGGTAAGCAGTGACGCAGTCCTTGATGGTAAAGCGCACTAGTTTATTAAGAGCCTATTCACTCTAGCCTTGAAGACACTCAAATTGTAGTCCGACGGAAACACCGCCGCTGGTAAACTGTTCCAGTCCCTCGATGTACGCGGAATAAAAGAGGAGGCGAAACGCTTCTTCCGGATCGTAGTGGTGTTAACAACATAAGGGTGGAAACTTGCCGTACGACAGGTCGTCTGATGGTGGAACGGAGATGGGGGAATTAAATCATGCAATTTCCTCGTACACTCCCAAGTATATAATAATATAAATAAATATTTCCTACGCTCACACCAATTAGCCTAGCATTTAGAAATATATACACAATGTTTGCATAATGATTTACATTTGGAAAATTAAAATTAAAATATTATTTGAAATATAGTAAGTATAGATTTAACCGAATTAATTTCACTAATTACAATGGTTTATAATTGTTTATTTTATTGCATTAGGTTTCCTTTGATCAAAGTCACAAAATATTAAATACATTTTAATCAAGTATTACAAAACTTCAATGGCAAGCATTAAAGTTTTGTAATACTTAATTGAAGTGTAAAACTTTTCATAAAAAAAATATATGCACCTATTGAGCACCTACTACACTACCACCTACGAAATTACCAGTTACCGTTAACTCTGTTATATTTCCTGTCTGTATTTTTTGTTATTCTTTGGCCAACTTGCTGCTGTTTCCATTTAAGCGCAAACGATACACACTAGCCATCTTTTTCTTCTCTATGCTTTAAATTGCACCCCATCTCACTCACACTCTATCAACGTATGAAATGTACACAGAATAAAAAATTTGCATGTGTGTGCTGCTGCTCCGAACGGCACATTTATTGTGGTTAGTGTGTTAGAACATATCATATCTGTTAATATTATATCATTGTCACAAAAAAACAACGCGTCACACTGACGTCACATGAATTCTACATCCCGCAACTAGAGTTTACCGTAATTAGCATACATATAACTTCAACTTTTGGGCAATTGCCCGCCAGACATAAATCTGGTCGAAAGACCTCCTTTTTCTATGGAAGATGAGTGAACTTTACACACAACTGTGTTCAACGCTATTTCGTCCTGGTTTAACTAATGATGGGACTTCATCTTATATTATTAAAATAATAATACTATATGAAGGTTCTAACGAAATAAAACAAAAAACTCAAATAAATTACATAAATAAGAAATTCGATACAATTGCAAAAGTTACACAAAGCCCAATTATACGTCAAAATGACGTACAACCTCTCGATTACAACAAAATGGTGGCACTTATCGAGATTATGCAAGTATGTCCTGCGAGGTCTCAACGGCTACTGAGTTGGTTCGGGAGGTCACAGGGATCCGATGGTAACCGTCAAAGATATAGAGATACTACGCCGCGGTATACGTCAAATTTACGTAGATTGGGCTTCTAGGGTTAATGTAGTTATAATTATTATTTAATTGATACTTAAATTTTTGATAATTAATTTATTTTAATTTGTCTCGTTTGTGTAAACTATGGATGTGTGTCTGTAATAAATGATTATTATTAATATTGTTTTAATATAAATGCTATTGGTTTATGCGGCGCACACAGGTGGATTTCTATCTTCAACAATCATTGTCATATTTCAGCCAATTTACACAAAACCCTAATGGATTATACACCTAACCCTTCCTCATGAATGACTCCGTCAATTTTATGAACACTGTATGAAACCGTTCGGTAGTTTGAGTTTATTGCGGTCAAACCGACAGACCCAAGCTTTAGGCGCACTTTATTTTATAATATATTATGTAGTAATCCTTTTTAATAATTAATATTAATCTTACTTAGTTTTATTATAAACGTGGAAGTTTATGAGGATGGATGTTTGTTACTTTTCCTCGGAAAAACTAATGAATAGATTTTAGTTTATCATCTGAATAAAACATATACATAATAGGTACTTTTTATCCAGATATTCCACCCAGGATCGGTCGTCATGCAGGTACAAACGCGGGGCGTTTCTAGTATTAACAAAAAAATCTTCAATAAATACCTCCTTGTTGATCTAGTGGTCGCAAGGGCTGTACCTTAACATAAGGATTTGGAGGACGTTATTGGGTTTGGTTGACCATCTGGAATCGCAGATCGCAGTCTGTCTTTTACTTTTTTAAATGTCGAAGCACCGTGTTGGGATAGAGCCTTTTGGTTAATTTTTCAGATTTCTTTTTTTATTTAATTATTTTTTTATTGTGATTTGTTATATTTGTTTACTTCTTTCTTGTGAAAATTTAACATAACTGACGAAGTGTGGACTAACTATATTTATACCTATACTATACTCTGACCGTACACATATCTGCCTAATCCTTTATAGGTATATCAAAAGATCAAATTAATATCGGGTTTATGTTTTTCCTGTGTTGCTATCGAACGATTTAACGGTAAGACACTATTGTGTCTTACCGTTAATGGTAATGTGCACTAGTTTATTAAGAGCCTAATTGTAATTAGACTGGCCGCAGGCAAATTGTTCTAGTCCCTCGATGTATGCGGTATAAAAGACGAGACAAACGCGAAACACTTCATCCGTATCGTAGCGGTATCAACAATGTACTCGCCGTACGACGGGTCGTCCGTTGATGGCACGGTGATGGCAGAATTCACACTCTACAAAATGCATCCTATAGAGCACCGAAAGGCAAACAAAAGGAAAAGAAAATGATCTGCACCCTAATTGCAAAACATGCTATCAATCACTATCTTAATCATTTCAAAATAAATTGGTTATCATTTGTTTTCTTAGTTCTAAAAATTAATCTCGTCAACATCGTTAATAACGCAATGAATAATGTTGAACTATCAAAATGAAAACCATTGTCACTGACGCAATTAAGCTGTTAAATTTTTGACAGGTTTTCTCATGAGATTCATTATAAACTGACGGTGTTTTCTATTAAACGGTGGCATAAATACCTCTCCAGGTCTTTGAGATGCCTCGCAAGATAATGTGAGCACGTTTAATGGTGCGCGTAGAAAAGTTACAAATACACGTAAAGAAGTAAAAATAATTGACATAACAATGTAAACTATCTTTGAAGCTTATTATTTTTCTTTTAAGGTTTTTTTTTGTATAGAAGCAAACCGGAAACGACAACAGTGCAACAAAATAAATTAAAAAATATTCAATTTCACTTTTGGTTATGTGTTTACAACGTTAGAGGTGAAATTGAAATATTAAAACATACACACGTTTCATTCCATTGGTTTGTATTTAAATATTTTTTTATGAGGACAAGAAATTTATGAGTCCTTTTCCGTTTTTCGGTACATTACAAAAAGGTGCTTATATTAAGCAAAAACTACATAAAACATAAATATGTAATGTGCTTTTATTTTGACGCGTCATTTTTCCTTGGTTTTGTTAATTAATTATACATATACTAAGAGGGGACTCTAGTGACGAGGAATTTGGAAAATACGTATTTCAAGAAATTATTGCCGTCGTGCTGTTTCCATCCTATCCCGGTAAAGTGGGAAAAGGACAGTTGCAACTTGGGCTGATTTTAACTACACAAACATTGACCAAAAGACGTTTTGTATTCCGCTGTTTTCTTTTTCAAAACACGACAGATTATTTTTATATCAAAATTTAGAGAAAATGTATACCTATGCTTCTATTATTTCCTTTTTCGTCAAAAACTTATCACGTTTGTTAATAGTCATCTGAACATCACGGTAAAAATGGGTTACATTTCGCGAAGAAGTTTTGTCTTTGAAGTATCGTATTTCTTTTATGAATTAAGGTTCGGAAAAAATCGAATGATAAAGGCACTTATAATCACGGTTTAAAATTGTAGAAAAAATAATAATTGTTCTAAAAGCATTATCCACGAAGAAAACAGCAGAATACGTTTGCACAGAGAAAGCACCACTAGAGTTCCCTCTTAATGCTAAAGCGTATTTTTAAAATCCACACGTGCATGTTAAAATCAGTCTATTTCGTACCGTATGGCGGGGACACGGACGCACATTTTTTTACCATTCAGGACATGATTCTGTACCCCCATGCGCTGAATATATTCGTTGGATATTAAAAATAAGAAAAACAAAACTAGGCCGAGAACAAAAACAAAAAAAAAAATACATGCATTCAGTTTGCGTATCGATGATTTTGTCGCCATCTGTAAAACAGATCGCAGAGTACACAGCTATTAGGATTATTTGACGTTTAAATGACATTGCCATTAATCATTTCTAAAATTGTCACCGAATTCATTTTGATAAAACAAGATGTAGACGTAACTTTGTAGCGTTATAGTCCCTTTACATCATCAAAATAAGGACAAGGCCCATCTTACCTCAAGTTTACAACATCCTAAAAGGTTATACATACTTATACCTACAAGGAAAGGTGTGAAGGAGCATCCAAACTATGACAGTTAAAGCAGACAGTAAAGATAAAAACGTTATGTTAGTACCAATGTAATTCAGGATAGGAAGATTTATGCGTCAGTCATTTGTTTTCGCCGGGTAATCTCCGACCGGGCGAGGCGTCGCGCTAAACTGATTACGACTTCAAATTAAGCCGTAAACTCGTAACGCTCAAATTACTGAGTATTAACGCAGACATTGCTCTTAAGACGAAAGTTTCACTTTGAGATATTCGTTTTAGAGGCTATGCGTTCTTTTTTCGGAAAGTAATGGTGTTTTCTTTGTTGTTATTGCAAGGTTAATGAAATTTCCTGTTTCAAAAGCTTGATGTGTTCAAATCAAATCAAATCATTTATTTCAAATAAACCAGTTACAGGCACTTGAATTGTCAGAAGGTCGGTCAGTCAATAAGATGAAGTTAGTTGTTCTTTGTTGTTTATGACAGTTACATATGTGTCAGTTCTATAGAGTATCTGATAAAATGTGAACAAACCCTGAACAAGTTAAATTCCTACACCGTCACAAGAAATATTAAGATAATGGATGTTTCCATAAAATAAAATTAACGTCTGTCATTTAAAGTTAGGTTACCACTTAATCTACATAGATTTTACAGTTTGGTGAAATTCGCCTCTAAGGAAATTCGGAATACCTACATATTTAGGAGGCATCAAATATTATATGTATCTCATCACTTCTTCAAACTCAATTATACTTAATTGAAAATTCAGCAATAAAAATTAAGGGCATAAAATGAGATACTTGAAATAACGGTCAAATGACAAACATTTCCGAGGACTGATTTTTCCAACGCCGGAAAACTTCATCGGAGGGATAATATTAAATTGTTGACTGTTCTGCCATGCAAAAACTGTCTGCCGTCAATTTATTTAATTTACTTTTTACTACTCTACTTATGTATAAACATATATAAACAGGCAAGAAAAAATAGAACATAAATAAGGCACAGAGGTGCAATATAATAATAATAATAATAATAATAATCATTTATTTCAGGTAAGATACCCATAATTTCACAAATGCCAAAAAATAAAATAAAATGTCAAAATTAAAAATATTAAAAATTAAAAATAAAAATTAAAAATAAAAATAAAATAAAAATAAAATAAAATGTCAAATTTAAACTAGGATATTAATTTCACAAATGCCAAAAAATAAAATAAAATAAAATGTCAAAATTAAAAATATTAAAAATTAAAAATAAAAATTAAAAAATAAAATAAAATGTCAAATTTAAACTAGGATATACGCCTTTGTCCAGTGCTCCATAAAAATGCAGTCTGAGTCCAACCTCTCAGCAATGAGCTGCAGGTAACTGTTGGAGCTATCGCGCACCCGACGCATCAGGGACGCAGATCTTTTGCGCATTATCGCCGCGAATCCGTCCACACGTGCGTCAGCAAACATTCCTGATGCGCTACAGTAGCGCGGCAGTCCCATCAGCACCCTGAACGAGTTGTTATACAGGATTCGCAGGGTATCCCAAGACTTTTTCGTATGTTTGACCCAAAGGCTGCACGTATAAAATGACTGGCAATAACTTTTAAAAAGCGTCGTTTTCACCTGCCTAGTGCAACGTGCAAACCTACGGGCCAGCATGTTTGCTCTGATGGATAATACCCTGCGCTCCCTTTCCATGTCTTGGTCATCCGCAAGAGACTCGGTGACCCAGTGGCCCAGATACTTGAAGCAGGCTACTCGCTTTAACTCGCTGTCGTTCAGGAAAATCGGTGGAATGGTGTTATATGTTTTAGTGCCTGATTTGAATACCATGAATTCGCCTTTGCTTGCATTGTATCTGAGCCCGTGGGCCACCGCATATCTCTCACAGATCCCAATCAGTTTCCTGAGTGCATTAATCGATGGGCTCAGCAGCACCATATCGTCGGCGTAGCTGATGTTATTGACAACAACACCATCAATAGAGCAGCCAACCCGAGTGCCGCTGAGCTCACGGATCAACCGGTCCGTGTACAGGTTGAAAAGTCGGGGCGAGCTCACCCCCCCCTGCCTCACCCCACATTGCAACCCATACTCGTCCGATAGCGATCCCGCCCACCTTACACAATTTCTCTGATTGCCATACCAGTGTTTGAGGAGTGCTATGAGCTCTTGTGGCAGGTCGGTATCCCTTGACAGCTTCTGCCACAACCTATCATACGCCACCAGATCGAAAGCTTTCGATAAATCAAGAAAGCAGGCGTAGACAGGTGTGCTTCTGCTGGTGTAGTACTGGACGGTGTGTTTGAGACATAGTACTGCTGTTTCAGTGGACAGGCCAGCCCTGAATCCGAACTGGGCGTCATGCAGAGTTACATGTTTACATAAATATGTTTCAATCACACCGTCCAGGACCTTCGCTATCACAGTAGCAAGGGATATCGGTCTGTAGTTGCCAATGCTGGAAGCGTCTCCAGTCTTGTTCTTAATTATTGGTACCACCACAGTCTTTAACATATCCCCCGGTAAATGTGAATGGCTGACACAGAGGGTGAACAACATGGCGAGCACCCTTGGCAGATGTACACCCGCATTTTGCAGGTGTTCAATACTCAGTGAGTCATGGCCCGGGGATTTTCCTCGCTTCATGCTATCCACCACCCGCGCAACATCCTTCGCTGCGATATGCACTGACCTCGACCCCCCACGCACCACCTCCTCCCCCGGTTCCACAGATGCAGGATCTAGTGGGGATTGCACCGTAAAATGATCTCTAAACAAATTGGCAATCCGGACAGGATCGCTAATGCCCTCTACACTCACGGGAACACTCGGTCTTGGGTTCAGTTTGTTGGTCTCTTTCCAAAACTTTGCAAAATTTTTATCCTTATGTTGAGTCGCAATAAAGTTCATATGGAGGTGTATTATGCAATTCAATTCTATCCCACAGATAAAAATTCAATGGATTGAAAATACAGTCCTAAAAAGGTCTACAATTATATTTTAAAGTGAAAGTCCTCAATTTTATAAGTAGGTAATTCAATAGATCATTTACGGACAGTCTAGGTATACTGTTTTCAGCGTTCTCAGTTTAACAGTAGGTAATTTGTTAAGCTACGCTACTTTAACATCGATATGCATATATACTCAGAGAGGGATCAGTGAGTATAGCAGCTTTGCGCTTAGGATCAAGTTGTATTAGGGATTGATTGACAGTTGAAAATAGAAAATGACGGGTGCTTACGCAGTACGCTTGGGAGAAATCCTGTCGAGCAGAAATTGTGTACAAATGAAGTGACAACTACACTGGTTTTAAGGAAAATAAAATATTCCTCCAATAACATCCACAATAGGAAATCCCCAAACCCCGAGGGCGTCCAAATCAACAAGGTCATTTACATATTAAGTACATAAATAAAAAATTCATGCCTTCTGTAAAGAAATTCCAAACAAAATTTACGAAGTAGCTATAACGAGTAATATATTGCCGTATATTCTTTGTGCTTGTCTAAAGGAAAGATTTTGATCAGCCATATGTTACTGGAAAGGAAATACGTGGAAAAAACGAAGAATGGGGCGTCGACGCAGTACTGATAATCAAGTGTCTACATGTTTATCTAGTACAATATTTATAACCACCAAGCGAGTACCTAATCGCTAAAACATATAGGCATAATAGTACTCTTTTGTCATTGTTGGTTTTAAGTAGACATTGGACTCGATTCCCTGGAACACAAACTAAACTAAATTATAGTGCCTCATTTTATTTCTGTTTCATTAAGAAAAGGTCAGATGATAGATTGATTGGAAATTTTGAATTGAATGAATAATTAGGGTGGATATATGGAGTACCTACCTTAATTTCACAGCTTATTGCTGACCAATTAACAAATTATTAGACAAATCAACTCTTGATCAATGGCCCCTGTGGATATATAAATATCGCCGGTGTGAGCCGTCTTCGAGGGAGATTTGATGCGAAGCCATGATGTGGCCACCATGCTGCGATATTTCAATGTTCTTTATGAATTATTCACTGAATGCACTTTTTACTACATAAATCACGCGCTTTTATTTAGTAAATGACACTATAAATAATTTCAAAGTTCAATGAAAAATGAACGTGACATTCATCTTAGCTTTCCCGTCAAACCTCCTATTAGATAAATCAGACGTGATTAAAATATGGCTTCTACAACACATCAACTTACGTCAGGCTCTGACTTCATAACGTTTACTTTTAAATGACATAGGTTTTATATCTGTACATCAGGATGGTCAGATAAATTTTCGGCATTCCTTGAGAATCAAAGTTCGGTTTTATACCAATTTTACAGTCAAGCCTTTATTGTTTGCGGTTTTTTAGTATAGAAACTCGACATCACAACTTTCTGCTCCACAACGTAAGTAACTGAATAAATGTTGTTGAACTGTCAAAACGAAAGCCATTTCTTCTATTACTCAATTACCTCGTAGGGTAGTAAAACCTTAAGGTCGTACCCTCACCAAATGACCTCGAGCATTTGCTCCCTCTTCACCGCGCCCCACCTCTACAATACTTCGCAAAATATTACTAGCGCCGTCTGGCGGACGAAGTACTTACAAATACAAGTTAAATTCATAGACCACAGAAGTAACAGACATGGCACTTTTATTTTTGTTTATTGGTGCGCCCAAAACTTTTTGTTATTATAGACTGAAACAAATGTTGACGACACTTCATAATTAAAATTTTGCGTATTTTATTGGAGTTTACTCCTTAAGAATCGATTTTCATATATAAGGCGCCCGGTATTAGAAAAATCCAAGGGGTAAAACCTACTAACGAGTAACGAATTTTAAGCGTTACTATTTTAGTGCGCACCTTTAGTCCGCAACTTTCTAATCTAAAAAAGTGGCATAATTATCTTTTTACAACTATATTTTGTTAGTTATTAAGATAATGTTATATTTAAAAAAAAAATAATTATAATAATTTAAAAAAAATGTTTATAATTTTTTTTTTATCATCAACTTTCTTAAAATTGGTTAAAATTTTCATAAATATGCATTTATATTTTTTTTTAATTTTTTATGCTTTATTTTATAAATAATTTTTAAAATAACAATAATATTTTTTTTCTCGTACTTAAGGAGTAAACTCCAGTCGTGCGTCGGAGCTGACACACACACTTTTTATTTTTTAACCGACTTCCCAAAAGTGTGGTTCTCAATTCGATTTATGTGTGCTTGCTGATAACTTTATCGTTAATGATGATGAAAGAGTATGCTGCCTATGTAATCTCATTGTTACCACGTCAGTGTCGATAATGGACATTCTAAGAAATTTAGGCCAATTATCTAAAATTGTAGGCACGCTTCGGGTGAAAACTTGATACTGGTATTTATATCGGATGATACTATAAAACCGTGAAGATTTGGGCCTGACCTGATGATGGAGATGACAGAGAATCAAGGGAATCCACATCGGAAGCAACTGTCATGTGTAATTATGTAAATATGTTATGACTGTAACTTCAGGGTTGGAAGTTAGTTTTGTAGATTGAAAGTTAGCTAAGTCAGATGGTCAAAGGGATAGAAAAATAATATAATAAAGGTTAATTTATCATTATTTATTATTTTAAAGGAAAACGTAATCAGGGTCAAATAAATTTCTGCAGACAGGAAACCTACATAAAAAAAAGATTTGATGTTTTTTTTGGGCTCAGGCAAGACTGAAATTATATTATTATTCTCGTTTAATAAAACAAATACGTAAATTGTAAAAAATAAAACTATCGTATAAAAAAAAAAACAAATACATATACCTACTATAATATTATTTACACAAAGCTTCCTTTTGCAGAAAAATAATAAACATCTGACTAATACAATATCCGGTCAGACTGGACGCTGACGGCAGCATATTTGGAAAAGGCCTGCAAGCAAACGACGTATTTCGTTTGCTTCAATTCCTATAAGACCACGATGAAAGTATGAGCATTTCTAGAAATAACGCAATGAAATAACACAACTTAAATTCAGTCTCTTGATTTTAATTGATTTTTGCATAACATGACGAGTGTTTGTACTATGTTAAAGTACAGTGTTGTAAATTGTTGAGGACTTCCCTCGACTATCTATTCATTTAAACCTATATGGGTGTAAAGTTGTCATCAATATAAATGAATAAATAAGTCCAAACACAAGGTAACTATTGTAAACCTTTGAGGAGTTCCCTTAACTGGCCTTTGTCTTCATCATCAGAGCTTTAATGACAATCACAACTCATTTAGGTGTAAAGTTCTTATCAATATAAATTTATTATGCACAAACACGAGGCAGCTATCAGTCCCTAATTTCCTTAACATGAGACTACCTTGAAGATATAATCTTTCTAATTAAAAAAAAAACATGTGGAACTCGGGAACTGCCGCGGTAAAGCTATCGCATAGCATTTTTTTATCAACTTATGCAATAGCGTATTTGACTAAAAAAAAACTTAATTAGTCCGTCAGTCAGATTTCCAAAAAATACTCATCATCATCATCATCATCATCATTTCAGCCGAAAGACGTCCACTGCTGGATATAGGCCTCCCCCAAGGTTCTCCACGACGCGACGCGACGACCGGTCCTGCGCCTCCCGCATCCAGCGGTTTCCCGCGATCTTCACCAGGTCGTCGGTCCACCTTGTCGGGGGCCTACCCAAAAAATACTAGACACATATTTTTTTCTTTTTTCATATAAACAAAAAATGAAGACGACACAGTGCTTTGAAAACTCGTGTGACGTCACTACACGCTACACTTTTTAGCGGCCAGTGACGTCACCAGCCATCACTCCTGATCTTTGATGCCTATTATATTTGTCAATTTTTATTGATTTGATAAAACAAAATATACGAAATGTAAAACGTATATAATAAATCTATCCAATATTTTTCTATAATCTGAATGACGGACTAATTAGTTTTTTTTAGTCAAATACCCTATTATTTATATTATAGTAAAGTTATCCGCAAACAAACATAAAAAACATATAACCTCCTCCCTTTTGAAATCGGTTAAAAAAACGAACACCAAAATGAATATCAATAACAGAGACACTTTATGATAGTATTATACTCTATGCGACATGCGGTGCGTGAGCGAGCAAGCAGATGCTTTCTCGCTCACGCGCCGACCGCTATGCTAGCGGACCGCGCGATGACGAACGACACGGGTTCCCCCTTCGAGAGCTTGTGGCATACTGAATCTCAATAGCTCGGGCAAGAGGCAAATGATGGGAAATACGCTCAGATAGTTGAAAAAATTTTTTGTTTTGGTCGTTTTAAAAAAATATTTCTACAATAATGTTCGTCATGAAATTGCCTATCCATTAGTGTAAGAACGCAATCTAATTAATGCTTACTTTTCGAGGAGATGCACGTTTTTGATAATTATTGCTCTTGTCAGAGGTTTCGTTGTGAAGGAATTATTTAAACATTATGCTTAGTAAAAAAAAAAAATCTACAATTTTGGAGCCAAGATTATGGAGAAAATTTCTGTATTTTTAATAAGTTGATATTTCGTTTGGATAAAGAGTAGATAGCTCCGAAAAACTACATAAAAACGGCCTGCGGTGCGTTTTTCCCCTGGAACCGCCTTAAGGCCGCTGCCTCGAATCTTGCGGGCAGCTGGGCGGCGGCGGCGGCGGCGAGTGAACGGCAGAATCTTATGCGTAAAATCAAACGGACCGGTTCTCGAAAACAGCGGGCAGCGAGCAGTGTACTTCTCGCGCTCGAATCTTGCGGGCAGCGAGCGGTGATCGAGCATTAGGAATAAATTTGAATCAAAAAAATGTTGCCGCCATTGTTCAGACATTTCTTTCACGAATAAAAACAAATATCTCGTCGACACAATCGTGAACACAACACTACGCGCCTATGGTAACGCGCGATCTGCCCGCTAGTTTCGAGAACAGGTTTTCGCTACCCGCCCGGCCCCCGCGCCGCTGCCGCCGCCGCCCCGCTGCCCGCAAGATTTAGCAGCGGCCTTACAATACCTGCTTTGTCTGCTCTCATTTCAACAACAACTTTATAAACACATGCTGTGGAGACACACACACTTGCCACAGAACACACAGACACACAAACCACAGATACAACACACACACTAAGAACTTGTGCTGGACGTACCATTCGCTGGACATATTTAAGTAGGTATCGACCCTTGTGAAAGCTACTTTACATATATCAAGACCGGGGAGATCGTATCAAAAACACACTGCCACTGTATGTGCCCTTGACACAGAAGTCATGTATTCAGATGTCTAATTAATGTCAGTCTACAGAAATCCTTTGGGATCTCACTTCGTCAACGAGTTTTAATATCAAGAACGTAATAATACGGATCAGCTGAACTAGTATTTATGTAATAATTTCTAAGTACTAAAGTTTTATATACTGGATACAAAAAATTTAGACAGAACAGTAGTAGATCAGTATAGACTTCTCGCATTTTAAACCAAATCATGCAAGCAAAAAGCGATCAACATCGTCCACTGCCCACGTTCAGGTTTTTCATCCAGGTTTTTCTCGCGATGGCAACAATATCGTATGCCCATTTCACTGCTCGAAAACTCTCATTTCGTATTCCAGCACCCTGATTATCATCATCATCATCATCTTAGCGTTAATCCCAGTCGCATCCGAAGCTTTTTCGGCTTTTGAATCTGGGGTCCGCATTACCAGCCTGACTGCAGATTTTGGCTAAACTTCGATATTTTCCGTGAAACGGCTGCCGTCTAACCTCCACAACCCGAAGGCGATAACGAAGCATTGCAGTTAAACCAATTTTTGGACTTTTGAGGGCTCCAACAACCCGTAACGACTGCCATTAGATGTTCGTATGGCAACCGGAATCAACGGTTTAACGTACTTTCCGAGGGACGACCAGACCAGTGGCAATATTCATATTTATCCATACAAATATTTGCAATGCGCGGGGATCAAACCCGCGCCTCCTTGCGCAGCGGCCGCGTTCGCTACCGCTATGCCACGGAGGCTGTCAACCTTTTTTTTTTTTTTTTTTTTTTTGTTGGGGTGGGAAATCATCAAATGACTTCTCCCGCTCTGGGCAGAGCGGAAGGGCGTGTCAGATTTTTACTGACTAAAACCCACCCGTGTTTCTTTACTTGCCTGTGCAACGGCCAGGGCCACGGTTTCTTGTTTAACCAACCCGCAACCCTGACCCAGGAGGCATCGGTCTTCGTGGACCCCGTCACGATGTGCTGACATCTCTTTGAGGCGCGCGTGAAACACGACGCGCCGTCGACTCGGGCCTGGTCCTTACCGAGCGGCGAGCTGCCCACTGTTCACCGCCCGCAGGCCCGCGCCTACGGTGGCTGGGAGTTTGGTGTCATCTCCCGACCAGGGCGTCTCCTGCGGTGGCTAGTGGCGTGAGGGCGCTGGGATTCCCGTTGCCTCACGCGCTCCGCCTCCTCCTTTGCCAGCATTACTGCTTCGCAGAAGGAGGTGACGGCCTGCCATGCACTCTCGCTCCGGACCATGGCCTGGACCAGGGTCGGACGCGAGAGATCACCGCCGATCGCCGCTACGAGGACACGGCGGTGCTCTACCCAAGCCGGGCAGACCTCCACCGTATGCTCCACCGTGTCCTCAGGGCGATCCACACAATGGTGACACCCTGGCGTTTCCTCCCGCCTTATACGAAACAGGAACCTCCCGAAACAACCGTGTCCGGTGAGGACCTGCGTCAGGCGGAAGGTGAGGGCGCCGTGGCGCCTGTCTAGCCACTCCTCAAAGAGGGGACTTACCGCCGCTATTGTGGCGTGCCCAGCACTGGGTTGCGACAATCGCATTCTCCATATCGCCATGAGATCCCGCCGGAGCTCTGTCCGCCGTACCGCGATTTCTCGCGGCAGCGGAGTTATACCCCGGCGTTTTGCCTCCTCTCGCCACTCCCATATGTGGGCGAGGACTTTGGCCTCCAGATCCCATGGCGGTAATCCGGCAAGGAGGCTCGCCGCCTCAGCGGAGACCGTGCGGTATCCCCGGATCAGCCGAATGGCCATGACCCTCTGGGACGCGGTCAGGCATCGGGCTGGTCGCTTCCTTAACGACCGCGCCCACACCGGTGCCCCATAAAGGGCCATGGACCGCAGGGCCCCCGCTTAGAGCCTCCGGCAGGAGGCGTTTGGTCCCCCCAGATTGGGGAGGAGCCGCCTTAGGGCAGCCCCGGCCCGTTCCAGGCTGTCAACCTGATACCCTGATTATGTAACACATTATTACTATAAATCGAAATCATTTTAAAGTATATTGCTAATCCATGGCTCCTTAAATCGAAAAAAGTATCTGCTTAACAATATAATTAACGGAATGAATATTGTTGAACGGTAAAATATGAAACACATTGTTACTGATATTGTATTATGGAATTGGCCTGCAGTCCGTCTTTTAAAAAAATTTATGATAAAGTTTCTATTAAAAAATTATCCGATTTGAGGTTTAGTTTATTCCACATGTGCGTGGACTTCTAGAACCTTTGTACTGTGCCGTCATTACTTTGTTAAGGCAATTAGGGATAGGTTTCACTGTTTTTTTTTTTTTGCGTTTAACATCATACGAGTCTTATAACCTTAGTGTGCCCTATGCCTAACTGTTAGGATAAGCTTACCTTCGCACGTATTCCATTCAGGAATGCGAGTCATTCCAAGCACGTAACTACTTATCGTTGTAAGGGTGTCATCTCACATGTTGCCTTAGTTGCAATGCTGCAGAAGGTCCTTGTTGGAACTAGATCAGGTGACATTGAAAAACGGAGCTTTAGAAGGATATACGATACATCATAAAACAAACGCCAAGATAATAGACCGCATTGGAAACACCACACTGCGCTCCAAAACATAAATTATTGTTGTTTCTCAAAAAGTCGTTAAGTATAGGTGTAAATGGGCTGGTCACGTCTGACTTACGCACAATAAGCTCTGGGCCAAAATCACCACCACGAAGAACCCAGACACAGCTAGAAAGTGTCGCGGCACCCTGTTGGAGATGGCGGGTCGAGCCGGGCAAAACCCTTGGATTGAAAGAGTTAGAAGTCATGGAGACAGGTCTTTGCCTAATAATTCGATGGTGCAGGCTGGCAGTAATAGTAGCAGAAGAATAAAAATTGACCATCCGATTTATAAAATACTAACTAAATGCCATTTAGGGAATCTTTCCATTATTCACTATACTAGATTTCTGTCATTGTCAATATCATTTGTAAATATTTTTATACTAATAGTCAATGCTGCCGCTTTTCTACCAAGCACTAGCTGTCTGGAATTTTTGCAGTACTGGGCCCATTTTTGTTTTTATTTCAACTTTTTATTTTTAGATTCTATCTGACGTGTGTGCTACATAAATAACTGTATTTTTCCTTTATGATTGAAAGAGCTTCGTATTAGAATAATTGCTTAAGGGTGGTGTGATGGGCATCATGCATTGATTTGTTTGTATGACTTGAACACCAAAGATTCATCAAATATTTTTCCCAATTTTCTGTCCAGAAAACTCGTTTCATGAAACTTTGGCCGCAGTTTTATTAGTTTTTACTTGCATACTTTCAAACATTGAGAAAATTAATTATTTCGCAAACACATGCGAAAATAAATAACTTAATGTAAACGAGAAAATATGAAATCAAATATCAGCTTATCATCACCATCATAATAACAGGTTTCAATTATTTAAATATGTAATTAACGCTCGAGACTTATTGCATTAATTAAGCGTCCACAATTCCACGTAATTACTGGGCGTCGGAGCTTAATAAAACAATAAAGCATCTACACTCATAATGAGTTCAAATGTGCCAGTAATGTTGACGCAATTTGTACAACTCTTTGGAAGGTAGTTGGAGAAGGAGACTGTTGAAAGGTGTTAATAACTCACATGTACTTACATTTAATTTAACTGTATTTTGATTTTTGTTACAGTCTTTGCTTCGGGACTCGTCGAGACTGATGTCGAAAATATTATAGTTTTTAGATTTTTAGCCCATTTCTTAGGATGTATGTTCCGAATTGGTGCAAAAATGGCTGAATTGAGTGGATAAAATTTGGATACTGATATTTTACAGCCTGGATTAACACTGGGTACTTTTGATCCCGATAGAAGCTTCCTGTAGGTTGATTCCCGACATCAACACGGGCGAAGTCTCAGGCAAAAGTACCTAATATTTATTAAAGTTTGACCAGAGAGAATGATTGATGTATAGTAAGAAATAACATGTTCCCGCTCATGGAGAATATTTCTTCATATTGGACCATACTTGGGAACCTAATGGTTATGGAGATAATGAAGGTCAAAGATTCATTTTTTTTTTCTTTTATGTGCGTATTAAATTGCGAGCAACCGTAAAAACCGATTTTTCACACCAAAACTAAAAGTTAAATTATTATTAGAAAACACAAATAATTTCAATAATTCATTCAAAAAATACGACATAACAAAAAATTTGCAACACAAGTGGCAGTGGGCCGGGCACATTGACCGATGCCCAATGGGGCCGACGGCTCGAGTGGCGACCACGTAACTGAAGACGCAGCGTGGGTAGGCCCCCGGCAAGGTGGACCGATGACGATACGGGAGGCGCAAGACCGGTCATCGGGAGGCCTATGTCCAGCAGTGGACGTCTTTCGGCTGAAATGATAATGATTCAAAAAACATTACTCACTCATCCTTTAAGGAAAAGGGAGGATCCCCCGACCAGACGGGTTGTTGATTTGGTCAATTACCTAACGACTGATGCCACGTCAATGGTCAAGATCCTCCACGTTACTTAGTTTGATGTACAGAATGCGTAGTTAGCGGTTGTGTGATGGCTTTTGGAGTGTCCTGTTTCACCACTGCTCAAATTTTTAGTTGCGGAATGTATATCGCAGCCGACTATCATAATTAGCCTGTCAATTCCAAGTTAGTCACATAAAATCAGCCTATTTAATAAATGGCCTAAGTATGAGTCAGCCGGTTCATTAAATATTATATTAGTCGTATCAGTTGAATATTTTTCTGGTTGCTAGTCGGACGGCGCCGTTTAGTAATAAGGCTCGGCTGGTAGGGCTAGCGGGATGACGCGCGTTGTTTCACGCGCGCCTCAAAGAGTTTTTTTTTATTAAATTATAAGCTAGCGCTTGACCGCAATCCCGCCTGCAGCAGCAGTAAGCCTGTTAGCAGTGATGCAATCGTTGATGGTAAAGCGCACCAGTTTATTAAAAGCCGATGATGTAACTTCACTCTAGCCTTGAAGACACTCAAATTGTAGTCCGACGGAAACACCGCCGCCGCCGGCAAGAGTTTTCATTACGTCGTATAGGGGTCCATGAAGACCATTGTCTCCTGCGTCAGGGTTGCGGATTGGTTAAAAAACAAACCGTGGCCCTGGCGCACAGGCAAGTGAAGGAACACGGTGGGTTTTAGTCAGTAAAAGTCTAACATACCCTTCCGCTCCACCCAGAGCGGGAGAGGTCAGTGGATGATTTCCCATCCAATATTTAAAAAAAAGGCTCGGATGGTAAATATTAATGAAACTAGTGCGGATATATGTAGGTACATACTGCAACTAAAAACGACCATACGTTTGAATTCTTTTACTTATTAAAATCAAACTTTACCCCGGTAAGTGCAACAACATGTATTTGATTCTATTGACAAAGTGATTCCAATTGCACACGCCCGCTCGAACCCTGATCGCCAGCAAAATAAAAAAGTGATATACGAGATTTAGAGGTCTCTAATACAATGTGGTATATGTGGGTCAATAGGCACTAGTATTGTTCCCGCGGGCACCGGGGGTGACGTCGTCTGCATATGGTTCCGGAGCCCGGACTGACTGCGCTAAATGTCACTAGAATTTAATTTTATATCGTATTATGGTATTCCGTTTCTTCTTTGGTTGTTTTAAAATCTTAGGAATATGGAATTAACAATTATGATATATATTTGTCGTCCTCCGTGGCGCAGCGGTCAACACGCCTGCCTGCGACATGGAGGCCCCGGGTTCGATCCCTGGCCAGGTCATGATGGGAAACGATCTTTTTCTGATTGGCCTGGGTCTTGGATGTTTATCTCTATATATATCTATTATAAAATATGGTATCGTTGAGTTAGTATCCCATAACACAAGTCTCGAACTTACTTTGGGGCTAGCTCAATCTGTGTGATTTGTCCGTATATATTTATTTATTTATATTTAGCAACTTTTATCCTGGTCATTAACACTGCTACATAATTTTCATCTATCCAGTAAAGTAAGGTCGTAAAAATATCCCGGTGAGTACGATCTAAACATAATCTACTATCACCAGAATGATACCGGAAAACCAAAAGAAACATTCCAATAATCTCCTGATAAACAGTATCGTTGTGGTATTAACATGAAATGGCATCATTCTGACGACCGTTACGTCCATTCTATGACTGTACCCTAATTACAACAAACAAACAAACAAAACCTTAGCAATACCATCGTTATATGCCGCTGAAAACCGTTTTCAGATAAGCACGTAAAACAACCACTTTACTGAAGGCCGCTGAAGACCTTTTACCCTTTAGAATTTTGTTAACTCCACACTTAGCTACACTTGTTTCAAATACATTGTACTTATATTACTAAAGTAAGTTCTAAATTAATACATTTTCGAGTTAAATTGTTCGAATTTCCAAGAATCAAGACAATATTAGATTAAAGTGCCTGTTTGGTCTAGTGGTTACAAGCGCTACTGTTGAACATGAGGTCAAGGTTCCATTCCTAGGTCTGGTAAATAAGTTTATTTCATATTGCCTTTTTCAGTAGCAGACCGGAGTCTTTGCTCAGTCGAGGGCAATCGGTTCATGGGGGCTTCATAAACTTCACCCTATGCTGTAAGGAAAAACAAGGTTCTGCAAATAATGTTATATTATTTTTGAACTTTTGAGCAGAAGCCCGATAGACCTTCAGGGTTGCAAGTTGTTTAAAAAAGAAACCATGGCCCTGGCGCACAGGTAAGTGAATAAAATACCGGTGGGTTTTAGTGAGTAAAAGTTTGACACGCCCTTCCACTCCGCCCAGAGCGGGAAAGGTCATTTGATGATTTCCCATTTTAAAAAAGAGCCTGTACCTATTTAGCTATGTTAACAAATACAATGATTTGATTTGATTAAAGAATGATATCCAAGATTAACGGATTTACATGCTTTTCGATGTATGAAGGTGTCTTTATGGTCAGCCACCCACGCACTAGCCGCAGAAAGCGTAGCTAAAGCTAATCGATCAACTATTAGTACGTGCATCTATCTTTAATAAGCCTGAAATACCTCATAAAATTTGTTACACAATAAACTAAACTCATTTAATATCCGCAAACCCAATATTTCAAAGGGTATTACGCCGAAATTTAGTACCGTTCATCCTGGTTACGCTGGAATTTGACCCCAGACTAGTTGCGAAAAAGGAAGACGAACAAGTTACCTAACTAATAACGTAAAGAGGTCTCTTAAAGTTATTATTTTAAGATAAATTTCGGCATAAAAATCGGTAGTTACTATATTATAAACTTGACCTGAAATATGGACTATAACAATCAATTATGAATCAATTCATTTGGAAATTACGCCAGTGAAGCGAAACCTCCGTACATGGGATTAAACAAAATTCAATTCTATGGCTAAAACGTTACGCTTGGTATTTGGTTAAGGAAGCGTAAAATTAAGCCCTGTTTAAAATAATTTGTTGATTAATTATTGTGAAAATATTATTAATCATCGACATCGGTAACAATAGCATAATCTTGCCCTTTGGCTAATATCTCCCTTATAGTTAAAATCTAAGGGAATAAAACCTAAAAACAAATGAAATAATATATGCGAGTATACTAGTATTTCCCTTTTATACTACTACGTTTCTGCTAGGAATGCTGTAGAACTGACATCTGAAATCAGGATGTCTTCTCGACAAGCTGCCAAATTGGATGAAATTACTCAAACCTAGAAGCATTCACTGAACGAAACTTGGCTATAACACCACATAAACCAACCAAAAAAAAAACCTAACTGACTTATTGTTAAGTACAAAAATGTTAGTATTCTATTACTGATTTTTTGAACGATGTTTTATGATGCTTCTATTTTATGCTTATTGAAATTGTAACGTGACATTTAATTATATTTCACCTTTTATTTGTACTTTGACAATTGAAAACATATTCTTCATATTGAATCGAAAACATATAGAATAGTTTTTCTAAAATCATTCCTTATTATCAATACCCTATATTTTCGAAGTAAGAGAATTAAAATTTAAAATATATGCAGTATGTCAGTATATCTACAAGTGTAATAATGTATGAATAGAAATCATTATCTTTTGGGGTTAAAATAACATGTTCAAATAACTAATTCCACGCGACCGAAGTCGCGGGCGGTCGCTATTATTTATGTAATCCGCTGCGACGCTGTTGGAGCATTTGCATGATCTATAAAAGGCCTCTTCACACTGTTCACGTCAATAGATACCGCTTTACAATGCTCAGTTCCGCTAATTCAAACTAAGATCGCGGGTCGAAATATCCTTGGACCTTGGACTCTTGGACTTAGGCCTTGGACCTTGGACTTGGACCTTAGACTTGGGCCTTGGACTTGGACCTTCGAACTTGGACTTGACCTTTGAGCTTGGACTTGGACTTTCGACCTTGGACTGGGACCTTGGACTTGGATCTTGACCTTGGACTTGCTACACATCAACCTATATATTTCCAGTTATAGTTAAGATCGGCTTATATAGGTTTTTCGTGTAATCAAAAGTCAAATTAAGCTGGATATATATGTCTTGATGGGTAATCATGCGTACAAAGGGCCTTAGACGGAAAACGGATAATACAGAAAAGGCCTGACTCCTGAATGGTCACGGTCGAAAGAATGAAATGGAATTTTTCAATTTTGTTAATTAATTTTGCTTGTTTGCCTTTCCTGATCGAATATTTTTCGTCCGTAAACTTGATTCTTTTAATTTTGTTTTTTTAGGATGTAAGTAGGATTAAGTATCTACTTTTTGTTTTGTTATGTAATCCTATTAAGCTTGCTTGGTGGAATGGGATCCTTTATTATTTTGATGGATAAATTTCATTGTATTAGCTTTAATCAGGGGCGTATGCTCGGTATAGTACAGATATTACTTTAAAGTAAGCATCTTTGAACTAGTCTGTTGATTACACTTAATACATGACATAAGCGTGAGCATCATTTAGCATTTATATCCTCATTCTATTAAGTCGCAGTTTCTTCTAACTAAACTTAACTTCGTGTTTCACGCGCGCCTCAAAGAGATGTCAGCACGTCGTGACGGGGTCCACCAAGACCGATACCTCCTGGATCAGGGTTGCGGGTTGGTTAAACAAGAAACCGTGGCCCTGGCCGTCGCACAGGCAAGTGAAGAAACACGGGTGGGTTTTAGTCAGTAAAAGTCTGATCATTTTATTTTACGAGAGTTTGTGTAATATAGGAATCTATACATATAAATAAAATTTGTCGTTATGTTTAAACAACTATTTGCTAAGTGCCTAAATATATATATATATATATATATATATATATATATATATATATATATATATATATTTTTAGAATTTGTTTAAACAAGTAATTACACACTATTGAATGTTGCATTCGTATCTATGCCTAGCTATCGATATGTAGATGAGCACACATACAGTCCACAGAAATGATTTGTCAAGTCAGTTGAAAATAAATCTTCGCAACAAACACACGTCTATTTTTTCCAAAAACCTGAGTAAACCAAATACAACCTTGTTGCTTTAAACAAATTAATGTATCTATTTCCGGCTAATCTCTACAATGGTCGAACCAATTGGCATTACTATAGTTTTTATCCTTAGCAAACCTGGACTTTAAGCCTGTAATCGCCAACCCGCTTTGAGCAAGCGTGGTGATTACGCTCAATCATTCTCTGTATGAGAGGAGACCTGTGCCCAGGAGTGGGACGATAATTACCAATAATATAATTTACTGATTCGTTACCATAATAATATTTTCTAGTATAAATAGGAGCTGATTTACCAACTAATTAGATACCCACGTAATTAGTATAATAATAATTATTATAGTGATTAATAGTAATTATTATATAAATTATATTATAGTACCTACGTCAAAGACCTTTGATATTAATTTATCGCCATCAGTTACGCAATAAAACTGCTAAGTACGGTTCAAATTTCTTTTAAACGAAAATGTTGTGCCATTGACAAAGGGTTCTTTATAAGGTTTAGATGCGACCGCTGCCAGCAAAAGGAACAAAGCGACGAAGCCTTTGTACTTGGAGGAACAGGCCTTTATTAAAAGCCCTCTCTACATCTTATATAACGTTTCAAAATTGACGGAACTTATTCAGGGTGTGTGTATCTTTCAGGTGACAACACAGTAAATTTCGTCTCAAGCTTCTAGTATTTTGGCTTTTATCGTTAACGTTCTGAACACAGCTGTGTTAAGTCGTTTTTATGAGGTTATAATGTTTTAAGTATTGTAATAAAACTGTGAACTTTTTCATTATAAACCAAATTATTCCTACAAAAACGATAGAAATATTTCACTTATTAATTTTTTTTTTTTTAAGAACTCATAGAATACTGATAATAGAAATTCTAGTTACGAACCTACTTTATTTTAATACTAATCAATTATTGTCCCGCGCCGTCCATTGTGCCTGAGAATAGACGGCACCGTCGAGGCCAGCTTAGAAAAAGGAAGCTAAACTATCTAGAAGTGTACTGCAAGGATTGAATCAAGGAGGATATAGATAAGAATTGGGGGAGGCCTGTAATCAGCAGTGTTCACAGTGTATTAGCACTGAAAAAACAATTATTTCGTCATTCATTCATCAAACATTAACGTCCTGTGGTAAGAGCTTGTTGGCATGCATGTCATCTCTTATAACGTCAAGCCAGCACTTCTTTGGTCTACCCCGCTTGTTCCGGCCCGGCGGAGGCGCTATGGCAAGACATTTGTTACCCACGTACCATGCCGGTTTCCGTAAGACGTGGCCGTACCAGCATAGGCGACCTTCCTGCAGTTTGTCTGCAATGTCACGGACACGAAGGCTGCCCCGGATGCGGGAGTTCCTGATGCGGTCTTTCCGCGTAACTCCACACATCCACCGCAGCATATTCATCTCCGTGACACGCAGCTCCTGCTTGTGTCGCTCAAGCACAGGCTACGCCTCACTGCCATACAGGAGAACAGGTCTAATGATGGTTTTATAGACTTGTCCCTTAAGCTTAACCGGTATTTTGGGGTCACAAGTGACACCTGTCACCTCACGCCATTTCGCCCAAGCTGCGGAAATACGTGCCTTGACGTCGCAATCAATGTCGCCGGACGCGTGAAGCACAGACCCCAAGTATTTAAACTGGTCCATGCGCTCGACCATGTCTCCGCCTATGCGCACAGACATGGGGTCTGTCGTGTTGCTGGCCAAGTATACGGTCTTCGACACGTTGAGTTTCAGACCTCCGTTCTCAAGCGAGTCCTTCCACGCATTCACACGCCGCACCAACCGTTCCCTGTCCTCGTCCGCCAGCGCGATATCGTCAGCATACATGAGTAGCCAGAGAGGCTGCTCATGTGAGTCCTTGATGCTGTCCGACAAAACGTCTAATATCACGCTGAACAGAAACGGACTAAGGACGGATCCCTGGTGGACTCCGACGGTGATGGGGAAGGGTTTAGTGTCGCCAACAGCGGTCCTGACAACGGAATCTGAATTGAGGTACATGTCTCGAATTATGTCGACATAGGTTTCAGGTACCCTTTTGGACCTCAGTGCCCACCAGATCACCCCGCGAGGGACACAGTCGAAGGCCTTCTGCATATCTAGAAAGAGCATATGCAGAGGCGTGTTCTTCGATCTGCATCTCTCCATGGCGATCCTTAGTGCGAAGATAGGGTCCATGGTTCCGTACCCTGGCCGAAACCCATATTGACACTCCGAGACAGCACACTCCTGCCGGATTCGGGAGTCTACGATCCTCTCAAAGATTTTCATGGTGTGGGACATGACCTTGATACCGCGATAGTTGCCACACTCCTGAACCGAGCCCTTGCCTTTAAAGACTGGAGTAATTATACTCAGCCTCCATTGACTCGGGATTTTGCCGGTCAGGAGCACGCGATTGAAAAAGTTAGTTAGCATGCCCACACCGCGAGAACCCATCGCCTTCCAGGCCTCAATGGGGACTCCGTCAGCTCCGACAGCTTTCCGATTCCCCATACGACGAAGAGCCGTTTGGACTTCCTCAGGCGTTATCACAGGCACTAATCCAAGGTTCGGAGGGAGTTCCGGTGTCTGCACCTCTTGATGCCGCTTGTTCAGCAGCTCGTGAAAGTACGAGCGCCATCTCTCCCTCACCGCGAGGTCCTCGCATAGCAGGTTGCCATTTGGGTCTTTTACACAGCGGCACTTGGATATATCCTGTGCCGGTTTGACCCTGGAACGTGCCAACTTGTAAATGAGCTTTTGCCCCTCAGACGATTCCAACTTCTCGTAGAGAGGTTGCAAGTGGTCTCGTCTGGCTCTGGCTACAGCTCTTTTGGTGGCACGTTTGGAAACCTTGTATGCGTTGCGATCTTCAGGAGATCCGGTCGCTTGCCACGTTCTGAAGAGGGCTTTCTTCACCTTAGTCTCCCTCTGGACTGTGTCGTCCCACCACCAGGTTTCCTTGTCACGTTTGCGGCCGCCCTTAGAGACGCCGAGTACCACCCGCGCCGCCCCCGTAATAGCTGCCTGGATCCTGTCCCAGTGGTCTTGCACAGGTTCTCCGTCGGTACCGACGCACTTGTCGCCAATAACCGACGCAAAATCCTGGGACCTGTTTTCATCAAGCAGCCACCACCGGATCTGGCGCCGACAGTCCTCTACACGTCTACGTTGGGCCTTTACGCAGAGGTCCATGACAAGGAGACGGTGTTGTGCAGTGAGACTCTCACCGGGTATGACTTTGCAGTTGGCTACTTTGCCGATGTGGTGCCTCCTAGTTAGTAGAAAATCGATCTGGGTAGCGCTTCGCCCGCTCCGGTAGGTGACAAGGTGCTCCGGCTTCTTTTTGAAGTAGGTGTTCACGATTGCAAGGTCCGCAGCCGCACACATTCGGAGAATGCTGTCTCCTTCCGCGTTGCGGCTACCGTACCCAAAGCCACCGTGAACACGCTCAAACTCGCCACACCTCTCACCCACATGACCGTTCAAATCACCACCCAGAACGATTCCCTGGGATAACGGAATCCCGCGAAGCAATCCTTCGAGCTGGGTCCAAAACAGCATCCTTTCGGCTTCACTGCACCCGGCCTGTGGAGCGTAGGCACTTATCAAGTGGGTTATAACCCCATTGACAAGCACCCGCACCGACATTAGCCGATCGCTGATGCGATTCACCTCCAAGACGTCATCCTGGAGCTCGTCAGACAACACCACGGCGACCCCATTTCTCCCACTAGGTGCACCCGTGTAGATCAGCTTGTAGCCATTCCCAATAAGCCGGGATCTGCTGCCTTTCCACCGAGTCTCCTGCAGGAACGCCACGGCCACCCTCCGCCTGTGGAGAGTTTCGGCCAGCTCTCTCGCGCGTCCAGTTAGCGTGCCAACGTTCCACGACGCGAAACGGATTTTCATGGATTGGGCTCGCTTCTTCAGCCGTGTCCGCCTCTGACACGGTAGCCCTAGCCCACAGGTCACAGGAGTCGGGCGAGGCTCCTGCGCGCCGTTTTGCGGCGGCGCCCTAGCTGTGACATGTGCATTTCTTATTTTCCTCACCATGATTGATTGGCTTGTTTGGCTTATTACGAGTGCGACTGCCGTCTGACCACTCAACCCCGAAGGGAAAGCCGGCGTCAGAGCCACGTTCGTGAGTCAGCAGGTGCACCGTCTGGCAGGTGGGGTTGACTTGGGTCCCAGAGATGGAGGTGGGACCCCAAAGCACCCAAGCAGTCCAAGGCCAAGGTGGCTGCTAGAAAACTTGGCATCATCGCAAAGGTCCGGCGGTACTTCACACCAGGGCAGCTTCTAATGTTGTACAAAGTACAGGTTCGCTCGTTTGTGGAGTACTGCAGCCACATTTGGGCTGGTGATGCGAAATGTCACCTGGCTACTTTGGATTCAGTGGAGAGGCGTGCGAATAGGCTGATTGGCGACCCAGATTTAAGTCGAAATGGTCTCCAAAGACTGGAGCACAGGCGTACCTTACGTTGTTGACACCACTACGATCCGGAGGAAGCGTTTCGCTTCTTCTTTTATACCGCGTACATCGAGAGACTGGAACAATTTGCCGGCGACGGTGTTTCCGTCGCACTACAATTTGAGTGTCTTCAAGGCTATAGTGAATAGGTTTTTTAATAAACTAGCGCGCTTTATCATCAACGATTGCGTCACTGCTTACCATCAGGAGGGATTGCGGTCAAGCGCTAGTCTATATTTTATAAATTATAGACAGATAAATAGATAAATTATAGGTTCGAGGAAATCTCATCTCCCAAAAGCTGAAGGCGGTCGGTGCACTCCAAGGATACATTCTGAAAAGTAGAAGCCAAGGTGAACGGGCTCCTTTTGGCGGTGAAAAATCGTTCTGGGAAATAATCTGACATTTCCAACGTCGACATCGTTCCGCATGAAAAGAGACCGCATGAGAAGAGGTCTTACCCCGCAGTGGGACAGCTTCCACTGCAGGAAAGACTCTTTAAAAATAATTGTATAAACTTATTATCGTGGCACCTGCCGCACAGGTAAATGAAGGTATACGGGTGAGTTTTGATCAGTAAAAGTCTGACACGCCGTTTTGCTCCACTCAGAGCGAGACAGGTCAATCGATAAACAAATTATTGGTTACCCGTATTGGAACTTACATCCTTATTCATGAGAGGCCAGGCCATAAACGGCAGGTATTTATAAATATGTTACCCACATATTTATAAATACCAACGTGGGCAAAACATTCTGAAATGAATCTAAATTTAAAGAACAATATAAAGTATTTAAATACTTATATTTCTCATAATTTTCTCCGACCCCGAACGAAATTCCTATGGCCCCAATTATTTATCAAGTTGAGACTTTAATATACCATGGGTACCTACCTGGCGTTTAATAAAACAAGCAGCAAAATAACTTTGTTAAATAAATAATAGGTTTATATTTAATCCTCGGAGCGCAACCGTCAATGCCAACCTCTGGTTAATATGCAGCAAAGGGTTTCTGTGAGAGATTAGCCATTCAAGCAATTTTGAGTTGCTTACCCCTGCAATCTGTGCTTCTAAGTCCGTTATCCCACAACAAAATGATGTATACACCTACATATATAGAAATGTTTCGCAAGTCTTACAAAGGATTGAACTTCTTGAAGTTGTTCACCACGGATTGGGATTCATTATGTATTTAGAAGAGATATAATTCAGCTACTGTGTTCTCAAAACCGCCTCGTATTTTATGAAACAACTTTTAAACCCTTTCCAATTAATGACTATTTTTTTTAATAATAATAACTAAATGGTTCACCGCAATCCTGCCTGATGGTAAGCAGTGATGCAATTGTTGGTGATAAAGCGTGCTAGTTTATTAAGCTTATTCACTCAACTTAGTAAATAAGAAGAAATGCGGCAGTCGAGCCAGTTGATGCAATGTTAAACCCAACAACACGACCAGCCATGCTGCGCCAGAGGGAGATTTATCTGGAGACTCTCCACGACCAAACTCCCAACACAACAACATTTGGCGCATCGCACCCAGCACACATCGTAACACAACTGCTCAGACCCGTCCTCCGTAGGGCTTCAGCATACCTCATACCGCAACACGACGAATCGCTTGCTGGCAACACTTTGTCTGGTGGGTGGTAACTTCTGTTGGCAGCCGATATTATGGCCTACCACCGAGAAAATGGCATTCGTTTATTTAACTGTAGCCTTAATGCGTGGAGGAAAACAAAACTATAAAACTTTTACATGATGTGTACCAAATTTTATGGTGCCTATCATGTGGAGTTCATCAATCCTATATATTATAACACCTTTGACAGTCGTTACGAGTAGTCAGAAACCTGACGAGCGATGACGATTTATAAGACTTTACCAAGGGCCCTGCATTGCGTTAACCTGCCCTATAACTGGATCTTACGTCTAAAAAGTAATCGCTCCATGTAAAATACTGATACTCTGCAGCTGGATACAGTTAAATTGGAAACGGATTCCCAAATAGTTGAGAAAAGGCTACAGAGGTTAAATTTTTGGTAATGTATACTTCTCTCTGCGCGATAGAATCAGAAATAAGGAAATCCGCAGAAGAACCAAAGTCACCGACATAACTCTTCGAGTCGCTAAAATTTAGTGGCAGTGGGCGGGGCTCATTGCTCGTAGAACCAATGGCCGTCATTAGGCCAGTTAGGTTCTGGAGTGGCGGCCACATATTGGAAGACGCAGCGTAGGGAGGCCCCCAATAAGGTGGACTGATGAACTGGTGAAGGTTGCCGGAAGCCGATGGATGCTGGCAGCAAAAGACAGATCATCTTAGCAAGCCTTGGTGGGAGGCCTTTTCCAGCAGTGGACCTCTATAGGCTGAAGAAGAAGAAGAAGTATATTTACAATATTTCCTATTTGATTGTTTCTTTTATTTACTTACATGAAATCGTATACTGCATCGGTTGACGTCATCACGTCAACACCTCTGAATACTAGCGCTGTGATCTTAGTCTTATGCTGGAGCGATGACCCGTTTGCGTGGACGTGACGCAGTTATCCCCAACCTGTTATTTTTTGCTTGTTTTATTTTTATCTGTCATAATTATTACATACTAGCTTTCCCCCGCGGCTTAGCCCGCGTGGAATTCGGTTATATCGCGCTTTTTATATATATCCTTCAGGAATATCAAATTTTTCAATAAAAGATAGCCTATGTCCTTTCTCAGGGTCTAAAGATTGTCTGTGGCAAATTTCATCAAAATCTGTTGGGAGGTTTAAGCGGAAAAGCGTAACAGACAGACAGAAAGACAGACAGAGTTACTTTCGCATTTATAATATTAGTATGGATAAATACTTTGTTTCTTTTATTTTTCTCTCAAAATGCCAAATAATTTCTAAATGTACGGGCGCTTTGATAGAAATCGTAAATATATCTAGACCTATTTGACTGTTTATAAGTTTATAATAACCTAAGGCAATCTAAGGCATTTCCTGAAATAAATCGAGGTCGGATTTCTTATACAAATATTATGGCGAATATTTTACAGCACCCCCTAAACTTAAAAGCACGAGCTGATAGCAGTGATTGTCTAGAAGTAACGAGTACGAGTCGCGATACAGGCGAGGTGAGGTGATGGCGCGGAATCGAGGCGGGGGGCGGCGCAGGCATTGTGCCCGGCTGCGATGCAACTTCTACACCAATTTGAAGATTTTTCAAACGTAACCGTATTTACAAAGCTAAATTGTATTAAGGATACATAATTACATGTGCCTCGGCTCCACATAGAGACAATACCTTGACCAAGCCAAAACGCAGCCCGCCGCGATTGTGCCTCGATTTACCAGTAAGCGATGCGTCTTCGAGGTTATAGCTTCGAACCCCGACAGGTGCTCTAGTTTGTATAAATTATTTCATTACTGCTACGTTTTTAAAATGTTGAAGGAAAACATCGCGAAGAAAACCGCATGCCTTAGAACCTTTAAAGACATGTGATTTCTACCAACCTATACTGGGCCCGAGTGGTCGATTATGGCCCACTTCGTCTTACACAAAAGGAGGTCTCTATCCCAGCCATGGGATCTCCTTCTTCTGAGATTGATCATGCTAAGCATCAAAGTTCGGATGAAGTCATCATCATAATCATTTCAGCCGAAAGACGACCACTGCTGGCCATAGGCCTCCTCCAAGGATCTTCACGACGACCAGTCCCATCTCTCCCGCAACCAGCGGTTTCCCGCGACCTTCACCAGGTCGTTGGTCCACCTTATCGGTGGCCTACCCACGCTGCGTCTTTCGGAAAGCAGCCTAGTAAAGTTGGATTCGACGTGTGATCTCTTTTTTAAAGTTGGATCTACCTAACTTCATAATTTTCCTAGGTAAACGTAACTGTCAACAACTTTGAGAACAGAGTCTTCGATCTTTATAGGAGTACGTCTCCTATAAAGATCGGAGACTCTATTCTCGTATTTCTCTATGCTGTACCGACGTATAGCATGGGTATGAAGATAAAGTAATTGAAGAAGGATGAAGTAATTGAGGGAAATACGAAAAAAGGGGAAATTATTTACAACGAATTCGCTTCGTAAGTTACTTAAATTACTCATTTTTATTAGGTAATAGCCAAAAAAGAGATTTGCAAAATAATCGCGTTCTTGCGCCTTCATTAAATCCTACGTCTGCAATTAAGAAAGGGGCACTCTCGAATTGTAAACTGATTATACTTACAATGAAGCTGTAATGCCCTCATTACCCTCGCCCCTCCCCTTCATTTGCGTAAATAAATGTTATTATGGACGAAACAAAATGTTTGTTTCTATTACGTTTGCCAGACGAGAGCGACATGTTGTTTGAGATGTTTATGATAAATAAACGAACAAAATTAGTTAATAAGTCTTTCAATTCCCATGACATTAATTTGCAATCAGTATATGCTATCTATAAATAAATATATACGGACAAATCACACAAATTGAGCTAGCCCCAAAGTAAGTTCGAGACTTGTGTTATGGGATACTAACTCGACGATACTATATTAATAGATACATATGTATATAGATAAACATCCAAGACCCAGGCCAATCAGGAGAAGGTCGTTTTTCCATCATGACCTGGCCGGGGATTGAACCCGGGGCCTCCACGTCGTAGGCAGGCGTGTTGACCGCTGTGCCACGGAGGACGACAAATTATAAAAAACTCCGTGAATAACTTGTACATACATACATACATTATCGTAAAAAAAAAACCTAAAAAGCCATACACATTAAGGAAATACTTTTCATATTTGGGCAAAGGAGCTTTTAAAGCTAGATTAACAAAAGCTGCGTTTATAATATCATTAGTGGTATAACAAACGGGTGTAATGTGGAAACCGCGGATTTGTTCGCATAAGCGGATTGCACGGTTTGGGAAAATGCTCTCGCCTTTGGACTGAGGTTGCTAATTGTTCGTGCCAGGTGCTGTATTTTTGGTAACACCAACAAGGATCATTCCTTTTTAATTACATCTTGCGTATATTTTTCAAATTTCCTTACATATCTGATGTTTTTTTTTTCGATGATAGTGTGTTTGCAAAATGCAAGAATTAAACATATACAATACTACATTAACATAAAAACTTAAAATACTATAAATACATATAAGATAATTATCTACAGCTAATTTACACGAAGTTTCGGCGTCGTGTTTTGCTGAGTGGTGTTACATAACAGGCCACGGAACCTGCTGTACACAACACTTATCAGCCAGAACTCTTCTTTGAATAATTTCTCTGATGTGTCGGAACGCGCACCATGAACGACTTGAAATTCGTGTTGTAACGCGGCTCCAACCTCTCGAACCTCAAAGTCCAGTTGGGCTTGATACGCAGATGCTCCACGACCTCCTCAACCTTCGTGGAGGGGCGCGGTCTGGACACATCGTCGGTAGGTACTGCAAGCTGGACGCAGCAGAATATTGGGTCTTAAATTTAATTTAGTATGTGAACAAGAGAATCGGGGCAAGCATCAATTATTTTTAGTAGATTGAAGTTTCTTCTTCTTCTTCAGCCTATAGATGTCCACTGCTGGACAAAGGCCTCCCCCAAGGCTTTCCACGCTGACCGGTCTTGTGCTGCCCGCCTCCATCGACTTCCCGCCGACCTTCACCAGGTCATGCGTCCACATTGTTAGGGGACTCCCTACGCTGCGTCTTCCAGTACGCAGCTGCCACTCCAGAACCTTACTGCCCCATCGGCCATCGGTTCTACGAGCAATGTGCCTTGCCCACTGCCACTTAAGTTTAGCGACTCGAACAGCTATGTCGGTGACTTTGGTTCTTCTGCGGATCTCCTCATTTCTGATTCGATCACGCAGAGAAACTCCGAGCATAGCTCTTTCCATTACCCTTTGTGTGACTCTGAGCCTTCGTATGAGGCCCATTGTGAGCCACTACGTTTCAGTTCCGTAAGTCATCACTGGCAACATACACCGGTCAAAGACTTTAGTCTTAAGACACTGTGGTATCTTGGACGACGAGAAGATGTAGCGTAGCTTCCCGAACGCTGCCCAGCCGAGCGGGATTCGACGAGACACCTCTTTCTCGAAGTTGGTCCTACCTAGTTGGACTGTTTGTCCCATGCATATACATTTATACTCGTAAACAACTTCGTGTGCAGAGCAACCAACTAGAATTGGAGTGGGTGCGACATGAGAGTTCGACATGATTTTCGTCTTATCCATGTTCATCTTTAGACCCACTTATTGGAAAGCTCTGCTGAGGTCATTGAGAATTTTGCCAGGAGCTTGAAGACATCTTCCAACGCAGCAGTGAACAATTTGGGAGATATGACATCTCCTTGTCTCACTCCACGCTGGAGTTGGATCGGTTTCGATTCTTCGTCCTGGAGACGGACTGACATGGTGGCGTTTTTGTACAACTTTATCACCTCAATGTAACGATAGTCAATGTGGCACCGCTGGAAAGACTGTAGCACCGCCCAAGTTTCGATCGAATCGTAGGCCTTCTCATAGTCCACAAACGCCAAGCAAAGTGGTTTTCATAGTGGTTTAGTGGGGTCCTCGGACTTCTGTATAACTTGCCGCAGAGTATGTATGTGGTCTATGGTGCTAAAGCCGTTTCGGAAGCCTGCTTATTCGGGAGGCTGGAAGTCGTCGAACCTGCGAAAGAGACGATTCGTGATGACTCTAGAAAACAGATTATAGACATGGCTCAGGGGGGATCCTGTAGTGTTTCAGGAGGGTATTTTCACCTTTTTCGTAAAACAACACCACCACGCTCCTGTGCCACGCCTTAGGCGCTTCGATTTTAAGAATTATGGAATTAAATAGCTTCTGAAGCGCTTTAAAAACCGGTTTGCAACCCGCTTTCAGAAGCTCAGCCGTAATTCCATCATCTCCAGACGCCTTATCGCTCTTGAGCTGTTTCAGGGCCATATTAATCTAGTGAAGGAATTTGAAGCTTCGATGTATAGTTTAATGGACTGTAGTTGCACTGGTAAATTAATAAAAACCACGAGATGCGATACAAGACGTGCGGTTTATTCAGAACTTGACACAAGAGAGAGTATGACAGACAAAACACCATGTTGCCATACATAAATATACATTGAATGTTGCCATACATAAACACAAAATTAATGTTGGTTTCCCAACATCTAGTACAGGCTGACGTGCGGGATATCGTCGGTGTAGTGTCGGGTTAAACTGGCTCTAAAATCATTAGCCAGGCTTACAACAGGTGCATGTGTTGATGTGTATAACTCTCCGTAGAATTTCTCAATCTCACTCAAAAGCTCGGGCTTGGAAGTGACGATCCTACCATCCCCAGACTTCAGCTTCGCAAGTAGGCTCTGTCCAACAGACAAATCTCGTGCGAACACTTTGGACACCTTGTTCCGCTCGATAGCCTCTTTAATACAATTTGTATTAAATTGGAGTATATCGTGAGTCATAGACTTTGAGATTTGTCTGTTAAGGCATCTGATATGCGAAGCGTCATCAGGGGATTTTAAGACCACCTTCCGTCTTTATTCCGTTAGCCGACGGGTGGGACCGGAGATCTTCTTCTGTCCTTTTGAACGGAGGATTTTGTAGAACTTGGACCCTTCCGTTTGGAGAGTTTCCAGAAACCTGTTGTTATAGTCATCCACGTGTACGCATTCACCGAGGCATTCGAAGTGATTTTGCATTTCGATCTGAAATCTTTCGGGGTTTTGGAGTTGGGTTGACGCTGGACAGAGCGTAGACTTCATAAGTCGGGAGCGTTCGAGCCTAATGTTGAGGTTCAAGTTGCCTCTAACAATACGGTGATCATTCCCGGTTTTAACCGCATCGATCACGGAGACATCGTTGAACACTTGCCTTCTCGTTGACATTATGAAATCTATTTCGTTTTTGGTCTGACCATCGGGTCTAATCCAGGTCCACTTGCGGTGCAAAGGTTTCTTGAAAAAAGAATTCATTGATTAAAGTTTAATCCTTAAGAATATGTAGGAAATGCAGCAAAAAGAATAAATAATACACATAACATTTCTCATAGATCATTCTATCTGCCACATTACGGAATATGTTTTTAAATGAAATAAAGCTTCTCTCTATTTTGTTTATATATTTATTTATTTATTTAAGGCACATCAACAACACAAACACAAACATGGTTAATTAACATTGCAAAGGTCTTATCCTAGTGTTAGTGTCAATAACAGACGTGCACAACATTCGCGTAAAAATAAAACTTACATTATGAAAATTAATGTTCTAAATTACGAAGTGAACAACCAGATACAATAACAATAAATTGAATTTAAGATGTCAAAAAAATACAATAATAAGATTTAAATCTAGTCAATAATAATTGAGAATTAATTCATTAACATTGGATATAATAAAGTAATGTGACAAAAAATATATGTATAGTAAAATTATGTACAATGATGACGAAATATGAGAATGCACAACAAATACAACACTAATTACAATTTTGTTTAGGTTTAGGTTTCCCTTTCCCTTCCAACAACTTTTGTCGTAGCCGAGTGGGGTGGTCATGAAAAATATCCAGGTCAAGCATGTTGCACCAAGCGTTATATGTTGATGGCAGCCTTGCAATTGGGGAATTCAACCCTAGATTTGTTCTATATCGGGGGACATTAAACAAGTCGCTACATTTTCTTCGCGCGTTTATTTTAGGGACGCATATTGCGACGCGTTCTAACAGGTTTTCGCATAACGCGTGGCATCGTACAATTTTTTGGAAAAAGAGCAAGTCCAGCATACGTCTGCGATGCAGCAGGGTATGAAGTCCGAAACGAGACAGCCTCTCATCGTACGAACACCTCATGCTGGCACCAGGAGTGACAAAAGCCAGATGCCTAGTGAACGACCGTTGAAGAGCCTCGATACGATCGGAGTGAACTGCATAATGTGGATTCCAGACGACACTGCCGAATTCAAGCACACTCCGAACCAAAGCATTGAATAACATTATGCGTGAGGTACTATGCCTGAAGTCTTTGGTGGTGCGTTTGATAAAACCCAACATTTTTGCTCCCTTTTTTATAATGCTGCTGTAGTGAGAGATAAAATTCAGTCCGGAGTCCAGAATTACTCCTAAGTCCCTAACTTCCGTTACAACAGCGATTTCCTCATTGTCTATGTGGACTGCCGTTTTGATAGTTTTTCTTTTTCGTGTGAAACGTATATGCTGGCATTTTGAGGCATTGAGCTTCATTTTATTGACGCGACACCATGCAGAAACTCGGTCCAAGTCAGCCTGTATTAAGTTTACGTCATCTAATGAACTGATTTGCCGCGAGATTTTCATATCGTCGGCAAACAGGGAGCACCGGCAGTGGTGGATTTCGGCCACAATATCGTTAACAAAGAGTAAGAACAGTATTGGGCCCAGGTGCGACCCCTGAGGTACTCCGGATGTGGCAAAGTATTTGTTGGACTCATATCCAGCCAAGACCACTACCTGCTCCCGATATTCGAGGTACGATTCAAACCAACTCAGCATCGATCCACAAACACCAAACTGACTATGCAGCTTACTTATTAAGAGTTTGTGGTCGACACAGTCAAAAGCGCTAGCAAAGTCGGTATAGACCGAATCAACCTGCTGGTTCCCATCGATTTTGTCTATGATAGGCGTGATATATGTGACGAGATTGGTAAGAACAGATTTGTTTTCCTGGAAACCGTGCTGTTCCGCCCGTATCAGAGATTTGGTATGCGTTGTTAGTATTGGACAGACGATACTTTCAAACACTTTAGAAAAGCACGACAGTATTGAGATGGGTCGATAATTCCTCACGTTGTCGTTGTCTCCCTTCACAATTTTTTAATAAATCACTTGTGGAAGTGATTTATTAAAAATTTGTTTTAACGGGTAAGACAAACGCGACGCACATCTTTTGATGAAGAGTGGAGGAATCCCATCGGGCCCTGCTCCTTTGTTAGCATCTAGCGTCTTCAATTTTGAGATGATATCCTTTTCAGTTATGCTGAGGCACGTGAGTCTACTGTTGTACGAATCAGCAGGTGGGCAAGTGTCGTTGGCAGAGGATGCTGCAGAAGCCGTGCTAGAGTAAACCGAACCGAAATATGATGCGAACAAATTAGCAATGTCAGGACCACTCGAGCAATTCTTTTCGTTATTGTCGTGCATTACTGGAGGTAACGCGTTTGAAGTCAATCTTTTATTTTTAATGAAAGTCCAGAAAGTCTTGGGACTCGTTTTGAGACTGTTTTCGATGGTATCCATATAGTCAACATAACAATCACTCAACAGTTTATCACATTGCCGTCTGACCGAGCGGTATTCGATATAATGTTTTTCCTCTATAAAATATTGTACTAGAGGCCTAACAACTTCCTAATTTATCTATAAGCAACATTGAGCCACCCCTTGAGTTACAAAATCTTATGATTTAATAAATTAGACTCATTTCTTAAGCTTGTTTCGAGAATGGTGAACTGTTAAAACCGGCACGTGCTTTTCACGTTTCAACCAAACAATATGAGTACCTAATATGTTAAGCTTCAGCACAAAATACAATAACGTATACATTTCACGTATATATTTCAGAGTTACACACCATTTTGTTTATAATAACTCAGCTCTTTCTACTTTTTGGGAAACGTTATCATTGTGACGTAATCACAACCTTAAATCCTAGGTTTTATTTTATTTATATTTAAAAAGCAATGCCCAATCGAACGTTATTACTTTATAGAGATTTCTTTCATTTGAATTCGCTAAATAAAGTATGCTGTATGGCACAAATCATTCAACCATAGTTACACGTACACAAAAAAATAGATTTTATTTTTAATCGCTATTAAAATGGTAGGTACTGTTACATATTTTATAAAACTTCTAGAGTTTACGACGAATAACAGGTAGAACTGAATGTAATATGCTGAAAAACCGCCCTACCAGCCACTTACCACTGTAATACCTCGTTAGCCTTGGCAATGAGGTCACGTCGAAAGTTTTAAGGCCTCAGCTTTGTGAAAAACCTGACACAGTTTATTATAAGTACTCGTTGTAACTGGCGTCGTTAGGTGGATATAGATTCATCAATTTTCCAGATAACTGAACAGGGTTTATCAAAATAGCAAACTATGTAGTTCTTATAAAAATAATCTCCAAAAAAGCACGTACGAACACAGGTATAAAGTCCATATTTCACAGCCAAAAGGCAAACTTCATTACCCGCATTTACATAGAATCACGTTTGATAATCCTGGCTCGCAGATGGCTCTGACTCTTCATCCGAGCTAATGTGAGAGCGAGCTAAATTTGAATTACCGATAGTTAATCGATTTTAGAGATGCGAACTGCCTAACACGGGTAAGCTTTCGGCTAAAACTGTTATTAATAGCGATCAATCTCTGCATCCCACATGTCGCATCACTAGTGACGAGCCGGCTTTTTATTGAGGCTACGTTAGGAAATGTAAATTGAGAACGGTTTTAGCTGTTGTTTTGCCGTTGGATTTGATTGGAATATATTTATGCTGGCTAAAGTTAGATGAATATCCAAATTATTAATGAATAAATAATATTAACTGTTAGGAATAGTGAGTAACTATTCTAGATATCCTCAGAATAGGTTTGATTTTTATTAATGACACTATCGAAGATTTCTTATAGTATGGAAAACAGAAAAAAAGAATCAATTGTGAACTGTTTTTAATATGTGTTACTGTCTGACTTATTTTAGTCTGTCTTGTTAATATTAGTTTAGCGTAATATATTTTTCATATATCTTTTGTGCAGTCGTGGTGGCCTAATGGTTAAAACACCAGCCTCTCAAGTATGAGTGTGCGGGTTAGATTAAAGGTTCAGGCAAGTATTTACCAATGTAACTTTTCTAAGTTATATGTACTTTCTAAGTATATCTTGAACACCAACGACTGATTAAAAGATGAAGGAAAACATCTTGAGAAAACCTGGACTTTAAGTCTGAAATCGCCAACCCGCATTGAGCAAGCGTGGTGATTACTCTCAATCCTTCTCTGTATGAGAGTAGACCTGCGCCCAGCAGTGGGACGATACAAGGTTGATGATGACGAATATATTTATCAAACCAGTAAAATATATTATCAATGCTATGTATAGCATTACATTTTTCTATGGTCAGTTGTCTGTTGGGTGATGTCAGAATGCAGAGAGGTAAATTTCACATTTTGAGGGGTTAAGGTCCAAACCAATCGATTTAAATTCCTGAGTAACTTTTGCCAGATTAGTTTTAGTGCTAATGCTGTTTTCTTGGACCGTGATTGTGATTGTGTACGCCGGTATTATTATTATGCACAGTAGTCACTTAGTTATTAAGATTATTCCAGCATAAGTTTATTAAATAAAAACTAAGCCACAAGCTAAGAATTTCTCCTTTATCGGTGCGTTAACAAACATATATATATATAAACTCACATACATAAACATCTAGACCTGGAACAACTTCTTGTAGGTCAGACAAATATTTCTTCGGTGCGGGAATCAAACCCCCGATACGCTGCGCAGCCGTCAATAGCTTAACCATTGCGCTAACTGTGCAGTAAAAAAAAAGTTTTATGTAGGTATGTGATGTGGTTGTGATTTTCTTCAATAAATAAATAAATTGTGTTTTTAGACAGACCAGTGCGGAAAACAATTATAAAAAAAATACAAAAAGGAATAATATAAACATGAAAATATTGTCACGTCTTCTTCGAGACTAATTTAGCATGATTTTTTGGTCACAGTTATTAAAAAGAAGGGCCTTGCTGCGAGTTGAGTCGGCAACTTGAGGTCCTTTGATACTAAGCCATGGAGTGTTTAAGTGAGTGCTCAAGAGAGGGCGCGATAGCAGATCACTCACCGTTGTGGTGTTTCTCAAAGGCGTTACAGTACAAGAGCCTTGCCTCAGTGAAATTCCCGTTTGAACTTAAAATTGTAACCTTTCAAATCTTGCTTGCCTGTTTCAATGAACAACATGCTCCAGTGTGCTCAAATTTTCGTAATGATTCGCTTTTCATTTCGTTGATGTTGGTATACTTGCTCCTGTGTTGCTGAAATTGTTAGACTTTTTTGTTACGATTGCTCAAGTTGGTTTGAGTATATGTGTTTTTTTCATTCTACACATGCTGTTCACAGCTGATATTTTAATCCAATAAAGTTTGTCAAGTAATCAATTAGAATGATTGACAGTTGAAATAACTATCAATCTCCATTTTGTTCCTCGAATAGAAGATATTAGTATTAAATTAATCATTTTAAATATCCCTTTTTAACCTGTATTTCCCTGAAGGCCTAGAACAGAAAGAGTAACACGATATTATATATTAGGGGTGACAGCGCGGGGTACGGGGTAGGGAAAAGTTGAGACCAAGGAAATTCTATCTAAACTGGAATGTGAACTAGCATAAGTCTCTTAATTAAAAGAAGACTCTATCGCAAGAGCAATAAGGTCGATCGGAAATAAAACGTTATTTGAAGAGAATACGGTCCGAGGGAGAAAGCGTCCGAGTTACCCTCTGTCTCTTTCTAAGTGTTACCCGTATTTATTTTTTGTAAAATTGTTTGAAACAACAATTTCAATTAGAAAAAGATGGTGAAAAGGGTGCCAATAATGTCTGCAATAGTGAGTCATATTCTGGAAGCGGAATATCATTCTTTAAGTAAGGATTTGCGGTAATCATATACAAGTTATTTTGTTTGAATGTAGGGTGACCATAAATTTCGGAATAATTGATAAATATGCACTTAGTCATTGTGTGAATAATAAGTAAGTTACTTTTATTGGATATTTACAATGACATTAAATTCTGCTTTCTTGTAGATATTTTATTTATCTAAAGGTACAGTTTCGGATAGATTGACCTGCTGTCGTCCGTACATCATCAATATATTCATCCATTTTTAAAATTCAATAATTAAATTAAAAAGTTCGCATCCATGCTTAAATGTTCATTAAAACTGAGGTAATATCAGTTTAAAAAAATATTTTACGTACATTCCTTATAAAGTCACCCTACACAACAAGGACAGAGGGCTACTGTGAAGCTATCTCCCTCGGACCGCGCTTTGATAGATAGTTCACATTCCAGTTTAGATAGAAGGTCCTTGGTTGAGACTCACTTAAGAGCGTTACTACGCACGACTGGCAACGTCGCAATTTAGTGTCATATTTCGTGGTTTTCAATTTTTATATTTTTTCGAAAAGAGAAATCACTGCGTTTAGGATACGTTCTATTTTTAAGCAAATAATGCATTGGAAAATTGCAAGGCGTTAATTTCATAGTAGGTACAATAACTGTAAACACATACTTTTAATCCAATATTCACCTAATTCTATAAAGTTAGTAGCACACATAAAATATAGCTCCAGTTTAATAATAAAACTTAAAAACCACGAAATATGACACTAAAATGCGACGTTGCCTTTTGTGCGTAGTAAACGTTATTACATTAATAATTTTAAGCATCGCTTAGTAATACCTGTATTTCTCCGAAGGCCTAGAACACAGACAGTAACACGACATCATATATTAGGGGTAAGAGAACAAAGGAAGGGGTAGGTAAAAGTTCAGACTCACTTAAATTAAATTGATACTAACATTATGATAAACTACCTACATTATATGGATAATTAGCTGAAATAAAATATTACCTAATAACATACAACCTCTACATGTACATAATCAGCCAATAATGTACCCATTCCTGGCACACAGGCCTCCTCTCGGGGAGAGGGAGTGGGCCGTAATCTACCACGAGGACCCAGTGCGGGTTGTTATATGTCATATGTCTTCGAAGTTTTGCTTTAGAACATGCCGGTTACCTCATGATGTTTTCCTTCCCCGTTTGTGAGAGCAGTGGTGCTAATCTCAGGAACTACTGGTCTGATTTGAAACATTATTTTTGAGTTGGATAAGGAAGGCTTTAGGATTATAACATCACGCTGCATCACAGAGCGGAACATATAAAAAAAAAACCAAATACTCTTTTGGGGTTAAAATAAAATGTTCAAATAACTAGCTCCACGCGAACGAAGTCGCGGGCGGCCGCCAGTCCTATATATATACTTGCCTACATATATTACAAACGCCAAAGTTTGTGAGGATGAAGGAATGAATGGTTTGCGCAAAAAATACTGAATACTACTTACAGTAATCGTCATCATCTCAGCGTTAATCCCAGTCGCATCCGCAGCTTTTTCAGTTTTGGAGTCTGGGGTCCGCTTTGGTCACTACTTACAGTAATATATCTCAAATCTCAGATGTGTACTGAATATCACATACGATACTATTTATCCAAATATCCCTTCGAGACTGACACTTATGTGGGTAAAGCCGCAGGGCCCTACTAGTACATAATATATGTGAGGGATTTACTAACGTTTAATTCTCGAACAAGTTCATATCATAGTTCGGAGTTATTGCAAACAACAACCCTTGAAGTAAGTACCTTGCGAAGAATAGCTACAAAGTTTCTATTATGTTTTATATCTGTAGGCACTCTACATACTTCAAGTTCAGAAAAAAAAAATGCTTAGAACAATAAAGATCTACTTCATAAGTTTCATAACAGAATTTAAAAAAAAAATACATATTTTTCTTTAGCTGTAATACAACTTTAGTAACAGAGTGAATTTTCTAGATAGGTAACTTATTGGATTATAATGATTAAAAGAAGTTTATATAATTGTCCCTAGGTACTTGTACGACCACCCCTAATAGAGCCAGTACATGCGCCTATATGGCAAATTAACAAAACCTAAACTAAGACCTATAAGCCCTACAGTCCCTACGACCCTAAGTTCTATAAACCCTACAGCTCTGACCTACCATATAGTTTGTAATAAATAAATATATAAATAAGTGCGGGATGTCTGCACCAAGAGACCTAAGGTAACAGACGGATAGTGGGTAGGATTTCCAGGTAAGGGTGAAGAGTAAGCTCACTGCCAGTCCAGCAGACTCACAGGACTGATCAGAGATGGCTAAGAGTGTCTTGGCCACAGTAAGGGGTAATGAGACAAGAATAAATTCTAATCTGATTTATTTACACAATATTACAGCTTATATACTACTTTTTCGCAACACACACAAATATACAAACGTCTTGGTATTCTATGCGTGAAATCTGCAATTTTAACAATATTTGAAGTTGGCCGCCCGTCAGCTGCTGAAATGCTGAATCAATGTTCAAAGGTAGCATTGAACAGTACTCATTTTGGATAAATAAAATATTATAATGACTTTTATTTAAGCCTAAATGAACGAGGCACTTCTAATATAGTCAAACAAATCTGTGATTTTGGTACATTTTTAAAAAGCTTAGACATTGATTGTCGCTTTAACGAGATTGCTACTTGAATTTTTAACAAAGAGAATTGGCCATCAGAATTCCCTACTAACTTATTCACACAAATTAAAAGTAAAGAGAATTAAAAAGAACAATACCTCTACTTAATTTGTAAACACGAAGCCTGCTAGGGCAAGGTGGGAAAAATTCCTAAATGTATACTTAGAAGTTTGTTAACTTACCAATTTCAAAGTCAAACTTCACTTAATTTTAGTTTTAGCCGAGACTAAATTAATTTCAGTACATAACAAACTAAGTTTTACAAAAGGCAGCCTTGGCAAATTGGAATTGAGGAAAATTCTGAGCATTTTCGATGTCATTGAACGCTATTCACCGGGTTGCAGGCAATCCCTTGGACCGGATTATGGCGGGTTGTAAACCAATATGCCCTTGCGAGTACTGCAAAGCACGTAAACTGCTTACAAAGGCGATGTCTACGCTTCTACGCTTGTCAGCCGACCCGACGGAGAAAAGCTCTATTGTGTTTGGCACTTCTTTTGTGTACCTACCTACTCGTTGTTTATCTCGATGTCTGGATTACCAACCGAGTGTGAATAATTTATATATTACATTTTACATTTCGTGTAACATTTTCATCATTATGTCGAACGGTGAAGTGATTCTGTTGTTTTCTAAAATGAATCCTTAAGATTTCCCTCGTTATTTTTTCAAATGAAAACGAAACAAGTATGTATAGAAAATTGAAAAGTAATCGAAAAGGGAAAGCAAAATATAATATAAAAAGAAAATAAGTCGGCATAGAAAAGCATACTTGAATGTTAAACAGCATAAATGAAGAAAAATATTATTCTGTAACATTCTATCCTTTCTTTACTTTTACTACTATTCATTTCTTATGTGTTGTGCTCATTAGTAGTAAGTACGCTATATTATTAATATATTATAGAAAATAAAAAAAGAACTATGACTTAAATTGTGCTAGGGATGCAAAAACCTAAACTTGCTAGAAGTTGGAGCTTTCATGAGCTCTTGAGAGTTAAGCTGTCGATGAACTCCCATACGCTGACCCCCGCACGGCATTGCGAACGCACGTCCTTTCGAACTGACAAGCTAGAAAGTCATGGCCACGATCTTTTAACGGTCACCAAATTTAAGTAAATAAAGTAACCCGCGGGAGGAATTTAGGTCTCAAACTCCAAAATTAATGAAGTAGGGAGTCTGTCAATGAATTGTGTCGACATGCGTCTTCTCGTGATCTGGTCTGGTGGCCTACGAACTCCGCATCTGAAGATTGAAGGTAAGAGGTTTGCTGCTTTAGCACTTTAATCAGAGAGGTATACTCCGAAAGCATCATTCTATCGCATATTTGTTTATAGGTTCTAATATATAGCTAACCTAAATACAGTCCACTTGAATCTTGTTTAAAGTCTTTCGTGGTAGGCACATTGCCGCCACACCAGTCTTACCAGGATCCAAGGTGTCGTGTTGCTCAATAGGTAGAGGTCAGAGAGAAAGTATGTAAAATACTGGAATTTTGGTTATCCGGTTAAATTAGATAACCCCAACATATTAGGGAAAACCCTATGCAGATTGATAGTTATTTTTCATTTTCATTATTTTCCTTTAAGTGTTTGACCGTACATAACTGATATCAGCTCAGAAATAGACTCCAGCGATATGAAGAATGGGATCAGTTAGGTATTAACGTAATTAATTGTCAGAAGAAATTGGTAAGGTGTGAGAGAAGAGATAAGACCTTTTGATTTTATTTAGTACGCTAGTAATTAAGATACAGCGCTGGATACTGGCTCCCCCTATAGATCCATTATAGCACTCTAACGGCCTATAATTGCCCATAGGAGTATTATGTGAGCTTTACAGGAAGAATATATCGTTTATTTCAAAATATTGCTGTTCTTTTGTAAGTGCTTTAGTGAGATAAAGGGAATAGCCAGAATACAGTGGCAGATAATGGAGATTATTTTTTATTTATTGCCTCGTGTTGATTCTGACGAGACTGTGATAAATCAAAAGCAATATTATTGAGAGAAAAGACTTTTTACTTTCGCCGTAAAATGGCTCAATGGATTTGAATAAAATTTTGTATATTGGATTGACTATGACCTATTTTTTTTTTGTTAGGATGGGAAATCATCAAATGACTTCTTCCGCTCTGGGCGGAGCGGAAGGGCGTGTCAGACTTTTACTGACTAAAACCCACCCGTGTTTCTTCACTTGCCTGTGGGACGGCCAGGGCCACGGTTTCTTGTTTAACCAACCCGCAACCCTGACCCAGGAGGCATCGGTCTTCGTATAGTGTACTTACGCGTGTGGAACCCCAGTTCCACACGCGTAAGTTTAAACAAGCAAGATTCCGTGGGAATGTCTGGATTAAAATCTCCCATTTTATTATTATTATTATTATTTGTTGTTGTTGGTTATAAACCATCTGTGTGCTAAATATCATCCAAATTCGTTCAGTAGTTCAGGCGTGAAAGCGGAACAAACAAACAAACACACTTTCAGACTCATAATATTAGTAAGAATTTATATTCAAATCAGTGATTGTTCATTTCAATCAGATCACAAACAACGTCAATCCTCTTTATATAGTAGATAACTGAATATATTTTTCAAATATAGTAACACTTTTCTTACATTATTAGATTATGGAAAAAACTCGTTTCAATTTCTATTAGACAGGTACCTAAATAATTCCTCCAAGGCCAAGGTGGCTGCCAGAAAACTTGGCGTCATCGCGAAGGTCCGGCGGTAATTCACACCGGGGTAGCTTCTAATGTTGTACAAAGCTCAGGTCCATCCGTGTGTGGAGTACTGCAGCCACATTTGGGCTGGTGCTGCGAAATGTCATCTGGCTACTTTGGATTCAGTGGAGAGGCGTGCGAAGAGGCTAATTGGTGACCCTGAGACGGTCTCCAAAGCCTAGAGCACAGGCGTAGAGTAGCCAGCCTTTCGGTGTTCTATAGGATGCATTTTCGGGAGTATGCGAGGGAATTGCATGATTTAATTCCCTCATCTCCGTTCCACCATTGGACGACCGCACGGCGAGTTTCCACCCTTACGTTGTTAACACTACTACGATCCGGACGAAGCGTTTCGCCTCCTCCTTTATACCGCGTACATCAAGGGACTGGAACAACTTGCCGGCGGAGGTGTTTCCGTCGGACACAATTTGAGTGTCTTCAAGGCTAGAGTGAATAGGCTCTTAATAAACTAGCGCGCTTTACCATCAACGATCGCATCACTGCTTACCATCAGGCGGGATTGCGGTCAAGAGCTGGTTTACAATTGATATCCTTCTCTGTATGAGAGGAGACCTGTGCCCTGCAGTGGGACTATAAAAGGTTGATGATGATGATGATGAAAAAAAAAAGATTTCTTTGTTAACTACACTTAATTCAAGTTCCCTGGATATTTTCCTTCCATTTCATTAAGAAACGGACGTAAGATAAATATTAGTTTAGTTCTGTAAATTAAAATACTCCAAAGACTGTTTAGATGTAATTAAAAATATGTCAATTTGCATCAGGCGCTGACCAATATCTTCTTCTTCTTCAGCCAATAGAGGTCCACTGTTTTCCACGATGACCACCCTTGTGCTGCTCGCATCCATCGGCTTCCCGCGACCTTTACCAGGTCATTGGTTCACCTTGTTGGGGGCCTCCCTACGCTGCGTCTTCCAGTACGTGGCCGCCACTCCAGAACTTTACTGCCCCATCGGCCAATGCATACGAGCAATGTGCCCCGCCCACTGCCCGACTTTGGTTGACTTTGGTTCTTCCGCGGATCTCCTCATTTCTGATTCGATCGCGCAGAGAAACTCCGACCATAGCTCTTTCCATCGCCCTTTGTGTGACTTTGACCCTTTTTTGAGACCTATTGTGAGCGACCACGTTTCAGTTCCGTACGTCATCACTGGCAACACACAGTGGTCAAAGACTTTAGTCTTGAGACACTGTGGTATCTTGGAAGACGAGAAGATGTAGCGTAGTTTCCCGAACGCTGCCCAGGTGAGTTGGATTCGACGAGACACCTCTTTCTCGAAGTTGGACCTGACCAATTTGTTAGAACTAAACTAATATTTTGTCTTCTGTCTGTTGTGTATTTCTTAATGAAGGAAAAAGATGCACTGAATTTAAATTTAGTTTAGTTTAGTTTTGCATCTTTGTGCGATATGCTTGCAAAGGATTGAGGGGCGGTGTTTCATGACGTCACTTGCGTAGAACATCATCAACATTCGACAGCCTCCGTGGCGTAGCGGTAGCGGACGCGGCCGCTGCACAAGGTGGCGCGGGTTCGATCCCCGCACAGTGCAAATATCTGTATGCATGAATATGAATATTTGCACTGGTCTGATCGTGCCTCGGAAAGCACGTTAAGCCGTTGGTCCCGGTTGCCATACGAACATCTAGTGGCAGTCGTTACGGGTTGTTGGAGCCCTCAAAAGTCCAACAATTGGTCTAACTGCAATGCTTCGATGTCGCCTTCGGGCTGTGGAGGTTAGACGGCAGTCGCTTCACGGAAAATGTCGAAGTTTAGCCATATCAGCAGTTTGACTGGTAAAGCGGACCCCAGACTCCAAAGCTGAAAAGGCTTCGGATGCGACTGGGATTATCGCTGGGATAATGATGATGAATGACTTGCGTAGAATATCCAAGTTAAATTGACGTCCATGTTCTGCAAGAAAAACAAAGGCTTATGAAGCAATTCAAATCAGCAATTGAGGTTTTCTTTTATTTTTTTAAACAGTAAGGATGCTTACAAATGAGACGGGCGGGAAATAGAAGGAGGCAAAAAGAAAAGGAGGCTTATATCCTCCATGGCGGGTGGATTTGGGTTTAGGATGACAATATTATGCTTTAGAGAGATAAATAAATCTGTAGGTGCTTTGTTTTATACTAACACCCGCGTTTTATTTATCCTATTCAAACACCAAACAAAATAAAACGCCTTTAACGTGGATATTTGAAATGCCACATTAAGTTCAATCAGCTTATTCTTTCAGTAATTGGCCATAATGAGATACAGACCTTTGAGACTTTTTACAGATCTTTGAGATAGGAGTGGGCTGTGATCTACCACGCGGACCAGTACGTGGATGTCACATGTCTTTGATTTTTTTTTTTCTAGCACCTCCCGGTTACTTCATAATGTTTTCCATCACCGTTTTGAAAGCAACGGTTATGAAATTAAAAAGTTATAAAGTGCCTGCATGTCTTCGAACTCAATGCCTACACGTAATCATCTACCTAACAACCACCTAATCGTCACCTCTCCAACTCACCAGGAGTGAGCCAGCAGTTGGTAACAGTAATAAAAATGGTATCTAAATCTAAACGTTATGATTATATTATTTTATAGAAAGAAAGAAATTCCCACTGTTGGGATATAGGCCTCCTGTCGGTGAGACGGAGAAAATCATAAAACTAAATTAATTAAACAAAATTTTTAAAAATATATATTAATGAAGTCAAAAAAATCAGAAAGTCCGATACGAGACCGAAAGGCTTGTCTCACAGCATGATGCATTAAAAAAATAATGTCGCAGTGCGGTATTGTGATAAGGCCTGGTATCACAATAAATATCTAGCTACTCGTATCACGGAGCCGATACCAATAGGCTACCACTGCTCACCCAATGCTCACAACCCGTTTTTTTTAACTGCATGGTGACAAGTACCCTCACTGTAGACGGCGTATTTTAGACGACACTTAAATAAAGACAAATAAATTAATGTGTTTTTTTTTTTTGTAGTGCGCGGCCGCTGGACGCAATCTGCAGCCGAGTCCCGACAACTGTATGTGTGGGCTCGTAGATGGCGAGCAATGGGTAGCTTACGGCCCGGCAAGAACCATGCTCGTGTCGACGCGACTGCGCGTTGTGTTCCAGGCGCACCTCAAAAAATGTCAACGCACAATTACGGAGTCTGATTACTAGAGAGCAGTGGCCGTGATATCAGCCACAACATCAGCTGCCGGCAGAAGTTACCACCCACCAGACAAAGTCTTGTCGCCAAGCGATTGGTCGTGTATATATGTTCTCCACCTATGTTTCACAAATAAATAATTCTGATTCTGATTCTGTGTTCCGGCATGATGTCTGGTGAAGCCGTACGGAAGACGGGTCTGAGCAGTTGTGTTGCGATGTGCGCCGGGTACCATGCGCCAAAGGTTGTTGTGTCGGGAGTTTGGTCGTGGAGGGTTTCCAGATCAATCTTCTTCTGGCGCAGCATCGTTGGTCGTGTTATCGGGTTTAACGTTGCATCACCTCGCTGAACTGCCGTATTCCTTCCTATTCGCTCAATTTTTTGAGTGAATTTAATAAACTAACGCGCTTTACCATCAACGATTACATCACTGCTTACCATCAAGCGGGATTGCGGTCAAGCACTAGTTTATAATCATTAAAAAAAAAGACAAATTGTAGGTCATAGGTTGGTACCCCATCAGAGGCTTTACTTTGTATAAATTATTTCATCACAACTGTTCTCAAAACGGAAAAGGAAAAAGTCGTGAGGAAACAGATATCTACCAACCCCCACCACATGAGAGGGGGCCTGACAGTGGGAATGAATGACAGTGCCTGACAGTGGCCTGATTATGGTTATGGTTATGGTATAGGGCCGACGCTTCCAGGGCCGCGGACAGAGATACACACAGAGGTACTGAAAGGGCTTGGGTGGATTTTGGTCAGTAAACACGTCTGTAAGTTAACAGCGGCGTTAATTAATTTGATGTTTTTTCCTTGAAGGTCCGTATCTTCAAAGAAAATCATCAAATTAATTACATTCATGTTTAATTAGGGATACCCGTCGCGTCAAAGCAGTTAAGCAAGCGAATTTAAAATACCTTGTAGGTAATCTGAATCTTTTTATAATAGCTTTAATGTTAATTAAACAAAAACAACATATAACACCTAGTAGATAATACATGATTATCCTTCAAGCTAAATGAAGCCATTCTCACGCATTGGAACAGCTACCTAAACCTGGAACGATAGAGAAATAGATATTACTTACCCTCTCAAGTGGAATATCTAAATCCTGACAAATCTCATAATAAAAAGGATTGATCCCTACTTGTAAAATAACCATGAGCAGACGAAGAAAGTGGGCAAGTGCGAGTTGATCTCCTTAACTGAAGTACTGTCTGCATTTAATAGTTTTAGTTTTATTTAATAGTTTTATTAACTTTATGCACAAGTAAAAAAATACTGTACAAAGACTGAATAAACTTCTGAGAAAAAGACAGTTACATTAAATCGGATAAATATAGGTATTATCTGATACCTATTCTTATTGCCCGATACCTATTATTATTATTGTATGTTATAGTCATTTCCTACGGGGAAATTACTATAAAAACAAGAATAAATAGGTACTAATATGGTGCAGTAAAAAATAACGTAATGTTGTTTTCTTTTCTGTCTTTTGCAGCAAATAACAAAGTAAACGTCCCATCATAGAAAATTATGATAAACGGGATAGCAACAGCCATTATAAAAAAAAAATGACTATAACTTTTTTTTTTATTAGTTATAAGCTAGTGCTTGACTGCAATCCCGCCTAATGGTAAGCAGTGATGCAATCGTTGATGGTAAAACGCACTAGCTTATTAAGCCTATTCACTCAAAAAACTGAGTGAATAGGAAGGAAGACGGCAGTTGAGCGAGGTGATGCAGTGTTTAACCCAACAACACGACCAACGATGCTGCGCCAGAGGATGATCTGGAGACCCTCCACGACCAAACTCCCGACACAACAACATTAGGGACATCGTACCCGGTACACATCGCAACACAACTGCTCAGACCCATCCTCCGTACGGACGATAACGAACATTAATTGGCAGGAGTTGTGTCTTTTATAAAATTTTAGCATTCAAAAAGTTCAGGTTCATAGAATGCGCACAATATAAGTCTGCGCGTGACGTTTGGCCTTCAAAGTTACATCTCTGTTAGCACTTGTAATCACTTTTGGCATAATAACGACATTATTTACTTTGCAAACGGAACATAGCACACTTTCTTGACACCTGACATAAATGTCAAGATGGCGCGAAACGATTAATTCCGATTTCGGCCTATTTTGAATAAATGAAATAAATTTTGACTGTTTTAAAGAAAATTGCTATAAGAATGGTGGTATGGAGGGTGAGACATGGCTATAAGGGTTCTATTTTAACGCTTGAAAGTACGGGACCCTAAAAATGAACCTCGTCAAATAAACTTACCTTTCCAGATATTTTGTCAGTATCATGGAATAAAAGAAAACGGCCCATTCCACTAGTTTTTACTTTTTGATGTAGAATTCAGGTGGTTTTTAATATGGACGTTCCAATACTATAATATTAAAATAAGTTCTACAAAATAATAAATCTACCCTACTGTGTCGTACTCAGGTCAATTTCTTGTAATAAATTAATTTGTTGACATAATTAGGTAGTCATTTTTAACGTGAAATTAAGGCGATATATACGAGCTTTTGGTTTGTTTCTCTTTTATTTTATTTTTTTACTGTATTAGATAAGGAAAGGCCAAACTAAAAATAACGGACATTTTTGTATAAAAACGCATTATTTTCTATGTGTAAGCAAACTGGTTGATTATATCAACTTATCACAGTTGTATTATCAATAATACTAGCGTGGGCTCATTTTCGCACAAACGTGCAAAATCGTACGGAGGGATTTGATCGCTCACTGGATTTTCAGCTCTCGTTGTGAAGTCGAACATTGAGAATTCAACAGACCGCGTCAAAAAACACACTGAATTTTCAAGTATTAGTGCGATTGCGTTGTAAATCCAAGGCGCGAAAAAAGAATCACCCCGTTGAAAACGCTCCCATTTGGACCGAGGACTTACATTACTCAAGATTTTATGATTTTATCCTTTTGACGATTCCTCGAAACCCATGCATTGTTTTTTACGACAACATCGTTTTGGTAATGGAGTACCCTTTTTCCAGGAACCACAAAAAAACCCTTATTGATTTTCCACAAGTTTATTATGTAAAGGAAACGCGATTGAATAGAACCCAGAATATTGGAGTCAACATTCAAGTAAACTAAACAGCTTCGTGTTATTGAGAAGCTGTTTGTACCGCAGAACGTAACCTACCCTCGGCTTTACAAGCTCATGAATATTCGCTTACATGTATTGTGTTCATTTGCATGATAGCAGTGGATGCACGCGTTGCTTGCATGTCCCAGCTCCCACATTTAAGGCGCGTACATATGATGCGAGTTGGCGCCCAGCAGTCTTTGAATCACGTTCGCGTTTTTCAGTCCTACTGTACGCTTTTTATTATAACATGTGCTTGTATTATACATACAATGTACATAATGTATATTCGCGAATTTGGATTCTGAGCGTAAATGGCGTGCATTGAGGCACTTGCAACGAGGCATAATGTATTAATTCCAAAGTCTGAGGTGTCGCACTGAAAAAAATAACACTCGTGTGGATGCATCGTAACACTGCGCTAAATGTTGACTTTTGGAAATATTGCCGTTTGTTTTGGGTTACCACGGCGCATAATGTTAGGGAGGGAGTCCTGGCTTTGTTTCTGTGTTTCGTTCGCGTTAGTCCTCGGGGTTTGATTAGGTTTAAGTAAGAATACGGCGGGGTCCGTACGACCCTTCTTTTGACCTTCTCTCTCTCTATTAATTGGTTCCCTGACTTTTCTTTGTCCATAGACCGACCGCCCAGTTGAGTACCAGCATCAGATATTTAGTACAGTCGCACACTTCAATCTTCAGTGAACTTTACACTTTTTCGTTTAATCGTTATTTTTGTTTTTATTTGAAGTAGGTAGGTATATTATGTATAATATGCCTTGAACTATATGCTAATTGTGTTTTGTCTATTTTTCTTCTTGTTTTTGCAATATATTTAACATTACAGCATGTCCCACAGTAGTTCTAACTGCTAGTCAATAATTTAGATCATCAAAATCCATGGTGATGATTTTGATGATCTTACCAATTGGCCAAATTATGTGAAAACCATATGAAGATCACCACCATTATAAAACTAAATTTTAGTGTTCATGTAAATCTCGACGCTAAAAAAGCTTTCGACTTCTTTGGAACTTTGAAACTAAACCATTTATTAGGTTATGCCCTTCTTCTTGTACAACGAGTTGTTATCAAAGATTACGTTAATGTGTAAAATATCCAAAAGAAATCAGCAGGCACAGAAAAGAATATAAACTTACAACACAGATGTTTATCAGAATTCGCTTTTAATGTTGTTTTTTCCCAGGCGACACAAGAGTCATTAAATTCATTAGTCACGCACACAATTTTACGGTTTTACCACCCATAACCTTCGTCAGAGAATTTTACTTTTGGACTTTATTTTATTTGGAGATTGACCTTTTTCATTTTTACGACTTATGACTCAATCAGTCTGCCTAGCCTATTTCCAACTAAGTTGGGGTCGGCTTCTAATCAAAATAGATGCAGCTAAATCCCAGTATTTTTCATGAAGTGAATGGCACCATTCACAATCCAGTTACTGGGTAACACGGTACCTTTTGGTGAATTAGACTATCAGAGTTTTAGACTTCTCACTACTCGAAATTACTATAGAAGCCGGCAGAAGTTACCACCTACCAAGCGATTCGTCATGTTCCGCCATGATGTCTGTAGAAGCCGTACAGCGGACGGGTCTGAGCAGTTGTGTTGCAATGTGAGCCGGGTATGACGCGCCAAATGTTGTTGTGTCGAGAGTTTGATCGTGGAGGGTAGCGAGATCCAAAACGGGCCGACCGCAGGTAGTTGGGGGCTCAAGTAGTGTGCCAGCCACACACGAAAGGCTGCCCCGCCAACTGCGAAAAATCCCAAGGTGGGTCCATCGTGTCGGTAGGCGGCCGCACGAGAGGACCCGATGGCGATCGTTTGGGTTAACGTGCTTTCTGAGAATGAAGAGTTCCCGAAACGGAACGCCCTCAAGCAAGATGTAGTGATGTTCTTCGCACAGTGATAACAGGATAAGACTTGCGATTAATAGAGTTTTATAGGATGTAATCGAAGAGGCCTATGTCCGCAGGTGAGCCATGATGACTAATAATAAACCTATAATGCATTATATCTTCTGTCGTCTTCCTCTACTATCTATCTATAGTGTTTTATCGCAAAGACGATTTACATGTGGTAACATTACGGAATTGTATCGCTGACAGAGGTGTTCGGCACTTATACAGCTGCACAGGAGCTAAACTTAGTACTTGTTATGTCTTGCGATTGGGTCGGGTGGTTTAGAAATAAAACACAGAAATCAATCACTTAGTGCGGCGCGACACGTCCATTCGCTGGGACTGCCGGCAACGTAATGCCTCCCACCGCCGGGTGTCGCAGGAGCACATTTTAATTGTAATATCTATACATCACATCTCTCCCTTTCAATAAATTTAATTTAATCACCTTGGCCGCTTTGAATAAATAATCATAAATTAGATAGTAGTTGTTAAATGAGTAATTTAGTAATGCAGTCTCTAAACAACAATACAAATCTATATAGCAACAATCAAAACTTTACAATTGAGATCATCATAAATATTTAATGCAATAAATAAATTTCAATCTTCATCATTGTTTATTAGTACGGACGACAGCAGGTCAAGTCACTCCAAACTGACAGATATTCCCAACCAACCTTAAGCCTTACTGCTTCAAAGATAAAGTTGAAAATCTAATAAGGAATTCCGGCAGACCATAGTAGCTTGATGTGGTGTCGTGCGTACATCATCATCATTTTCCTTTTCGTTATGGAGTCTCCATTTTCCCTTTATTTTATTGAGTTGAATAATATTTCTTCTTATTTCTTCACCTTTTTCATTATTTTGTACCTTAATATCACCTCCTTTAGTGCTAATGACTGTATGTTGAAATCAAAACATAAAAATGTGAAATCATTTTATTTATACAGTTTTTGTACCGAGGAATGCAAAACTTGTATTATTATTTCATAAAAACGTAAGATTAATTTTATATTTCTAATTTAAAATAGAAGTTTTATTATCTGTATATCACGTGATCGAACGCACCGACTGCCATGATTTTCTCGGTATGACGTCATTAGTACCCAAAGTCCCAAACTAAGTTTATGTTTTTCAACATTAAACATAGCGTCAAGTCGAAATTTATCACCATAAAAATATTTTGAGATCCATAGTTATACATTTCGTATTTCATTAAATTATTTAGATTACGAGATCCAACATGGACGCTGGATTTGTTAAAGCCGAAATTACAAATCTACCGAAAATAGATGCGGTAATGATTGCAAAGTTCTTTGAATACCTGTTCTTTGCAGAATGCAGGAATATTAAAACAACTTTAAAAGTATAGTGTATTAAATTTTCTAAAACTATGTCACATCAAAATTATATTGTGTATTTTCAGTTTATCACAAATCACAGTGTTGAGGTTATGTTGTGTATAAACAATACCTAACCTCTACAACTGAAGGTATCTTGTCTCTTAATTGCCTGTTGAAAAATAGTTTTGAGGGCGACTTTCCGGTTGTGCTATCTATGTAAAGTGCTATAATACATCATGAGAGAGCGCAGGAGATCGTCCCTCCAATCGGACCTTTGGCACTGGCTATTTTTAAGCGTTGTATTGCCTATGTCGCGATTTTGTCTTTCGACCTCCCCATTGTGCTGTGGTCAATATGGTGTAGAATTATAATACCGAATTCCGAGCAGAAGGACTTGAACCCCTCGCTTGTAAATTGCCGCCCATTATCTAATCTAATGTCATTATACTGACTGGAATATCTAACCTAGAAAATATTTCTTTTAATATCCTAATTGTTTCGTGAGAAGTTATGGATTTCATTATTTTAATTTCTTTATATCGACTATATTAATCAATAACAACTAATAAATTATGCCCACTGGGTAATGGACCAAGGAAATCCCTAGCTATATCAGTCCAAGGCTGCATTGGTAATTCACGCCTCTTCATTGGCACCGGAGGGTTAGGTCTTGAAACTAGGGTACCACTTTTACAACTTTTACCATAGTTTTAGCGTCTTGGTTGACTTTATGGTTTAAGAACTTTTATTACCTACTTCTCATTAAGAATTAACACCAATTCACTTACTAAGAAACTAAATTTACATAAAATGTTTCAAAATCAAATCATTTATTTCAAATAAACCATTTACAGGCACTTTTGAATTTTCAGAAGGTCGGTCAGTCAATAAGATGAAGCTAGTCGCCCATACCAAAGAGGTACCTATGGAGAAGAACGGGCAAGAAACTCCATGGACACTCTTTTAAATTTTCAAGCTATTGTTACAAATTATTGAAATCAACCGTGTGAGAACGATGCAGAAATATATTGTACACTGAGAGCGTCCATTATGGAAAACACACAAAGATCAATTCAGAAATCAAAATACGCCGTGGCAGCTAAGAGATGACCAGTCCCCTCTGACGGCGCCCGTTCACGAACATGACGTATGGATCAGCATCACAATTATATATATGAAAGTAGCTTTAAAATAAAGAGCAAATATCAACTAAACACCAACCGAGCAAACACGGATCTAAAGTGAAATATATTTTTACTAGATTGGCATCCATGGTAGTGTACTGACAAAGAAATTAATATATCAGTTTTTTTTTTGTATGTAGTTTCTATTTTAGGCCACCACACTTTAGTCCGTAGTCTACTCTTCGTGGCAACAATGCCTGAGTGCCCTTCATGTGCTGATGCAAGAACTTGTTTACGTAACTTCGTGGAAATGATTATTTTGTTCCCACGTAGTGAGATATCGTCAAGCATCGTCAGCTCGTGATCAAAAAGCTTATAGTTGTTGATTTTAGGTATTCCCACGATTTATCATTTATTACAATGTTTTTGCTACTGGAGTCGATGAGCATGTTCATTTCGACGCCACCTACTTGGCAACCTATTTCGGCAACTTATTTTATCATCAATATGGAATATATAGTTCACATTGCTGACTGGTAATTTCACTGGTCGTTCATTTGTGGCCGTAATAGTTGATGCTTTTGCTTGTGCTTTCTTATACGACATTGACTTAGATAATGACGTTTATGGCCACATTTGTCGAATACCTTATCTTTAGCAGGACAGTGCGTATCATCACTAATGTGACAACACCACACACTGTGACACTTCCACATCTAAAGCATCGTTGTTTACTTGTGTTGGTAACCCGAATTTGGGTTTTGTATGGTTTCGTTCCGATCCTGTTAACCTGTTCAGTTTGTTTCCCATGAAATTCATTTAATTGTCTTTCCGCGGTCTCAATTGTGTTAGCTTCTATGATACCCTTTCTATTGTAACTGAACCTCCTAACAGTAGTATTTTTCCGAAAATCCTATTTGCAAATATTTTAATTTTTTTTTCTATGGTTCCTGTTTCATGAGCCGGAATAAATCATCATCTTCTCAGCGTTTATCCCAGTCGCATCCGTAGCTTTTCAGCTTTGGAGTCTGGGGTCCGCTTTACCAGTCTAACTGCTGATTTTGTCTAAACTTCGATATTTTCCGTGAAGCGACTGCCGTCTGACCTCCACAACCCGAAGGCGATATCTGAGCATTGCAGTTAGACCAATTGTTAGACTTTTGAGGGCTCCAACAACCCGTAACGACTGCCACTAGCTGTTTGTATGGCAACCGGGACCAACGGCTTAACGTGCTTTCCGAGGCACGACCAGACTAGTGCAAATATTCATATTCATGCGTACAAATATTTGCACTGTGCGGGGATCGAACCCGCGCCTCCTTGCGCAACGGCAACGGCTTGAGCCGGAATAAATGACGCTCATAAAGGAAGTTCTGCTTCGGGGAAAAGTACTCGTCTGATTTTTTTTTTCTTTTTTGCTGTTTTTAACGCCTCGGGGGTGCCTTCCTCTTCGACATGTGCGCCATGGAGGTTTAATATACATATATCTTGCAATCCTAACCCCGCGTTAGGATTGCAAGCTTAACAAAAGCGTTGCACGTTTCATCAAGGGTTGGTTTATACCAAAGGCTAGAAAATAAAATTCGAGGGCTCGTTTCCATCTTTGTCAACAAGGCCCCATCGAATTTGGGTCTGTTTCGCAGTCAAGAGGTTCTATTGCCAGTAACTGAGACATGTTGGGACAATCTTAGAATAAGCAAATCGAAACTTGCTGTAAAATGTCACCATTGTGACTACCCATTAGCTGTTTAATAATATACATACTAAACATAGTTAGATATTATTTTGGTTATGAATATAATTGTGTACTTAAATGTGTCTTCGCCGTACAAGTAACTCTGTTTCTAAACAAACTGAACTTATAGGACCGGAACTAATCCCAATTTATTTTGTAAAATTGTATACACTGGTTATACCATTGTATGAACTTGATGAGTTTTCACTCATTGGCAATTTTGTTATAATAATTATTATATTTGCATACACTGATTGTACCATTGTATGAACTTGATGAGTTTTCACTCATTGGCAATTTTGTTATAATAATTATTATATTTGCATACACTGGTTATACCATTGTATGAACTTGATGAGTTTTCACTCATTGGAAATTTTGTTATAATAATTATTATATTTGCATACACTGATTATACCATTGTATGAACTTGATGAGTTTTCACTCATTGGCAATTTTGTTATAATAATTATTATATTTGCATACACTGGTTATACCATTGTATGAACTTGATGAGTTTTCACTCATTGGCAATTTTGTTATAATAATTATTATATTTGCATACACTAGTTATACCATTGTATGAACTTGATGAGTTTTTACTCATTGGCAATTTTGTTATAATAATTATTATATTTGCATACACTGGTTATACCATTGTATGAACTTGATGAGTTTTCACTCATTGGCAATTTTGTTATAATAATTATTATATTTGTATACACTGGTTATACCATTGTATGAACTTGATGAGTTTTCACTCATTGGAAATTTTGTTATAATAATTATTATATTTGCATAACTAGCATAATTTTATACCAGTCTATGAGCTTGATGGGTGTTTACCCATTGGAATTGTTTGCTTTGTGATTGATTCCCGACTTGGCTAACGCTTACAGGCACTGTTTTTTTTTGTTTTTGTTGTTGTGTAGTTGTAATGAACAATAATATAGTAGCATAATGAGCAATAGAAATAATAGCAGAAAGCCAAAGAAATATCTAATCATAGCTGTAGGTATGTATAAACAGAATAAATATGACAAGTCAGAATGACAACCTTAAAGAATTGGAAATGATCTGCATAATACGTTGCTATTTACTATTTACCCTAAAAAGTTTTTTTTTTTTTTTTTTTAATTTAAACTAGTGCTTGACCGCAATCCCGCCTAAATCCGCCGAAATCCGTAAGCAGTGACGCAATCGAGGATGGTAAAATGCATTACTTTATTAAGAGCCTATTCACTCTGGCCTTAAAGACACTCAGATTGTACTCCAACGGAAACACCGCCGCTGGCAAATTGTTCCCGTGCCGCGATGTACGCGGTATAAAAAGCGGTGAAACGCTTCGTCTGGATCGTAGGTTATATTTAAGTCCGTCGACTGTTTTAAGAAGGCTTGCTTTGAGTGTGCGGTATTTGTAAAAATATGTAGGTATTCAAAAAAAATCGACCAACTACACAACAACGGGACATTTATATTGGTAAGCGTTAACTGGCACTGCCTTTAAAGACTACTTAATATAATCGAAGGTATCAGTTTGTTTACCTAAAATTAATACAATGATTTATAGAATTTAGCAAATATTTGTTTACTTCGTTTTTATTTTCAAAAAGATAAATCATTCGTTTGTTAATGATATTGAGCATGTCATATGCCTTTCCTTCATTTTGAAATGTAAAATTATGATTTTTCAACTGATATTCTCGGTCATCTTTGTAGTCTCATTATATATTGCGTATTTTACTCACGTTCTTTATCCTCGTCGCCAATGTTATGTCTTGCGATTGGGTCGGGTGGTTTAGAAATAAAACACAGAAATCAATCACTTAGTGCGGCGCGACACGTCCATTCGCTGGGACTGCCGGCAACGTAATGCCTCCCACCGCCGGGTGTCGCAGGAGCACATTTTAATTGTAATATCTATACATCACAGTACTCGGGAACACTGTTGGAGCTGCTGAACCTTGGAAAAACTATCTTAGCATTGTGTAGATTCAATTTCTTAGTGTTGTATAATTGCATGGCAAACGTGTGAGCACAATGTACGAATGTGCTGTAAGGCATTTATTTGTTGGGTTAGTCTTTTTTTTATTGACTTGATTGTGCTGTGGCTGTTGAGAGTATGTCATGCTCACTCAAATGTCTTCGCTGATGGTGGCGTGCGTGTGGGGTCATTGGGTTCCCTTCGATATGGTTGAGCTGAATGATGCTGATTCATGCGTCATGTTCGTGAACGGACGCCGTCGGAGGGGACTGGTCATCTCTTAGCTGCCACGGCGTATTTTAATTTCTGAATTGTTTTTTGTGTGTTTTCCATATGGACGCTCTCAGCGTACAATATGGTTCTGTGTCGTTCTCACACGGTTGATTTCAACATGAATGATGTAATCAAATATTTGTAACAATAGCTTGAAAATTTAAAAGAATGTCCATGGAGTTTCTTGCCCGTTCTTCTCCATAGGTACCTAATCTTTGGAATGGGCGACTAGCTTCATCTTATTGACTGACCGACCTTCTGACAATTCAAAAGTGCCTGTAACTGGTTTATTTGAAATAAATGATTTGATTTGATTTGATTTGAAGTGCACGAACATGCTGTGAATGTCAGCGTGAAGATGAGTAGCGTCAGCAAGTTGTATTAAGGTCGTACCCTCACCAAATGACCTCGAGCATTTGCTCCCTCTTTACCGCGCCCCACCTCTACAATACTTCGCAAAATATTACTAGCGCCGTCTGGCGGACGAAGTACTTACAAATACGAGTTAAATTCATAGACCACAGAAGTAACAGACATGGCACTTTTATTTTTGTTTATTGGTGCGCCCAAATACTTTTGGTTATTATAGACTGAAACAAATGTTGACGATAATTCATTCATTCATTCTTCATAATAAAAATTTTGCGTATTTTATTTTTTAACCGACTTCCCAAAAGTGTGGTTCTCAATTCGATTTATGTGTGCTCGCTGATAACTTTATCGTTAATGAACCGATTTTGACCATTCTTTTTTTATATGAAAGAGTATGCTGCCTGTGTAATCTCATTGTTACCACGTCAGTGTCGATAATGGAAATTCTAAGAAATTTAGGCCAATTATCGAAAATTGTAGGCATGCTTCGGGTGAAAACTTGATACTCGTATTTATATCGGATGATACTATAAAACCGTGAAGATTTGGGTCTGACCTGATGATGGAGATGACAGAGAATCAAGGGAATCCACATCGGAAGCAACTGTAATGTGTTTGGGCTTACTTAATTTGTATTGATTAGAGCTTTACAACTAAATATGTTATGACTGTAACTTCAGGGTTGGAAGTTAGTTTTGTAGATTGAAAGTTAGCTAAGTCAGATGGTCAAAGGGATAGAAAAATAATATATTAAAGGTTAATTTGTCATTATTTATTATTTTAAGGGAAAATGTAATCAGGGTCAAATAAATTTCTGCAGACAGGAAACCTACATAAAAAAAAGATTTGATGTTTTTGTTTTGGGCTCAGGCAAGACTGATATTATATTATTATTCTCGTTTAATAAAACTAATACGTAAATTGTAAAAAACAAAACTATCGTATAAAAAAAAAACAAATACATATACTATAATATTATTTACACAAAGCTTCCTTTTGCAGAAAAATAATAAACATCTGACTAATACAATATCCGGTCAGACTGGACGCTGACGGCAGCATATTTGGAAAAGGCCTGCAACTAAACGACGTATTTCGTTTGCTTTAATTCCTATAAGACCACAATGAAAGTATGAGCATTTCTAGAAATAACGCAATGAAATAACACAACTTAAATTCAGTCTCTTGATTTTAATTGATTTTTGCATAAGCATGACGAGTAGGTAGTGTTTGTACTATGTTAAAGTAGTGTTGTAAATTGTTGAGGAATTCCCTCGACTGTCTATGGGCTTCATCATCAGATCTATTGTAGAACTTCATTTAAACCTATATGGGTGTAAAGTTTTCATCAATATAAATGAATTAAGTCCAAACACAAGGTAACTATTGTAAACCTTTGAGGAGTTCCCTTAACTGGCCTTTGTTTTCATCATCAGAGCTTTAATGACAATCACAACTCATTTAGGTGTAAAGTTCTTATCAATATAAATTTATTAAGCACAAACACGAGGCAGCTGATGTGAATCGTTAAGGAGATCCCTCGGCTGCCTCCCGGCTCCATCATCAACTCCGAACTTTACTAAATTGTAGTGCGTTAAAACACTTAATGAAAAAAACATAGAAATGCCCTAGGTGCCCCTATGATTTTTTAAATTTCTCCTAGGTTTCCTTAGTCTTCCATCATCAGACCCTAATTTCCTTAACATGAGACTACCTTGAAGATATAATCTTTATAATTAAAAAAAAAATATGTGGCACTCGGGAACTGCCGCGGTAAAGCTATTGCATAGCATTTTTTTATCAACTTATGCAATAGGGTATTTGACTAAAAAAAACTAATTAGTCCGTCAGTCAGATTTCCAAAAAATACTCATCATCATCATTTCAGCCGAAAGACGTCCACTGCTGGATCTAGGCCTGCCCCAAGGTTCTCCACGACGACCGGTCCTGCGCCTCCCGCATCCAGCGGTTTCCCCCCTTCACCAGGTTGTCGGTCCACCTTGTCGGGGGCCTACCCAAAAAATTCTAGACACATATTTTTTTCTTTCTTCCTATAAACAAAAAATGAATACGACACAGTGCTTTGAAAACTCGTGTGACATCACTGCACCCTACACTTTTTAGCGGCCAGTGACGTCACCAGCCATCACTCCTGATCGTTGATGCCTATTATATTTGTCAATTTTTATTGATTTGATAAAACAAAATATACGAAATGTAAAACGTATATAATAAACCTATCCAATATTTTTCTATAATCTGAATGACGGACTAATTAGTTTTTTTTAGTCAAATACCCTATTATTTATATTATAGTAAAGTTATCCGCAAACAAACATAAAAAAACATATAACCTCCTCCCTTTTGAAATCGGTTAAAAAACGAACACCAAAATGAACATCAATAACAGAGACACTTTATGATAGTATTATACTCTATGCGACATGCGGTGCGTGAGCGAGCAAGCAGATGCTTTCTCGCTCACGCGCCGACCGCTATGCTAGCGGACCGCGCGATGACGAACGACACAGGTTCCCCCTTCGAGAGCTTGTGGCATACTGAATCTCAATAGCTCGGGCAAGAGAAATGATGGGGAATACTCTCAGATTGTTGAACAAAATTTTTGTTTTGGTCGTTTTAAAAAAATATTTCTACAATAATGTTCGTCATGAAATTGCCTATCCATTAGTGTAAGAACGAAATCTAAATAATGCTTACTTTTTGAGGAGATGCACGTTTTTGATAATTATTTCTCTTGTCAGAGGTTTCGTTGTGAAGGAATTATTTAAACATTATGCTTAGTAAAAAAAAAAAAATCTACAATTTTGGAGCCAAGATTATGGAGAAAATTTATGTATTTTTAATAAGTTGATATTTCTTTTGGATAAAGAGTAGATAGCTCCGCAAAACTACATAAAAACGGCCTGCGGTGTGTTTTTCCTCTGGAGCCGCTCTTAATGTACACGCTCACGCACTGTCCTAAACTCAAGAATTTTATAATAATTTTGAGTTTCGACCATTTCGATAATACCTATTTCTTGGACGGTATTGAGTGCCCTTGCTTACACGCACATTGACAGCATGTTCATACACAAGAGAAACGTACTTCGCTTCGTGAGAAAAAAAATGCTCTGAAGTTACTAGAGTGACTCTCATGACAAACCTACGATATAGCGGTTTCTTCAATAACCTAAACCTGCCCCTAAAATTCAAAACAAACTTTCAACTAAATTCTATCAAAAGGATTTTATATGCTATTAGTTGATAATGTAGTCCGAATATATATACAAATATAGGTAGGTACATATCTACATGCATAAAGCCAGACGAAGTGCGTACAGGGTAAAGCCCTTAGCGAATAATTATTGGTTCATTAATCGTACCCCTGCGAGTTTAAGAGGCTTTACGATCTGTTATTCACTATAATATATGTACATGTAAGAAGGCATTCGTTATAGTATGTATAAGAGCCACGGTCTATCTCTGATAGATTTCATTGGGAGATAAATAAACATTTGCCGCAGAACAGAATTTTGTTCCTTTTAGGTACGAGTATCATGTTGATTTGATTCAGGGTTTGATTTAAAAAACAATCTTTTACGAAATATTTGGCAATAGTTCTGACAATTTCACCTTTAAATAATATAATTCTAAATTTGGAGAATTATATTGATAGTTTTGATGATAACTATATATATAAATATGAATAGAAACGTAAAAACATTTGAATTTCATGGGCTACTGTGGCGCATCCCCGTTCAGAGTCACTTCATTGAAATAATAGCCTCCCGGCCAATTTCGGTCACCGTGGCAAACCTTAAGGAAGATTAGCGAGCTACGCAAGAGATAATATAGTGCACTTGTGTGTGAGGAAACACGTATGCACTCTCTATCCCTGTAGACTCATAGTCCGATGGAACGACAATCCGACACGACTGGTAAGAGATCAGGAGCATGACCAACGCCTTTACGTGCTTTTAAAGACTATTAACCGCTAACCTCCAAACTGCCAGGATTGCTACTGGGACCTGGGAATCGAAGTCAGGATTTTACGCTGAGCATCTACGAGACCAAGAAGGCTGTTAAATTAATTAAAAACAACTAGACAAAACCTGATTCAATTTACAATTAACTTTAAAAAAATAAAGAAATGCTTTATGATTTTAAATATGCCTAATAATATCTCAGGTAAGCCGCTTACCCATGGCTGATCGACTCATTCAATATATCTCGTTAATCATTTCCTTTATCTTGTATCAAACCCACCTACCCTCCTAGGTATTGTATGGTAGTATCTACTTACATAAACATATCTGGAGTGAATAAGGTTATCCTTCGTGTAGTTTCTGTGTTGTTTTAGGTTCAGGATAAGCAATACGGCCACTTCATTCTAACTTACTTTGGGTTCATACGTTATTAAATAAACACACGTTCAAATGTACAAAGGATGTCCTGCTGACAAAAACAATAGACTTTTTTCTCTCGTGTATATTTTGGTACTGTGATTTAAAAGGGAATTTGACGGTACTTACACACTTTTAGAATGAAATAAGACGAATGATACTGACGTATCTTCTTCACATACATATCATCGTCATCATCATCAACCTTTTTACTGTCCCACTGCTGGGCACAGGTCTCCTCTCATACAGAGAAGGATTGAGCGTAATCACCACGCTTGCTCAATGCGGGTTGGCGATTTCAGACTTAAAGTCCAGGTTTCCTCAAGATGTTTTCCTTCACCTTCAGTCATTGGTGTCCAAGATATACTTAGGAGACAAATAAATACAATTCATCGGAATACAATGTCAAAATAACAACAGTTTATAGTTAATGCATATGCAGGTACATTTATATGCATTTGATACACATAACAAAGATGTATTTTGTTGATTGTTCTAAGAATCGGATGGACAGATTTTGAAAGGACCTTCACAGGTAGAGAAATGATAATGTGTTCAACATCTACTATCAGCTCGGCTTTATTTTTAGTTAAATTAAAAAAAAAAAGGGGGAGGTTCTCAATTCGTCGGTATTTTTTATGTATGTTCATCGATTGCTAAGACGCTTGGACCGATTACCAAAATTATTTTTTTCATTTGGTAGGGTACATTTCCCAGGTGGTTCAATAGTCATCAGGTCGGGATAATGGAAGACCAGAGAAAACAAGGGAACTTTCAAAAATCGTAGGGTCGACTAAAGCATTTTTCTAAGTTTTATCATTAAGTATTTTAAAGCACTACAATTAAATAAGGGTCTGGAGTAGATCTGATGATGGAGCTAGGAGACAGTCGCGGGAACTTCTCAACGATTCTTAGAACCTACCTTGTGTTATGCTTGATTAATTTGTATTGATAAGAACTTTATACCTAGATGAGTTGAGACTGACTCTGATGATGAAGACACAAACCAGTTCAGAGAACTCCTAAATGGTTTACAGTAGTTATCTTGTATTTAAACTTAATTCATTTATATTGATGAAACCTTGGCTCCCATATGGGTTATAATGAAGGTCTGCAGTGGATCTGGTGATGGAACCGAGAGACAGTCGAGGAAACTTCTCAACTATTCACAACCTTCTGTTTATGCTTGATTAATTTGTGTTCATAAGAGTTTTACACTATGATAGATTATGATTGTCATTAAGGGTATTATGATGAAGACGAAGGATAGTTAAGGAAACTCTTCAACGGTTTACAGTAGCTACTTTGTGTTTGGAGTTAATTCATTTATATTGATGAGAACTTTGCACCCATATGAGTTATAATAAAGGTCTGCATTAGATCTGATGATGAAAGCCATCGACAGTCGAGGGAATTCCTCAACAATTTACAGCATTGAAATTTAACACAGGATCACCAGTACCTACTCCTCATGCTTTTGCAACAATCAATTAAAATCAAGGGACTGAATTTAAGTTGACCTTCTTCGGTCATATTTCTCGTCGTGCAGAGAAATGGTGACGGCACCGGACCACGTGACCAATGAGATGGACGGACCAGATCAAGGATGCGACTAAGTGATCAGTTTGTGAATGTACCCGGAAGGCTGCAGTCCGTATTGACTGGCACCGCATAAGTAAAATCGTCGCTCATCGTGATTCATAATGATGACCACGACCACTCTGGCAAGAATGTTTCGCCTAAGAATAAGAAGAATCGCATCATCTCTAGCAGTGCTAATACTTTGACTATGGTACCGTAGGAATTTTATAGACATCGGTTCAGTAGTTTGGTTTTAAAACCAAAATTACGAGTATAAATTAATGTAAAAAAAATTACGTCGTTTGCTTGCAGGCCTTTTCCTAACTGTATTGGCGTCAGCGTCCAGTCGGACCAGATGCAGCTGGACAGTACTTTTCACAACTGATAAGTCTGAAATAAAAACTTTTATATAATAAAAATAAAAAACAATCGACTTCCAAAAAAACCCACAAAGTGAAAAATAACCAATTTCGGAAGTTTGTGTCAAAAACGAATATACAAAAACCAAAGACACCGACTACCGAAATTGATTATTTATCACTTTGTAGTAGAAGTCAGTAGTTCTTTTTTTGTAAAAAGTTTTATACAAAAATAATTATTAAAGAGACACGTCAGTTATGTGTCTCATTAATAATTATTTTACTGACATCCATTATAACGAAGTCGTAGTCACAGGTAGTTCGTAATAAACGCTTTAAAGCTGAACGCTTATCGAATTTACAATTCAACCAAACCTAACGATACTTTGAGCTCCAATGAACTGACTGTAGCACGTTCCTGATTCCCTCTAATCACAGCCCGACCAATGAGCGATTTATGACAGTTAAATCCATTGTGCTTGCTTTCTGGAAAATCATGATAAACTATCGTTGCGAATCACGTCGTTTACACAACTCTGACAGACTAAAGGTAAAGCGCCAACTGACGTATTTTCTAAATCCTTTGTGAAAAATAATCTTGACGTAGAGCCGAGAGTATTTTAATTTTAAATTGCAAAATAACATTCTGTTACATCGAATCCATTTAGATTTCATTTAATAATGAAAAATAAAGTTCCAGAAGACGATGTAGAATAATATTTAAAATGTGTGGTTAAAAAAGCAAAGTAGAGTGTGCAATTTCACAAAGAGCTGCAAAGTTCAACGGCCCTCTGCAGCCCGGTGGATCTGCTACCCTCGGGCGTCTTATAATATTCCAAGAAATTTGTACAGTAAAACTACTACTCTGTTGAAACCCTTCGAGCAATTTCAGTACATATTCGCCAACACTCCGTTCTTGGAAGTAGACATTGTTGGCGGTTTTGTTTATTTTTTTTACGTAAAATTTACACTGGGCAAAGGCGCACATAGCTTTAAAGGCTCACTTAACCAATCTCCAAAACATCAACGCGTGTCTTAAACCATCATAATAATTTCCCCACAAGCTCATCAATCTGCTTAAAAATGATGTGGGCTCGTAACAAAGGATGTAAACCGCGTCAACTTTTTTCGTTCTCCGTAGAGATAAGGCACTTAAAACGCTGTAGACGCACAAAGTTTGTAAAAGCCGAGTTCATAAGGCGGCTTTATTAGACAATTTCCAGGTGTGGAGCAGCTGACGTCTCAAATATTAATTTCTGATGGATCTCGCCCAAATCCCGTCTGATCCCGCATTTTAATGACACTTTGTCACACCCCAACGGTTTTCATCGGTTGTTACATTCGTATTCAGTCCATAATTGATGCTAGAGATTAGTGTGAGTGTGATTCCAACTGTACGAATAACTCGTTTAAACTAACCATTCTCATTACTCATTCAGATACCTCGACGATTACTTTGTTCAACTGTAGCAATTTTGTCCCTCGATGATAAGCTGCGAAGTAGGTACTTTGCTAACTTTGGGGATGAATCGTCCTCGTAATTTCGTCATGAGTTATGAGTAGTGTTTGTCATTGTCAGTCGATACTTTATAGATCACTTACTGGAACTATGTCACAGTTTGATAAACCGTTCTTGAACTATGGACCGGGAAAATATTTGTTATCAGATGTTCGACCTGAATTCAATTTTGACTATCCAACTATTCAATATAGGTAAATAAACTTTAAAAGAAGGTTTGTATATCTCGCTAACGACTCGGTGGTGTTTATCTGTGAATCAGTTTCTGTGTATCTAAGGGCTTTGCGATCCAAATAAAAGGGTCGACACAAAGGTGTCCCGCTAAGCAGATTGGAGGTTACGTGACGGGATAGCCAAGTGGTGTAGGGAACGCTAATCATCACCTCCGGGTGCCCTCACAAGCTGTTTGGTTTTCGACTTAACGATCATTGCTTACACTATTATTGTCGGGTTGATTATACCCGTGATGAAAGAGAATACTAATCTAAGATAATACAATTCATCATTTAGCCTGTCCTTGTCTTGTGTGTATGAACATGATTCTTAACGTGAAAACTTATTTAGTTTGGAAGTTTTTTAGGAAATCAATATCTATTGGGTACTTTCCGTTAACTCAGAATCTTGAAATTTGATATGAAGTAAAATCTTATGGCACAGGATACGATGCAGAAAAAAATCCGAAAAGCGTAAATTTATGGTGACATGCCCAAAATTTTTACAAAACACTCGGTGCGCGAGACCGACTCATACTTAACCGGTTTATTTTCTTGTAAAGATCTTCTTTACATTATTCTCTCTTATTTACTTAAGTACTGCAATATTCAAAGTATATTTAATAATTATTATTATTGATAGATTCTCAAAATTAAATGCACAGAAAGAGAGTAGATAATATTAAAGCAACACAAAACACATATTCCAAAATAGCATACAGACAACATTGAATTTAAATATTTACCAAGTGATGTTTTTAAGCCCGCATATAATTCACTAAACGTCAAAAACTTTATAACGTTATTCAATAACTTGTAAAGCAAATTTAGAATAGGTAAGCCTATGTAGACAGCGAAGATATTAAAATTTTGTTTTCCAACACAAACAATCTGACACGGTACCCTCGTCATCTGCGGTCTCATGTGCACACCCCGACACCCAGTTAAATGTAGCTCCAACTCAAATGTTATTCTCTTAGTAATTTTACCAACAGCGAACCCAATACTTTAGAACATAACGGCACGAAATAGTATTCAAAACTCCAACACACTGACAGCTAACAAGTCTGGAAACAAAATATGTAATTTAAATTATATATAAATTATAAGAATTTTAATTGAAACCAGATTAGACTGCTGTAGTAAACTATGCTAACTAGCCAGTCCAACAAAAGAAAGAGGCATAAATGAATAAAAAGCACTTCCTACAAATTCACAGAGATTTACATTTCAATTAGAAGATAAACCTCTCAAAACAGCACTTAAGTCACGCCTTTTCAAGTGTATTTTGTAACGAAAGAGCACACTTTTGGAACGTTACAATACCTAGCCTTAATGTATTATTGTGATAAAACAGTTCATAAGTTGCGACTGATACGGCGATAAACGACAGTACAGCGTACGTAAAGAAGGGATACTGCAAAGTCACTCAACTTTCGTTTACGTTGCTAAAGAGAGCAAGGGTCTCCTTATAAAACAGTTTCATGAATATTTATACAGATTTAAGGATAGTGTAGTGCCGTTGTGTAAATAATTGCGGTCGCGTAGGGTCTTGAATTTAAATTGCTTTCGATTGCTCTTTGTTCAAAGATTGTGGAGTATTGTGAAATAACAATCACTTTCAAGAGATGGAAAGCCGTCATGGGTACACTTAACTTCTCTTATTACAGTACAAAGGTGAGAGGTTGGCTTTGGGATTGATATTAACTTATTATTAATCTTGGTTAGCTCGAGGCTACCCTTATAATCCACGGATTGTGCAAATATTTTTATTATTCATTCCCTTCCGAATATACTAAGCCTTAATATAACACCTTACTCGGTTACTGGGCTGTTAAAAATAGACGTTTCGCTGAAATTTGTTTTATCATTTTGATAAACGAAAAGTATAGTGGCACAATACTTTTTTCAACGAAAAAGCTACTTGTAAATCATGTAAAACAATTGAACCAACCTAAAAACTAGAATCAAATAGAAACAACAATTATTTTCCTTTGATTTTCTGATGTCAAATATAATTACTTACAAACGTTGTGGAAACAGGAAAACAAAGTTTTGGGGCATTTAGATATAAACGAGTTTACCGAGGCTTTTACGTGAACTCGCGACAAATATAATTAAATAACTGGAAAATTTATAATTCCTTATTTTGAAGAGACCGATTAATTAATCTAAAAGAAGTTATGGTTACGACAAAGGCTGAAGTTCGAGTAGGTAATTCTGGTTTTATGTCAATTTGAAATGAACTTGGAATTAATTAGATACATGGTGGTTTGACTTTCTTAAACTTTCAAATAAAGCTCGGCTTATTTTTAAAACAATTCATAATCAACGTTTTGGTGGGGAATAAGGCAGTGACCGAGTGGCTTCCAAGGGTTGGGAGAAGAAGTAGCTCAACATCATCCGGCGACAAGATGGGGATTTGTATATGAAAAGAGAGACATATACTCAGCGGTGGGTGAAGTCAGGCTGTAGGTGATTATGGTAATTACTTAACAAACTAGGCATACGTTCTCATAAGTTCATGTATATTAATGTCACCATACGAAGCCTCATACGAGGGCTCAGAATCACACAAAGGGCGATGGAAAGAGCTATACTCGGAGTTTATCTGCGTGATCGAATCAGAAATGAGGAGTTCCGCAGAAGTACCAAAGTCACCGACATGGCTCTTCGTGTCGTAAAAACGTTCGTCTAAACTTAAGTGGCAGTGGGCAGAGCACATTGCTCGTAGAACCGATGGCCGATGGGGCAGTAAGCTTTTGGAGTTGCGGCCACGTAGGTACCGGAAAACGCAGCGTATTGAGGCCCCCAACAAGGTGGACCGATGACCTTGTGAAGGTCGTGGGAAGCCGATGGATGCGGGCAGTACAAGACCGGTCATTGTGGAAAGCTTTGGGGGAGGCCTTTGTCCAGCAGTGGACCTCTATAAACTGCAGAAGAATGTCACCCAGAAACGACCTCTTGTGATTGTTGTATCTAATGTATCATAATTAACCGACTTCAAAAAGGAGGAGGTTACTCAATTCGACCGTATATATGCTTTTTTTATGTTTGTTCGCGCATAACTTCGTCGTTTATGACCAATTTTGATAATTCTTTTTCTGTTGGAAAGAAGACGTTCCCAAGGTGGTCCCATGATAAGGATATCAGGGTTTGATGGTGGAAGACCAGAGAAAACAAGGGAACTTTCAAAAATTGCAGGGGCGACTAGTGCATTTCTTAGCATTTTCATTAAGTATTTTAAAGCACTACAATTTAATAAAGGTCTGGAGTAGATCTGATGATGGAGCCGGGAGACAGTCGAAGGAACTCCTCAACAATTCACAGCAGCTACCTTGTGTTTGGGCTCGATTAATTTGTATTGATAAGAACTTTACACCTAGATGGGTTGTGATTGTCATAAGAGCTCTGATGATGAAGATAAAGGCCAGTTCCGGGAACTCCTCAACGGTTTACAGTAGCTACTTTGTGGTTGGACTTCATTCATTTAGGTATATTGATGAGACCTTAGCACCCATTGGGTTAAAATAATGGTCTGCAGTAAATTTGATAATGAAGATCATAGGCAGTTGAGGGAATACTTACGGGTAAAAATTCAAGTAAACAAAATTACGTCGTTTCCCAACTATATTTGCGTCAGCTTCCAGTTTGACCGGATGCGACTGAATACATAGTACTTTTAACAACTAAAAAGTGTAAAATAAAAACTTTTTTACAAAAAAATAACCGACTTCCAAAAACCACTACAAAGTGAAAAATAACTAATTTCGGAAGTCGGTGTCAAAAAACAAAACAAACAAAATATACAAAACCAAAGACACCGACTTCCGAAATTAGTTATTTTTCACTTTGTAATGGTTTTTGGAAGTCGGTAATTTTTTTGTAAAAAAGTTTTTATGATATTATATAATTAAATCATCAATTCATAAAATTCTTTCCGAATAACAAAAAAACCATTTAAATGCCTATTTAGTGGAATATCAAGAGACACTTCATCCCATTTACCTAGAACACCAATGAAAACACAATTCACTACCAAAACATTAAGATAGAGTCTTAAGATGACTGTTTTGACAAGTGGAGGCATCGTAAAGCCGATCTGAAGTTCTAAACAGTATCGTGGAGCTGCGTCGTAGGATTAGGGTGGACGGCTCGCGTGCAGGACATCCTAGTTATCTTGTTACCCGCCTGTCCTTGTCACGACATGTCCCAGCGAAGGCTAGCTAAATACCGAGCTTTATTTGCTATTGTTCTGTTGACAAAATAGACGTTAGTTGGCTGCTCCGGCTATATTTCAGTGGAGAGTAAAACTTACGTACAGTCGTATAGGCTTTTTTAATATATTTTTTTTTACAAAAATGCAACCGACTTCCAAAAACCACTACAAATTGAAAAATAACTAATTTCGGAAGTCAGTGTCTTTGGTTATTTAACCGACTTCAAAAAGGAGGAGGTTACTCAATTCGACCGTATATATGCTTTTTTTTATGTTTGTTCGCGCATACCTTCGTCGTTTATGAACCGATTTTGATAATTCTTTTTCTGTTGGAAAGAAGACCTTCCCAAGGTGGTCCCATGATAAGGATATCAGGGTTTGATGGTGGAAGACCAGAGAAAACAAGGGGAACTTTAAAAAATTGCAGGGGCGACAAGTGCATTTCTTAGCATTTCATTAAGTATTTTAAAGCACTACAATTTAATAAAGGTCTGGAGTAGATCTGATGATGGAGCCGGGAGACAGTCGAAGGAACTCCTCAACAATTCACAGCAGCTACCTTGTGTTTGGGCTTGATTAATTTGTATTGATAAGAACTTTACACCTAGATGAGTTGTGACTGTCATAAGAGCTCTGATGATGAAGACAAAGGCCAGTTCCGGGAACTCCTCAACGGTTTACAGTAGCTACTTTGTTGTTGGACTTCATTCATTTATATTGATGAGACCTTTGCACCCATTGGGTTAAAATAATGGTCTGCAGTAAATTTGATGATGAAGACCATAGGCAGTTGAGGGAATACTTACGGGTAAAAATTAAAGTAAACAAAATTACCTACGTCGTTTCCCAACTATATTGGCGCCAGCTTCCAGTCTGACGGATGCAACTGAATACATAGTATTTTTAACAACTAAAAAGTGTAAAATAAAAACTTTTTTACAAAAAAATAACCGACTTCCAAAAACCACTACAAAGTGAAAAATAACTAATTTCGGAAGTCGGTGTCAAAAAAGAATATACAAAACCAAAGACACCGACTTCCGAAATTAGTTATTTTTCACTTTGTAGTGGTTTTTGGAAGTCGGTTATTTTTTTGTAAAAAAGTTTTTTGTATATTAATTTTTGACACCGACTTCCGAAATTAGTTATTTTTCAATTTGTAGTGATTTTTGGAAGTCGGTTGTTTTTTTGTAAAAAAGTTTTTATTTTACACTTTTTAGTTGTTAAAAGTACCTATTATGTATTCAGTTGCATCCGGTCAGACTGGAGGTTGACGCAAATATAGTTAGGAAACGACGTAATTTTGTTTACTTTAATTTTTACCCGTAAGTATTCCTTCAACTGCCTATGGTCTTCATCATCAAATTTACTGCAGACCATTATTTTAACCCAATGGGTGCAAATGTCTCATCAGTATAAACGAATTGAGTCCAAATACAAGGAAGCTACTGTAAATCGTTTAGGAGTTCCCTGAACTGACCTTTGTCATCATAATCAGCTCCCTAATGACAGTCACCACCCATCTAGGTGTAGGTTCTTGTCAATATAAATTATTCAAGCACAAACACAAGGTAGCTGCTGTAAATTTTTCAGGAGCTCCTTCGACTGTCTCCCGGCTCCATCATCAGATCTACTCCAGACCTTTATTAAATTGTAGTGCTTTAAAATACTTAATGAAAATGCTAAGAAATGCACTAGTCGCCCCTGCAATTTATGAAAGTTTCCCTTGTTTTCTCTGGTCATCCTCAATCAAACCCTGATATCCTTATCATGGGACCACCTTCGGAACGTCTTCTTTCCAGCATAAAAAGAATGATCAAAATCGGTTCATAATCGACGAAGTTTGCGCGAACAAACATAAAAAAAAAGAAAAAAAAAGCATGTATACGGTCGAATTGAGTAATCTACTCCTTTTTAAAGTCGGTTAAAAAGAGGTTGATAGTCATTGAGATTTATGATGTGGTTGCGATAGAATGATTGTATTATACGTTATGCATACTGGTGTAGTGTAATTTTAAATTTAAATAATTTTAATCGCGGTTGTTGGTTTTGATTAGAAGCGTAATAAATAATGAAACGTTTTAAGCATATCTTTGTAAAATACAGCAGACTTCAACTTTACGCCTGGAATTTCTTTATACTCGTATTTGGATTACAAATCTAAGTATGCAAAAATGTTGCAAAGTTTCACAAAGTTAAAATTTGATTATAAACTTTCCTTCGTTATTTTTATCGTATTTCCCAATTTTCTAAAGTCTTAAATTATTCTTGAAAATTTAAGTCTATCTATTTATATTCATTAAAGAAGTTTAAAGTAAAGGTCCATTAAGGGATTGTTAGCTTTTCATCGCTAGACTTTCCTATTAAATGAGCAATCAAATTAAACAATAAAAGAAGAAAAGAAAAAACTATCGAGTGCAGTACTATGAATAGTTTAACGTGTTAAAAAGGACTTTAACAACAAAGTCGGAGTAGTTTTAAAGTGCAACAGAAAGCTTGAACTCAGAAAACTATAAAAAAAGTAATAAAAGTAAGGAGTGCGAGATTTTTTGCACAAATTGTAGTGGGTGTTAAATTTGTTCGTGTATCTGATAGATTTAAGACTGTACCTACTTACTTTAGCGTTGAGTATATCTACCTTTTTGTTATGTACTTGTTATCACGCAAATAGCTATTTATTATACAACAGTTAATAAACCTTCTTGTACACAATTTAAATACCAAGTTCATCCCTTTTTTTAATAATTATAAACTAGTGCTTGACTGCAATCCCGCCTGATCGTAAGCAGTGATGCAATCTTTGATGGTAAAGCGCACTAGTTTATTAAGCCTATTCACTAAAAAAACTTAGGAATAGGAAGGATGACGGCCGTTGAGCGAGGTGATGCTATGTTAAACCCAAGACCAATACGACCAAACTATGCTACGCTAGAGGGCGATTGATCTGGAGATTCTCCACGACCAAACTCCCGACACAACAACATTTGGCGCATCGTACCCGCCACACATCGCAACACAATTGCTCAGACCCGTCCTCCGTACGGCTTCACCAGACATCATGCCGGAACACGACGAATCGCTTGGCGGCAAGACTTCGTCTGGTGGGTGTTAACTTCTGCCGGCAGCCGATATTATGGCCTTCTTTCCTTTCCTTTACGAAGTAAACATAGTTAGTACAATGGACATCCAGAGATGGTTCGAAACTCCACAAACGCGGGGACTAATACAGTATCTTCACTACACTGCACTACACTATTACTACGGGTTAATTAAAATAAAATCACGCCTGTAGTAAGTTACCAAAGGAGTAGGTAAGAAGTGTTGTTCAAAAAACGCACATTTTTTCAAAGTACTTACTTTATGTCTCACACTCAACATAGCGGAAAGTGGACTAGCTACTAGTTCTTAATTGAAAAGTCAAATGAAACTTTACCCAAAGTTGGGATTGGACCTAGAATTCCAGGTACGGCAATGCCCTTGCGACCCCTAGATCAACGAAGCTGTGCGTTCGTTAATTATAGCGATCAACTGCCATTAAATTTATAGGAAACCGAATAGATATTGAGCAGTGCCCTGACACTCTTAATAAACTAAGTAACTTAATAACTTAAGCAACTATCGAACCCACAAATTTGGGCAAGAGACACCTGGAATCTTTACTAATATATAAAGCTAAAGAGTTTGTTTGTTTGTTTGTTCGCGCTAATCTAGGGAACTACAGGTCCGATTTGAAAAATTATTTTTGTGATGGATAGCCCATTAATCTAGGAAGGCTTTAGGCTATATACATCACGCTGCGACCAATAGGAGCGGAGCATAATAAACTCCACGCGAACGAAGTCGCTGGTGGCCGCTAGTATAACATATAAATCCAGAAATAATCCCCCTTATTTATAAAATTTGTTTAAAGTTAATTAGTGATTAGTAACTTTTAACAACACTTTTTTGACGTTTTGGCGTCATTTAACTTTAAACATCGTTAATGAATAAACACCATAGTGTTTTAGGTGTTTATTCATGAACTATGATTAAAATTAAGCGACGTGCAACCGTCGAAAATGTATGGTTAAATCGCTAGTTATCTTTAAGAAGCGTTTATGAATAAGGGGGAATGTATATACAAATTGTAACGGAAAGAGAAGCTTGTTCGGATGATATCAAATGATATTGATTTTTTAATCCTACCTCTACGTGTTCGGAAGTTATGAGAATGTTTAATTCATTGATACCAGAGGCCGAACTTCTCAAATCGAAATATACCCTTCACTTTATCGTGATATTGGCAAGTAACGTGAAAGTTATTGACCTACCTAGTGCAGTGACATGTTTGTGTTGATACGAATTTAAGAATTATGAAACTTTGGTATCTATTTTCGGAATTGATACCAAATTTTTATGCACGTTATCCTTGTGTGTATTTTATATCCAGCTGTTATCTTAAAAATATCAATAAGGTTTCAGTTACACACATATGTATATACGTTATTTTTTGTTTTTGCGAAACCCGAAACACGTTTCCAGTATTTTTATGTGAAAAATCTATGTACAAAATTTCATTAACATATAATGAAAAACCACAAAATTAGAGCCTGTTATCTTTCTTGGTTGTCCCAAGAAAATATAGTCAACGGTCTACCATCAGCTATGTTGTGCGCTAAGTAATCACACTGCAACAATTTCTAAATGAATCTGGGAAAAAATATTATAACTTGGTGTAAAAATGATTGGAATCGATTCAGTTGCTTATTCTGAATAAACTATATTCAGGTGCATATAAAGACAAAATAACATTCTATATAATAGATGTGCTAATCATTTTGCTGTAACAAGCAATCCAACAGACACTAGCGGCGATTGTTCACCAAGTTTAATAAATATACCCTGTGTGTTCCTGTTATCTTAATTAGCGTCTGACTTAAATTGACGTACATAGTCGTCGTGATTTTAATCACGTTGAAATTTTATATGCAGCATTTTATTAAGAAATTTTGTAATTTTCAGAATTTTAACAGAACAGAACCAAACTTACATTTAATCTTCTGTGTCTCTGGGTCCAACGGCCCGTCTGTGTGGCCATTCTAGGCCATGTTCAATCACAGTGTTGTAAAATGATAACATGAGAATCTCGATGAGTAATTTATGATATGAATATCACTTTGCTCTTAGAGTTCTTACGCGACCCGACAGACGCTGCTGCTGCTGTCCTGTTCATATTTCAAAACAAAGAAAAAATTACTTTCAGATTATCCTGAATTTATAAATTTTCAACCATGACGCGAAAAAAGAAGACGCTGACCTAAAAATAAGTTCTGGGAAAATATGCTTTATGTTTACGAAGAATGAAAAAGAATATTTAGTTTAATTAAAGATTTTATTGGCTATGACTTCGTTAAGCCAGGATAAACTTATCAGAAGCAAAAGCAAGGCTTCCTAGCTGGAACTTATTAACTGGTTTCCGTCTTAACTCGAGACCACTCGTCGATTAATCTGGGATGCAATCAAATGACTTCCATATTTTACTTCCACCGTTTTACGATTTAAAATTAAACTATTATAGAGCTTGGAAAATCTTTCTATAGACAAATTCAGTATTTTATAGATATTATTTGAGAGAGGATGTTTTTGGTCAAACAAAGAGAAATAGATAAGAAATCTAAGGGTTCATTTTAAACGGTGATTATAGTTGAGTATCTTTCAAATGTCAAAAATGCATGTAAAAATGTTAATCAGTCGCTAGTACTACTTAACTCTATACAACATATATAAACAAAGGGTTAAAAGTCCAATTGTTTTCAGAATGGTACAATCCTAGTAGGTAACTAATAAAATTTTAATTCGCTAAACATGTATTCGTTTATATAAAATGCTTTGGTGTTAAGAACACATTCTCTCGACAGCCGGAATGTACGGAGGACAGCAGGTCCAAAACTGTCAAGTTTACCCAATCAACCTTGAGCCTTAATTCTTTAGAGATAAAATTAAAATGTAATAAAGAAATCTGACAGCTTGATATGCTGTCGTCTATACATAGTTAACATACAACTTCATGAAAGAGATAAGCAGAGCACAATTCTCGTAATTTTAAGAACGTTCACACTCTGATCTCAATCTCAATCTGTCAAAAACACCTCTCATATCTGTACATATTTGACAGGTTTTTGATATTGATTCTCGTTAAAAAGAGGTTGATGATGAAGGTAAAGATTTTGAATGTTTTTATTTGCTTCCGATTTTTTAAAATAAATTGGTTGATAACAAATTTTCATGTCACTTTCGGAAACTATAGATGCACTAATTACTCAGGTACTCGGGTACCAAATGGTACTTTAGTACTGTGGAGGCATGAGCACATACACTTCACTCACTCATCCTCTATAGAAAAGGGAGGATCCTCCGACCAGACTAGTATTGTCTGGTGGGTACTTGCCCACCGGTTGATGTCGTGAACTTGTATGCGTGCTAGTTGCACAGTAAACTCTGCTTGCGAGATGCAGGATTTGCGTGACGAAATTATGACCCGTTGTTCGCATGTAGCGTTATAACTACCGCTACAGTATTATTTACACCAAAATGTTAATTAATCATATCATCAATACGTAAAATTTAAAACTGATTTACAATTCCATTTCCTGTATTAATCAAACACGTTTCAATAAACAAATTCAAATTAATAATCTGTTGAAAATAATGACATAATTAATACTTCACATTCTCAGTATAATTATAAATGTAATGTAAAACTGGAATTAAATGAAACGAAATCGTTTATTAAGCAAGTAGGATCACTGATCATTTTACACGTCATATTTTTTTAAAACAGATGGAGCCGGCATTTCCTAACTGACTACCTCTGATAAGAAATAGCCGAAACAAACTCAGAGATTATCGTCTTTTTTCAAGTCCAGACATTAAAAATGAAAATGTTTACAATAATGTACGTGATTTAAAAAAAAAGTGTTTAAAATAACATAATTGTAGCATAATTACGCATATTGCTTAATAACAATGCTTAGCTGGATTTTTTAAGTAGCGAAAGTGGAGGATGTTGAGGTTGATTGATAGAAAGTGACTCCCTTAAATTAGTGGGTGGAAGTTTTTATGAAGCATTCCCTAATTTGCAACGTAGAAAACTATAAATTAGTATGCTGACAACTTGCGACTAACAAAAAAATTATGCATCTTTTTTGGAAACGACCTTCGACTTCTTAAAAGAGGGGGTAAAATTTAATATGGGACTTTTCAGAGCTTTCAAAGTAGAATCCTGAAAATATACGAACGAAAAATACCTGTCTAATTTTTTTTCCTCCCATGCTCTAAAATTTGGTAAGGAAATTTGGGTAAAGGGAATCGTACTTTATTGTAGATTCCGGGTAGACGGCTCCTATAGCCGTAACCACTACCCCGAATTTAACGCGAACGAAGCCATGGGCAAAAGCTAGTACTAACACAATTTTGGGTACAATTGTTACCAAAAGACTTATAGATTATGATTTTTCTATTCATTTATACACCATGTAAAATCTCTGAAATAAATAAAGATTTTATATAATCAATTAGAAAGAAAATTAAAGTACTTTCTGATTTTTGCTGTAAAAGTCTATATTGGATCTGCTGTTTTCCTGATGTCGTCCTCTCATCTCTTAGTGTACCTTTCTTTCTTTCGCTGTCTCCTTGGAACCACTCAGTCATTACTCTTGTTCGTGTTTCCTTCTTGTCTCATGACATATGTCAACCAAGAGACATAATTGTAAACAAATGCCTACATTTACATTTGCGTAAACATAATATTGGAATAGTAATTCAACTATGTATATTGTAGATTATACCGCAGCGGATGCTATCGAGTACGGGAAATGGCATGCCATGTTACCGAATACGTCGGTGACATATCTAATATGTATAGGCTGCATCCGACATTCTCTTAGTTTCGAGAACGTATTTATAAAGTATAGTGTAAAGATCAGATTGACATTGAAACAAATAAAGTAATGAAGTGACCATTTTTACATATAATTTCAGGCTTTCCATGATGACCGGTCTTGTGTTGCCCGCATTGATTACTGACAATAAATTATATTCTAGCTAAATCTGCATATTTTTTTACATTGACAACATAACAATAAGTAAGTCAAATAAAAATCAAGGTGGAATGAATGAGGAAACGTTGAGCGTTATCAAATGAAACTAATCTTTGAAATTGTAAGTTCGAATGTAGACGTGCTCTGGTTGAGAAACTTTTGTAAATCGATCGAGATAAATTAGTACCTGTTTTGGTTTCGGCTAGATTAGCCAAAAATGTTATAGTTTTTATGTTCCCTCGATAATAGACTGTGAAATAGGCGCACGTTAGGTACCTATATTGAAATTGAAATACGGAGAGAAACCGCGAGCAAGCACAGACTAATAATGAAGAAGTTGGACTTTGGAACTTTCTGTTGTGGGACTTTTTGGAAGGTTGGATGAAGGCCTCGACCAGATGTTCACTTAGCGCTAGACTTGGCGATAAGCTCACCGGCCGATGGCGGTTGGGTTTTGGTTACTTGTTGACGTTCAAACCAGGGCAACGGAGAGAGAGAAAAAAATATAATGACGAGTGAATGGAAAACTTCTTGATTTTTATTCGTTCTCTATTCCTTAATGCTGATTGGATACTCCGACAGGTAATGAGATTGATGGGAAAAATGGAGGAGGCCCTTATCCAGCAATGGACCGCTATAGTCTGAGACGAAGAAGAAGAAGAACAGCTCACTCCACACTTACTTCACCTTAATTTAGATGGTTACAGATTACCACTGCTGCTCTCTAACATACTTACTTCCTTCCTTCTTCATTTTCTTCTTGACAGTGCGGTCGTGGTGACTGTGACTTATTTCGAGACGTTGATGTAGCTCGAAGCATGATCTCGCAACATCCATCTCTGTTGAACGACATTCTAGAGCAATATTTTACGGGTCCCCCACTGCCGACTTGATTAGGTCGGTCCACCTCATCGGTGACCTTCCACGAGGTCTGTTCCTTTCCACTCTGCCCTGAACGACCAAACGCTCTATGGACTTATTATTATGCATTGACACGTGACCGAAAAGCCCGAGTATACGGGATTGTACTAATTCTGAAAGACGCTGTTTGATGCCGAGTTCTCGGAGTATAGAAACGTTCGTTCTAAACTCGGTCCATGATTCCCAAGCATTCTTTTCCAACACAATTCTAGAGCTTTCATCTTTTACTTGCTACTTTAGTTAAAATATTAGCGTTTTATTGCAGAGAGACTATTAATACGTTCATTACAAACAGCTTCAAGATTATAAAGGACGATCCTTCATCTTTCAACAGTCTGTTTCAAAGTAGAAAACTTAGAATGGGAAAGTTACAAAATGCGGAACTTTCAACTGAACCAATATTTTGGTTACTTTTCGTTTACAAAATAGCAAAACCATGAAGTTATGTACTAACTAATAACTGTGTTGCCTATTTGAAATAGACTATGTTTTTTATTTATTTTTATCTTTAATATTTCATTTATGGCTTTCATTAAGTAATCACGCAAACATAGTTTAAATACTTTGTATAACTTGATAATTTAAAAGAGTGTCCATTTAGTTTCTTGCTCGTTCTTCTCCATAGGTACCTACTCTTTGGAATGGGCGACTAGCTTCACCTTACTGACTGACCGACCTTCTGATAATTCAAAAGTGCCTGTACTGGTTTATCCATACTAATATCTCTGTCTTTCTGTCTGTCCGGCTTTCACGCCAATACTACTGAACCGATTGTAATGAATTTTGGTACACAGTTTTGGTCTAAAGCCTGAGAAAGGACATAGGCTATATAACATCCCGCTATGATCAATAGGAGCAGAGCAGTAACAAAAAATGTTGGGAAATCGGGAGCGAATGCGGACGTACATATTGCTTCCGTTATTTTAAAAGGCGCTTATTTTATATCAACTGAGCTCTTTTTAATTTTTATCGGAATGAACTACGACTATAGCAAAAACTACTGAATTGATTTTGACGAAACCTTGCAGTAATGTAGGCATTTCCCTTGGCATTCTCACGGAAACGGGATCCACCGTGCGCTGTAAACTGAAGTCCACGCGGACGGAGTCGCGGGCAACAGCTAGTTTGAAATACTTTTTGCTTTGATTTTGATTTTTATTAAATTAATTTAACTGTAAAACAAATGAATATCGAAGTTAGGGCAACGGGAAGCACTTGACATGTTATTTCATTCGATGTGTATGAATTTGTTAAAAATGTGTAGCCGGTGGCATGGCGTTTACCCGCTACGGCAGTACTAAGCACCGCAGCAGGAGCCGCCGTCGCGCGCCGTAGGAGGAGCGGAGGGCCGGTGGCTCGTGTAGGCTTATCCTCAATCTCCGTAATTCATAGAAGATTAATAATAATAAATGGAAAATTAAATACAAACATAAGCCTGAAAGAAATTAAGAACACAGCTAGTCAAGGAAAAAAATCATTATGAAAAAAACCGACCAAGAGCTAAAGTTGAATTCGTGCACCGAGGGTTCCGTACAAACATGTATTAAAATTATTTTTAACCAATTATTTACAGTTTTCGCATATTTTTCCTTTTATCTGTGCTATAAGACGTTGCTTCGTTTAAAATTTCAGTATTCTATTATAAATTTGGGGAAAATATTGGACATTTTGTATCTTTTGATTACGTTAGCTTAAAAGTTTGATTTTTCTCCAGCTCCAGACAACAGAGTATTTCATATAAATTTCAGCTAGATACCTCCACGCGTTCCAAAGAAAAAGGATCTTGACAAACAAACAGACGGACTGACAATATAGTGATCGTACAATATATTGTGATCGTATTATGTGATCGTACCTCGAAAGCAAAATGGAACCCCATTTTGCTTTCGAGGTATGGAACCCTAAAATAAAAATAGACGTCCTTGAAAAAGTACGCGTGGGACTTTTTATTCCCAAAGGTAAATGATCAACTTGATAGCTTTATAATAGGTTGGGAAAGGAAAGAGTTATGAAAAGGGAAATCAAGGGGTATCAAGGGAAAGTATGTAGGTAAAAAGTATCTATCTCCATGATCTTTAGTCAGATACGGCATTGGCATTAGTATCATCTGATAATTACTCCCTATTCAGAGAATTATTCGGAGAATTCATTAGTCTAAGCCAGCAACCGATATTCTAACTAGAGAATTAGATAAGATCAAACTGGTTGCTAATTTACTGGCCTACCTCAGGCAAAGTCTCAGCTTAGCGGGGGGTCTATAATTGTTTAATGAATGTACATAGTTAGACAAAATCTTGTGAAACATTATAAAAGAGTGATAATGAATGAAGAATGGAGATGAAACACCAACGGTGAAGTTTTTGAAGGGGCTATATTCTATAATAAACGAAAAATTGTTAAATATTTAGATATTATGTACTTATTGTTTGAATCAGGTACCTGAGATACAGTTTAATTTCTGGTTCTACTAGAAACCACTTATTTTACAATTTTATATCTACATATTACTAGTTCACTTTTAAATCTATTACTAGCGGCCCGTCTCGGCTTTGCACGGGCGGACATTTTTTACACCTTGGATCGGTTTTACAGGGATCTCTAAGAATCTCTAAATTTTTGTGGTATAAATATAACTTATTTTACTCACTGATAATATTAAAGCTTTCTAATGACAAGAGTTATAGAAATCGATCCAAAAGTTTTGAGTTTATTCGTTATATACATAAATATAATCTTTCTCTTCTTTTCTTTACAATATTAACTAGCGACCCGCCCCGGTTTTGCACGGGTGAAATACTAATAGTAATAAAGAAAAACTGTGTTTAAACAATTTTTAAATCTGTAGTGTCTTCGAAAATATTCATTTTTTTTTAATAATTGTAAACTAGTGCTTGACTGCAATCCCGCCTGATGGTAAGCAGTGATGCAATCGTTGATGGTAAAGCGCACTAGTTTATTAAGCCTATTCACTTAAGAAACTTAGGTATAGGAAGGATGACTGCAGTTGAGCGAGGTGATGCAATGTAAAGAGCCCTAGAGATCTGTATTAAATCAATAATGTATATAAGGTATTTAATTGGATAAGGACAAATGCTGCATTGATTTTAACAATTAGCCATTATTTGTCGTACAAAGTAAATGACAAAAAATGTTATTGTGGGATATCCTTTTTTTTTTGTTGGGATGGGAAATCATCAAATGACTTCTCCCGCTCTGGGCGGAGCGGGACGGCGTGTCCGACGTTTACTGACTAAAACCCACCCGTGTTTCTTCACTTGCCTGTACGACGGCCAGGGCCACGGTTTCTTGTTTAACCAACCCGCAACCCTAACCCAGGAGGTATCGGTCTTTGTGGACTCCGTCAAGATGTGCTGATGTCTTGTTGAGGCGCGCGTGAAACCTCGTCGGCGCGCCGTCGACTCGGGCCTGGTCCTTACCGAGCGGCGAGCTGCCCACTACTCACCGCCCGCAGACCCGCGCCTGCGGTGGCTGGGAGTTTGGTGTCGTCTTCCGACCAGGGCGTCTCCTGCGGCAGGTAGTGACGTGAGGGCGCTGGGATTCCCGTAGCCTCACGCGCTCCGCCTCCTCATTTGCCAGCATCACTTCTTCGCAGAAGGAAGTGACGACCTGCCATGCACTCTCGCTCCGGACCATGGCCTGGACCAGGGACGGACGCGAGAGATTGCCGCCGATCGCCGCTACGAGGACGCGGTGGTGCTCTACCCAAGCCGGGCAGACCTCCACCGTATGCTCCACCGTGCCCTCAGGGCGATCCACACACTGGTGACATCCTGACGTTTCCTCCCGCCTTTTACGGATCAGAAACCTCCCGAAACAACCGTGTCCGGTGAGGACCTGCGTCAGGCAGAAGGTGAATGCGCCGTGGCGCCTCTCTAGCCACTTCTCAAAGAGGGGACTTACCACCGCTAATGTGGCGTGCCCAGCACTGGGTTGCGACAATCGCACTCTCGATGTCGCCATGAGATCCCGCCCCGTCATTTTATGACTATAAAACCATCATTTTAAGTAATGAAAAGCTACTTATGAAAGCTCTCAATAGAATCGATTCTATTATTTTATGGACAACTCAGTCTAAGCTGACTTAACCTAATTTCTTAAGGTGATATTTTCACCGAATCAATCGGCCTTAGTTCTTTCTACCAGGTAACATTCTCGTACCCAGTACGGACGACAGTAGGTCAAGCTATCCGAGACTGTCAAATATTCCCAATCAACCCTGAGTTTTCAGATATAATGTTGAAAATCTAAAAAAGAAATCTGACAGATTGTAGTAGCTCGATGTGCTGTCGTCTGTAACCTAACGGCCTAAAACCATTAAAAATTATACATCGTAAAACTTACCTTGTTCATTACATAACTTGGTCAATAGAGGTTAACAAGGCTTTTATGGTGCTCCTATAATCCTCAACACACTATGGATACATTACTTTATTTCATAATACCTTTGCTATTATAGAAGCTATTATATCGAATAATAATAACAGCAGGCTTTTCAGTAAATATAAGCTGTAGTCATAACCAAAAGATTGGCATAACCTGTGCAAACCTATGTACGGTCCCTAAAGGCGATTAGTAATCATGGTCGTCGGATATAGTTGGATGAAATATACTTAATTCAATCAATACTACAGCTAGCCTACAGGTAGTTGTTTCGGTTCTGGCTGTTTGTGTCTTCTTCTTCATCGTCTCAGCCTATAGAGGTTCACTGCTGGACAAAGGACTCCCTCAAGGCTTTCAGTCCATTCCAGTCCAGGGTTGCGATCGCAGTAATTTGTTATTCCACAGGAGAAGCGCTGCTGTCCGCTTCCCGGGATCCCTTAGTCACCTCTTACTACGGGTGGATATGGGTTGGTACTATTTTTTGCCCGGTGCCACACGCCAACGGCTGTTTGTGTATGTGAGTTTAAACGCTCCCACGATATAGGATAAGTTGTCAAGGTGCTACGGTAGGTAGGTATGTGTAACAAGTGACTACGCCTTTCCAAACATGAAAATTTATCTCTACATGGCAGTGGCGAAGGGTGAAATTTTGACAAAAGGAAGCCGGTCCAAAAAAATAAACACTTAAACACTTACCTACTGCAGGATATATTGGAGGAGGTCTTCAGATAAGAATAGTATTAAAAGCTCCACCTTCACCATACAAAAAAGGACTGATGATTTGATAACAGTGTCTTTCAAGTATGATAAAAGCGGCTTTGAGAAAAGCCTTTTTCGACGTGCATCTCCATACCACACATGCATGCTTGTTAGTAAGTATTAAGTTAAGTACCTATTGTTAGGGAATAAGAGTCAAGAAAAAATAAAGTAAAAAATTACAAAAATAATAAAGTGTTAAAAACCGAACCACACAAACACCGATCCAAAACCAACAAAAATATTAAGCAAATTATACACAATCACAACGTTATTTATATTGTAATGCAATGCGTCTGTTTTTTTTAACAAAATGAGCTAAAATGTTGTTATAAAAATTCGGATTACTTTTCATTTTATTAAGCAAATTTTTTTTTCAATTGACATGATAGCCAAATCGAACAATCTCTGCTCTTTTTGGCAGTTTCGCACATACGTTTGAATGCGTTTTAAAGCAGAAAATGACCGCTCAGCTGAAGCTACTGAAATGGGGAGGGTCAGAATTAAACTGCAAAGAGTCGAAACTTGAGAAAATGCGTCTTTCAAAGACGTATTCTGGAGCTGTAAAAAAAGCTCATAGGTGTCCAATTTATTTAACGACGCTGATGTAAGACTTTAAGTTCATTCAGCAGGTAGTCTGTTGAGCAGCACTTTATATGAATTAAAGCCATATTATCAAACAAAATCCACAGTATTTAACCAAATCTGCGATTAAATTACCTTACAGAATCAGTCATAGTTTAAATAACACAAATATTAAAATATAACAAACGAAAAACACGAAAAACGAACACATGTCACATACTAACAATAATTTATTTTCAACCAAACGAAATGGAACACGAAAATATGCCAAAATAAAAAGAATATGACTTGCGAAGGATTTCATTATAACGCTAATTCTTTTTAATTTTGTCGTGTTTCCTTTCTATAGTGGCGTGGTTTCTTTGTCTCTTTCTAATAGAGGAGAGGAGAGAACTGCAAGCCGGTTGGAATTAGCCTATCTTTTCTCAAATTTTACGGACGGTTAGCGAGCATTAGAAAGAGATGGTCTGACACGCTCTATCTCTTTTCGCCTCATAGTAAAACGTTTGACCGAGGTAGGCTGTAATTCGTCGAGTTGCCTTCAATGTAATGTACGAAAAATTTAAGCGCTGATTAATTTACGACTATAAAATGAAATGTGATACTTAGGGTATTGCTAAGAATTACTATTGCCATTGTAAATCGCGCAGGCATTTGATTAATAATACTTTTTTAATGAAATAGAATGTAAATACTTTTGTATGAATATGGAACTGATTTTTGAAAGGTAACCCGGTGGGAATCGGCTTGTATGGACTCTTCGCCACTGCTACATGGTGAATATTGCATACTTCAGAATGGTACTGTATGACATTACTACTGCATCCATTTACTTGCAACTACATTAGCAACTTTGTTCAGTTCAGTATTCTGAAAATCTTGTTTTATACTTTTTCAGCGTCGTTTTTTGTCGTAGTTCGGTTTTAGTTTTTTTAGTTTTTATTATATTTGTATTTGTTGCTATCTGATATATTTATCGGGTATACTGTCTCTTTTTTAGTCAGTGCTAATTTTTGTATTTTTTTAAATTATTAATTATGAACTAACGCTTGACCACAATCCCGCCTGATGGTAAGCAGCGGTGTGATCGTTGATGGTAAAGCGAACTAGTTTATTAAGATCCTGTTCACTCTAGCCTTGAAGACATCCAAATTGTACATATTTAAAAACGACATAAACAATAGAGACTATATACAGTCTTCTAACATTTATGAGTTACTATAATATCTCTTATGGTAATTACTTAAGTTTTTTTCTGAGAAGTCATGAAAATATCTGTTTCTGGATTAGGGCGAACAATGACATAAGAAGGTGCAAAGTTACTGTCTTGAAAAATGTCAGGATTGAAGAGCCATATCCCTGTTGATCAGAACCCCCTCATAATTGCAAGATTTCGGGCTAAAGGCAGTCAATCTTTCACGAGGGCAGGAAGATCATGAAAAGCCATGGTTTTTCCTAGATGATTATACATCTAGGCTGTCAAAAAAAAAATGAAGTCATGATTATGTTGTTTATTTTGGCTTTCTAAACGACATGAAAATTTACATGCGAGCTATGGTTATCCAAAAGGAGCAGAAGGGGCTGTCAAGCAGAAGGCTTGACATGTTGAATGAAACGATCCATAAATTTTAAAAATTATACTTCTGTCCATCCAAATTGCATCTACTGGTCCAGTACGAAGAAAAAGATCCGTGTATCTCATTTTGGGAAACACGAACATCGCCGGAGTTGTTACTTGTAACTTACCTCAAGAAATTGTAACTACTTGCCCCATGGCACGTTTTTTAATATTAATTGAAGTCATTATTAATAGGTATCAATAGTAGAATAAAACAATATTGTAAATTAAAGATATACTATGAACGTTCAAGGTTAACAATTTTTTCAAAATAAAAAAATGTAGTCATCAGGAATCAAACATTTCGTTAAGAATTTTTTTACTTACTGCACCAGAACCATCAGAACCTAACAGCTTAGTTCTTGGCGGGTGACTGATTGTTTTTGTCTAATGCAGAATGTTATAAGAAAACGAATGAGTCTAATTATGTCCATTAAAGAGTTTAAAATCACCTTAAAAAACGCATGTAACTTCTTACCCCTGTAACAACGTGCCCCCCGCTCCCCTACATAATTTGTGGGGTCTGATGTACTATCTGATTCAATTAAAGGTATTATTTTGCTATTCATAATGAGGTAAAGAAACTCGCCACGGTCAACACAATTAAAGAAGTTAAGAGCTAGAGCTGGTGCCACAATATGAATAATAGACTTAGCAACTTCTATAGAATTTTCGTATAGTTCTGCAGTCTATCACTCCGAGTTAAGATTATGCTTCCTTGCATATAAACGGTATTCTTTAAACAATAAAAGGTTTTAATTGTATCTGTACTGATATGTTCGAAATGAAATTCCGAATCGTAACCATTGACATTTACCTTATGCAACAGAAAGTGATGAGTTTCCTGATTTAGTACCTAATTGAAACGGGAATATCTGAAAGGAAACTTTCAAATAACTCCGAGTCCAATTTTATTATGTTGCCATTAACGGACAGATAGTATTTTGGTTGCTACACCTGTCGTATTAGACAGTAAAAGAGAGGGAGGAGGGACACAAAGAATTTATTCAATATAATAAAAGCAAATAAAAAGTAAAGATAAAAGTATAAAAATGATGAATGAAGGTGAAGTACAAGTAAAAATATAAAAAAGGTAAAATAAAATATAAAAGTAAAGCTTCGGTGACGGCCTCGGCGGCGGAGGGCCGCGCAGAGGGCCCGGCGGCTGAAGGTGGGTGAAGAGGGCCGGCGCAGATGCCCGGCGGCTGAAGGCAGGCGGTTGAGGGTCAGCGAGGAGGGCCGGCGCAGAGGCTCGGCGGCTGAAGCCCAGCGGCTGAGGGCCGGCGACAGCTGTAGGCAGGCGGTTGAGGGTCGCAGAAGAGTTGTAGAGGAGCGGGGCGGCCGAGAGGGCCGACAACAGCAGCGGAGATTCAGAAACTGCAGCGAAAAGCGGCTCCCGCGGCAGAGGTCCGGCTACAGCAGCGGCGCCGCCATCAGAGGCGGTGGCGCCGCCAACAGAGACAGTACCAGGCAGCAGAAATACAGCAGGACCGGCCCCTGCAACGGAGAGCCGGCAGCAGCACGATAGGAGGGTCCCCTCTCCGCGAGGGAGAGGGTAACCCTAGGAGGGCTCTGCAGAGATAAAGCACTCTATAAATATACTAGTAAACACATGTAAGCACCAGGCCGCGACTCAAGCTAAAACCCAAAAACTGTCAACGTTCTGCGAGGGCTTCCTAAGAAACCTCGCAGAACAGCATTCCACAAAATTTTGAATATTTGAATATTTAAAAGTAATATAAAATACCGTAAAGGAGTTCGGCATAACAAATCCGATAGAAAGATAGCGGGCAGTTAAGAATTTAGAAGAAAAAGGGTTGTCATAGAGACAATCAACAGCGTTGTCAAAAACTGTCATAACAATGAAAATATTATTGTAAATGTGTAAATATAAGTAGATATTAAATTAAAGCGTTGTGTTGTGTAGGAAAAATATTATCAGAACAGCGCCTCATAATACAGGAATGAATGATATATGAGTATGAAGAAGTAAGTATATGTAGGTTAATAAAATAACACTACACACCTTCCCGTTTCACTATTAATAACATTAACGTGTTAGTTGTAATTATAAAAACTTCCATGGAATTTGTATTATTAGGTAATGTCATCAGGTAATTTAGCAAACATTGAATACAGCTTCGTTCAATATATTTTTTTGCCATAGTTAATAAGTGGTGAGTATACCTAAATGTAAATCATTTGAATTTCTAAACCTAATTTTAATGTGTATTTGATATAAATTCATCTACTGTTTTATGGTACTGTTTTTAGCAGCAAAGATAGCCCAATAACTAAATGTTGTTTTGCTCTTAACCAATAGTCTTAGGCATAAAGGTGGTATCAAATTGTTTACAATATTTATGTATAAAATATCATATAGATGATTAATATAGGGTTTTTCAATAGGGACGCTCGGAATTTGACAGCGCATAGCGGCCATCTTGGTAATGCGATAGCTGTCAAATTTGGCACGAATACATATTTAGTCGTGACATTTCACCATGCAACGCTACATGCTTCAACAAAGCGTAGAAATTATTAAAATTTATTATCAAAATCAGTGCTCTGTTCGCCTTCTCTTCGTCGTGCGTTGCGTCCAATGTATGGCGTTCATGGCCGTCCTGCAGAGACCACAATCAGTCGTTTGATAAAAAAAATTTGAGACAACCGGGTCGGTGATCGATCAAGCAGTTCCTATACGTCAAAGAAACGGAATATCGTTGGAAAATATTGTTGCCGTTCGAGACAGTGTGCTAGAAAACCCCAGACAATCCATTCCGCGTCGTGGGCAAGAACTGGGTCTTTCTGCGACATCAACATGGCGAATTTTGCGCCGAGATTTGGGTTTTCATCCATATAAAGTTCAATTAACTCAAAAGCTAAAACTCAATGACCACAGGCAGCGCCGTGTATTCCCTGATTGGGCGTTAGAGCATCTGGCAGCTGATCCTGCTTTTGCAAAAAAAAATCATCTTCACTGATGAGGCTCATTTCTGGTAAAGCGGCATTGTTTATAAACAAAATTGCCGGATTTGGTGCGATAAAAATCCGCGGGAGATTCATCAGGTGCCTTTACACTCCGAAAAAGTAACTGTATGGTGTGGATTTTAGTCCGGCGGTACTATCGGTCCTTATTTCTTCGAAGATGTGCAAGGAACCGCGCTCACTCTGAATGGCGACCGATATCGGACGATGATAACAATTTTTTCGTGGCCTAGGATAGGTGGTATGTATCTTACAAACATGTGGTTCTAACAGGATGGCGCCACTTGCCATACAGCACGGGAAACATTAAATTTATTGATAGAGAAGTTCGAGGGCTTCGTCATCTCGCGTGGTGGCGACATCAACTGGCCCCCGAGATCGTGTGACTTAACACCGCTCGATTATTTTCTGTAGGGCTACGTGAAATCTCTAGTATATGCAGATAAACCACAGTCAATTGCTGCCCTAAAGGTCAACATAACTAGCGTTCTTCGTGATATTGAGCCCCATTTATGCGAAGGCGTCCTTCAAAACTGGTCCACCAGGATACACCATCTACAGCGGAGTCGCGGTGGCCATTTGGCTGATATTATTTTCCACACATAATGTCTTTAAAATGTAATAAAAAATTTGGTAATATCACTTAAACAAATTGTTTTATTTCATTTCAATATTCGAGCGCTCTTAATGAAAAACCCTGTATAAGCGTGAATTGAAAAACTGGTAATTTATATGAGTTAAAAGTTTTAGCTAAATTTAGCTACTCGTCTATTTTTCTTGACTAAAACAACATTATATTCTTCAAAGAACGTCAAAGTATTATCGACTACCAATATACACACCTCCAAACAAAGTTATTTGTCATCTTGGCACTTTAGTTTTAATTACACAGTTTCGCGTTACACAAAGTATCACAATGTGCTTGCATATTTCATTCATGTAAAGGCTCACTGACACCGCTCCGCGTTTTGCTGTCAGCGAAACATTATTCATACTTAATGAAAAAATGTCAGCGACAGGAACACAGTAGTGAGGAAATAGGAGCATACATGGATTTTCTACAGCGCTAGCGTGCATACATTTATGCCTATGATCTAGAAATAGAGGAAGTAAATGCACAAATCATGTGAAATTGCTGGAGGAACATATTAGAGCCATCGTTGGGAAGGTCTTGCTTCGACTATTCTTGAGCACTTTGATTCAAACAAAAAGTCGTTTCTTCAAATTATGCTAACAGTCAGCACTTTTCCAATGCCAAAATTACAAAAATAACAGTTTTCCAAATAATCTATTCAAATTTTATAGGGTTATTCACGACCAGTCACAATGGGTTAAAAATATAAATTATGTAAATAGCTAACAGCAAAAGTCTATTTTTGCAGAATTGAACAGACTTTTCCTGTTAACTCTAATTGCAGTTAGAGAGCAATCGCCGTTCGTAATTGGTTTGAGCTGATTGATATAAATAAGCTGTTATTTTAGCTATCTATTCTATTTTATAGTTTTTGGAAGTTTATAATGTGTTTTGGTACACCTTATAGGAACAATGAAATTGATATTTAACAAATGGATAGGTACCATGAGCTCTCTGCAGGCTCAACGTTCCGGTATTTAATATCCATCATAATCATACCAATAACTTTCTACTTTTAACAAGATTATATTTTTCCATGATATGACTTGGCATATCTGATCACTTCTGTAATTTCTTCTATTGTAAATATTTGTCTCGTATTTGTACCTTCTACTTTTATGAGACTCCCGGAAGTTGCATACAACAACTGTCTGGTTACAGCAAGCGCATTCATAATAAGAATGTATGTATTTTTATTGTTGTTTGCCTGTGTGTAAGAGAAAGTGCACCTGCGTCTTCGCACACATTTAATCACTACACTATCTCTCGTGTTGAAAAGTGGTCTTTGCTGAGATTGGTATTGAGTGCCTAATATTCACAATGTAAAAGAAAGTATAAAATAATACACCTCTTCAGACACAAGCTAACGCGACGCAAAAAACAACTTAAACCTCCCAAACACTGAATTAGTATTCAAAACTAGTTAGAAGTGACCAAACAAAAATAATCATAAAAACTGCTATAAAAATAAAAATTCTTTCACACCGGCCGCATCGAATAAACAAGGCAATAAAATAAAACTTAATAAGAAAGAAAAGATGAAAATTTTCTCCGCTCAAAAAGAAGGTTGGTTTAAAGTGTTCGACGATGCCTATTCGGTAAGCTAAGCTTCTTTAAACGACTAAGACGATGCAACCGAACGTGCTTGTTGCTCTGTGCTGCGCCTTGGGGCACTTCCACACAATATCCTCTATTTTTATCTTGTTTGCTCTTTAGCGAGTGCAATAAAGAGGGTAAGAATGTGTGATAGAACGCGTTATAATGAGGAAAGCTATTTTTGTATGCTGTGCATGCTAGGCTATAGAAATTGTGGTAGGTTTTGAAATTAAATATAAAGGGATGGCTTGGTTAGCAAAAAGTTGAGTACATTTATTTTCTGTGTAAATTGTGGTAACTTTTGAAATTAAATATGAGTATAAAGGAAGCGCTTTGATATTTTTAAAGAGTTTCAATTTTTTTATTATAGCGCTAAAATAATTGTCATAGTATGGAATTAAATTTCATTTTTTTTTAGATTCTATACGTCTGAATGAAAAACAGAATCCCTGTAGAATTTTCTCTGTATCTTTCAGTCACAGCTTACTTACTCCAAATTTAAAAGACCGACGAAATTTTTAACTTCATAAAGTTGGTTTTTGGTGAATAAAGGAAAATGTGGAATACGTAATATTTATATTTCTATTTATGACGACGTATTGGTATCAAATAAGCAATATGGAGGGAAATACATTAAGCGTTAATGAGATTCTATCAAATCCACTTCCTATTGAAATACCTTACCTTCTAGATTTCCTAGAAATCTCAGCGAGGTTTCTTCTCAGTAGCAATAAAACCTATTCAACAATTAGCCCACCCGTATTTACGTCCATGTCATTAAAACATGAAATAAACTCTATATTCTCTGCGCGTTTAGTACAGATGTAGCATTTTATGAACGCTTCAGCAGTAATGATTAATGATTGAATTACAATCAGGGCCCCACTTTCGGTGACACGCATGACGTGCCTACCCTAATTCCGAATTCAGTCTTTAGCAGAGGGCACCATCAGTTGACAAACAGCTGGTGCGACTCACAATCGAATGCGAGATATCACGAGCTCGTTACGAGAATCGTATTTTGATAGATCGATTGTGCAGTGCAAATAGAGTGTGAAATACTAATTGGTAATGTCCTTTTGATTGCTGTATCTTGACGTATAATTTATAGTTCATATAAAACCTGAATCTAGCCTTTCGGTATTTCATAGGATGCATTTTGGAGAGTCTGCTCGTGAATTACCTACAAGACGTAATTCCGTCATCGCCGTTCCATCATCGGACGACCCGTCGCACGGCTTGTATCCACACTTAAATTGTTGACACCGCTATGATCCGGACTAAGCGCCTTTTCTTTGAAATCGCATCCATCGAAGGACTGGAATAATTTGCTGCAGCAGTCTTTCCGTCAGATTAAAATTTAAGTGTTTTCAAGGCTAGAGTGAAAAGGCTCGTAATAAACCAGTCAGCTTTATCAACAACAATTGCATCACCTATTACCAGGGCGGATCGCGGTCAAGCACTTATATAAAAATTCAAGTATCTCTCCTATTGGAGTCATTCAACTCGATTTTCTGTTAGTTGCTACCATATTGTGAAGATCGTCATCGTCCATTAAGTTGATACAAAGCAAAATTTCGTCTTCTGAAGTGCGAAAATCATCAAAACAACTTAGCGTTAATTGACAAGACGATTCAAAATTCGGTCAATACGGGCGTCACGATAATATCAATTCCGATAGCTGAAAATTTTAATTGAATTATTTATCTGGATAGCAGGTGTCAGCTTTCTTATAAAGTTGACCGCGAAGAAGAAGAACAAAGAAGATTGGAAAAGTTAATAATTAATTTAAATGTTTATGGAACTCAATTATAAGATTCGTTGCTAATACTTTCATTTCTGTGTGATACTTATTTTTTTTTTTGTATTTAATCATCAGAACTACTTAGCGTCCTTTTGCATATCCATGTGTACATATTAACATCACAAGATCTTACCACTTATGAACATCTTAATTTGATTACCGCAGCCCATTATGTTTTACGACTTCAAACTTCCATTTATGGAACTCGTAGTTACTGTTGTTGTATCTAATATTCTACTACAATCGAATAAGATCGTTCAAGCCTGGAATGAATCCCCGGGGACATCACTAGTGACTGTGAAACATATGTACTCAATACGGATCTTTGCATTTCGCTTTTATTTATCCTTTGCCAACGTTTCTGCTAACTTGGGCTCTTGACACGAATGTTTTGGTAAAGAGTGTGAACTGTGTTCTGAACTCGAAATATTTGCACGGTGACGGTGCTGTATAAGTTGGAATACAAGTATTGACACTTTGGTTGAAGAATTTATTTAGAGTCAGAATCTTTGATATCTTAGCTCTGCAGTCTGTAATAACAGCTTGTGGTATGAAATTAGGTACTTGTTCCATTACAAGCAAAAAAATAAATTGGTAGATGTATGTTAAATACGAATCATAGATTTGCATTAAATAGCACGGTAGTAGCCTTAAGTTATGACTTAGTTTAATAGGCAATTAGTGAGCACAATAAAAGAGAGGCCTGTTCTCAGTGGTGGCTCAGTCAGCTCAGTCAGTGGCAAGTCAGACTGTGGATAACAAATACTACTAACTAACTAACTGCAACAAATACTACTAACTAATTACATAAAAATATTGAATGATATTAAAACGGAAAAGTCCAACTTTCCAAGTTTACACCAGCTATAGTAATTGGTTATCTAGCCACTGACTGTCTCCAAAACTAAAATTATTAATTAGTTGCAAGAATAAAGTTGATAAACGTAGTAGTGTAGGTACTTACATATTAAGAGCGCCAACTTGTAATTATAAATTTCTTAAACCATACAGAATTAATATTTACACAATAAGTTTTAAAAATCATCGAAGCATCGTTGTCGTGATCGATCAGAGCAGTGTGTAATGATTGTTGACATAACCACCCCACATGATGAGAACCTCGTGAAAGTTGAGAAAGATAAACAAATCAAGTATCTTGACTTGGCTCACGAGGTTGTCGACATTTTGGAAGTGGATTCAGCAATCATTGTACCGGTAGTCGTGACAGCTAATGGTTTAATAGCCAAGAACCTCGGCCAACACCTCAGGAGGCTCTCGTTAGGCAGCTGGATCAAGGGCCTGATTCAGAAAGCGGTACTTCTAGACACGGCTCGCATTGTCAGGGTGTGCGTTCGCGCAGCGGAATGTTGTTGAATTTAAAGATTTTAAATATGCAGATATTTAGTGTATGACGTCGTGTAATTGTGTATGGTAAAAAAAATTTGTGCATGCAGCCATTGTGGAGAAATTCACCAAAAACTGATTCCGCTGGGCGAACGTTGTCCTGGCGGAACTTTTTTTAATCCATTGACTTTAGAAAAAAGAGATGTGTCCAAAAATTAGTGTGTATTTGTGTGTAATTGTGTATGTATGAATAAAATTTGTGCATGCATAGACTTCGGAGAAATTCAAATTTCCGCTGCGCGAACGTTTGGCCATTAGCTAGTTTTCATATAAAGCGCTTATATAGAGAGCTGTAGATTTTTACATACGTTGTTTTGAATTTGTGCATATTTGTGTACAAAACAGATTTAGAAAAAGTCGTAGGGCTAAAAAGATAAAAATATAAACGTAAAACACGCTTTTTAGGTCATAGTTCTTAAAGTATGCACTTTGGGGTCTAGATTTTCACGTTTATACAAACCTTGTAAGTGTCTGCAACATATTGCCAAATATCAATGATGTTCCTTTAGTAATTAAAGAGATATAGGACAATTTACTATGACAAAATCACTGTTTACAAAGCAGTCAAATATCACGACATTCTAAAGAAATTGCATGGTAAAATGTATGCCAATAATTAGTGCATTCATTCAACTATTCACATGCAAAATTTCATGTCATTAAATTCAGTAATTAAAGAAAAACAATTAAAATACTGACGAAGCATCGAAAATCTACATAACCCGACCAAGTTCGGATAGCTATAAAAAAGCGGCCGTGCCATATATCTTAAGAACGTTCTTAACCTTCCAATATAGTATTTATTAATATGGTACAGTTGCGTACACAAGCGTTAGGAAAAAATAAAACAATTGCATTTCTTGAATGAAAAATGTTTTTTTATAATAACGCCACTATCTACGACAAAAATAAATCTTCAATTAACAAGTACTTCTCTATTTAAATATCCGTGTACAAAAATATTTTTAATTACATAAAATGCTTAATTATGTAATTATAATAACGTTAACAAACGCTTGCAACGGCAGCAATAGACTTAAATGTGTTTTAACTAAAATAGGTTTAATAAACTATTATGAATATAAGGGTAAGTATAATATTTCGAGCTTCAATAAAAATTAAAATCATCATCAACCTTTTTATCGTCCCACTGCTGGGCACAGGTCTCTTCTCATACAGAGTAGGAAAAAAATTAAAATGACATCACATAACTGGACTATTCAGTTGTTTATATTTGATCAACATTAAAAAAGTGCTTATAAACTAAAACATTTGTATAAAAAAGGTATTTTCAAGAAATATTTTTAAATGAGTAGCAAATACAGTAAATAACCTCAACATTTCTAAGTATACCTAATATTTTCTAGTTCCAATAATAAAATTACAGATTAACAATCACAGATCAATAAAGTAGACTATTCAGTTGTTTAGGTTTGAGAGTCTGCCTAATATAAAAATAAATCAACATTTAAAAACAGTAGTAGGTACTTACTTGTGGTAATTATTTAATTTACCTGAGGGGTCTATAGTAAGAATCCGGATCCGTGAAATATTCAATAGAAATTAGCTGTATGAATTTTATTTGCCTAAATTAATATATTTAGATTATATCTCAAGTCTCAAACGCATACTTAAATAAAGTAACTACGTAAATAGTACCTACTTTGTCATAGTCAAATACATTTAAAAAAGTAGGTGTACATAAATAAATGACCTTTATATTATATCGAAACAATTGTGTTATCACCTATACCAATTCAATATCGGTATTATACTGTAAATTTTGGGATGTTACCTAAATATATTGCACGGCCGCTTTTTTATAGCTATCCGAACTTGGTCGGGTTATGTAGGTTTTCGATGCTTCGTCAGTATTTTAATTGTTTTTCTTTAATTACTGAATTTAATGACATGAAATTTTGCATGTGAATAGTTGAATGAATACACTAATTATTGGCATACATTTTACCATGCAATTCCTTTAGAATGTCGTGATTTTTGACTGCTTTGTAAACAGTGATTTTGTCATGGTAAATTGTCCTATATCTCTTTAATTACTAAAGGAACATCATTGATATATGGAAATATGTTGCAGACACTTACAAGGTTTGTATAAACGTGAAAATCTAGACCCCAAAGTGCATACTTTAAGAACTATGACCTAAAAAGCGTGTTTTACGTTTATATTTTTATCTGTTTAGCCCTACGATTTTTTCTAAATCTGTTTTGTACACAAATATGCACAAATTCAAAACAACGTATGTAAAAATCTACAGCTCTCTATGTAAGCGCTTTATATGAAAACCAGCTAATGGCCAAACGTTCGCGCAGCGGAAACTTGAATTTCTCCGAAGTCTATGCATGCACAAATTTTATTCATACATACACAATTACACACAAATACACACTAATTTTTGGACACATCTCTTTTTTCTAAAGTCAATGGATTAAAAAATGTTCCGCCAGGACAACGTTCGCCCAGCGGAATCAGTTTTTGGTGAATTTCTCCACAATGGCTGCATGCACAAATTTTTTTTTACCATACACAATTACACGACGTCACACACTAAATATCTGCATATTTAAAATCTTTAAATTCAACAACATTCCGCTGCGCGAACGCACACATTGTCAGGAGGTTCCTCTCTCTGGAGCTCTCTGTAGCTTGGACTCTGTTCCCGATACCGATGGACTACGGTCTAATCACTCGCTCAATTGTTGTCTTCCTTCCTATTCGCTCAGTTTATTTTTTTCATTTTTGAGTGAATGGGCTCTTAATAAACTAGGGCGCTTTACTATCAACGATTGCATAGCTGCTTACCATCAGGCGGGATGCAGTCAAGCACTAGTTTATAATTATAAAAAACCAAAAACATGAATGTGTCGGATTACCGACACATGTGTGTATAGGATTGTGGGGTATAGGATTTCATTCAATATCAACAATGTTCTAGTCTGGAGTAAGCTGTTATAGGCTGATGTCAAAACCATCTCCTGAGATAGACATTTACACAGTACTATGATGCCCAGTCACTGTTTCCTATTACAACCTCGTAAACGCGTATTGAAGCAATTTGATTCCTTATCCAAATAAAAACATACCTACTAAAACTCTTGTCACGGAGTCGCGTGATAGTAAGTAGTGGGCGTGACCAATAAAATGGCAGAACATAAGCAATTCAAGAAAGTCAACACGAGACGCCGAATCTCTGCGTAGTTAATGGACGAGTTAACCTAATAGCCAAAAGCACTCAATGCTTACAAAGTCGCGTCGGCCGCTTTATGGGCCCACTAACTGTTAATTTCCTACATTTCGTTAAAGAAAATTCCTCTCCAAGGAAAATATTAGCCTCACTCCGTACAAGCATTGTTTCGTTTACGCTATATTTCCATTTTCATTGTTCGATAGTTGCTTTGTAAGGGTGCCGCGTATTTAATAAGAGGTTTCTAAGCTTTTATTGTTGCTTGTTGGAGGCGTTGCTAACGTTTATTGGAATAGTCTGCGCTACCTTTTATGCGAGAAATATTAAGCGCAAAAGATACGGTTAAGTAGGTAGTCTCACCTCCGAGAAATAAATCCACTATACGTTTAATAAAAAAGGAGGAAAAGTGTGCGGCTTATAAGCGTGCTTCTTTGCTCCAAAAAATCTATTATTTGCAATTTCTTAACACGATTATCCTCGTTCTAAATCCAGAGTTAGGTGAATTGCTTAAATGTTTTTTATCGACAGCAAACTGGAAATTGTATTTTTTAGGTTAACAACAATTTGTTCAATATATTGGCTAACCTTGGTCCCTATTTGAGAGGCAGAAAATCGAGGCTTGGAGCAGCCGTGGCGTTGTGTCGGAAAATCGGAAAATCCCTCCAATCCGCTTCGGGCGTGACACTCACTACCGAGAGCACCTCTGTCGATGTTAAGCCTTTCTGGATTTAGAGCATATTCGGCTCCAGAAATTGCTTTTATGCGTTTTTATTTAACAACAAAGAAAAATAAACCACTGGAATGTTTTGTGCCACAAGACACTCCATTTATGACTAAATATCATCCATAGTTGTAACACTTGTCTTTTGTCATATGCTTTACCTACCTTCTGAAATCTTTTACCCATATTATGTAAAATCATAAAAACAACTACCAAACCAAACCACCATTAACCACCATTATTTACTTAAAAAACCTTTTTTTGTGTATGGGAAATCATCAAATGACCTCTCCCGCTCTGGGCGGAGCGGAAGGGCCGTCAGACTTTTACTGACTAAAAGCCACCCGTGTTCCTTTACTTACCTGTACACCAGGGCTACGGCTTCTCTTTCAACCAAGCCGCAACCCTGACCTAGGCACTGGTCTTCGTGGACCCAGTCATGGTGTGCTGACATCTCTTTGAGGCGCTCGTGAAACACAAGGTGCCGTCGACCCGGGTCTGGTCTTTACCGGGCGGCGAGCTGCCTACTGCCAGCCGTCCGCAAGCCCAACCTACGGTGGCCGGGAGTTCGATTTTGTCTCCAAGGCGTCTCCCTCGGCGGCTAGAGGTGTGAGTGCGCTGAGATTCCCGCTCCCTCACGTGCTCCGCCTCCTCCTTTATCAGCGTCACTGCTTCACAGAAGAAAGTGACGGCCTTCCACGTACTCTCGCTTCGGACCATAGCCTGAACGAGGACAGAATGCGAGAGATCGCCGTCGATCGCCGCCACGAGGACACGGTGGTGCTCCGCCCAACTTAAGGAACCTTAATGTATTACGAATCTCTTTGCACATTTAGAGTTTTTTCAGCGTGTGTTTAATTAGATTGGTCAAGATCGTGACATAGATATCTATCTACATCAGGAATAGGATTATACGGAAAAGAACCAGCATTACCGACACAGCTTGCAGAGTAAGCAATCTGAAGTACCAATGGGCTTGCTATGTTAGTCGAGTACTGGAGTAGAGAGCGTGATCGAAAAACGTAGTTTAGGCCGCTCCCCAACTAGATAGCCGAAGATCTTCAGGGACAGACTGGATACAAAGAGCGGAGTACAAAATATTTTAGCATAGCCTGGGAGAGGCCAGCGGCGGATTGCGATAGGCCGAGTTTATCGATTAATTATGACACAAGAAAGTAAACAAAAACATCTGTCTTCACAGTATAAATTGTATTAAAGTACACAGTAAAGTTGCTATACAATGAGGCAATGCCACCAATCTCTTGGGTGCATTTATTACGTAGGTACCTACAATTATTCGAAGTCAAGTTTGAAAGTATCACAAGTTTTGCTTAGGTTATCCATACTATAATATTATAAATGCGAAAGCATCTCTGTTTGTCTGTCTGCCTGTCTGTCCGGCTTTCACGCCAAAACTACTGAACCGATTGTAATGAAATTTGGTACAGAGATTGTCTAGAGCCTGAGAAAGGACATAGACTATATAACATCCCGCTATGCATACAAATGCATACCAATAGGAGCAGAGCAGTAACAAAAATGTTGCGAAAATGGGAGCGAACGCGAGCGTAAATATTGCTCCCATTATTTTAACAGGCGTTTATAAACTGAAGTTTACGCGGGCGGAGTCGCGGGCAACAGCTACTGATCTCAAATTTTATTATGAATAGTTTTTTAGTTTTAGGAGTTTATCCAGTTAGTACTTTTGTTAAATCTATACCTAATTATTAAATAGATAGTTTTGTTTATAATAATAATTTTCTTTATTTTATTTGTGACAATTCAGTATTAAAATAAGTTATTTGATTACTATTGTCGTAGTGGCCTAGTGGTTAAAACACCAGCCTCTCAAGTATGAGTGCGCGGGTTCGATTCCAGGTCAGGCAAGTACCAATGTAACTTTTCTAAAGTTACATCCAATGACTACCAATGACTGAAGGTGAAGGAAAACATCTTGAGGAAACCTGGACTTTATTTATTTATATTTATTTATAAAAACTTTATGCACAAAGAGAAACATTGCACAATGGCGGACTTAATGCCTTAGGCATTTTCTACCAGTCTATCTTAGGGTGATGCAGAGACAAAACATGGTAGGTGCAAAGATATAAAAGAGAAGTTTAAAGAGAAACACAAAAAAAAATATTATAATAAATACATAAATACATACATACAAAATATAAACAGTAGAGAGAGATAAAAAAATATAGATAGAGAAAAAAATAAATTACAAGTTTGATGAATCTGCCAAAATCAAATCTAAGCGCAAGCGTGGTGATTACGCTCAATCCTTCTCTGTATGAGAGGAGATCTGTGCCCAGCAGTGGGACGATAAAAGTTTGATGATGATGATGATGATGATTTGATTATCCCTTTCTATTCTGAAATGATTCTCCAGTTATGAAAATAATAAAATGTACTTATAATAACTTTACTTGATTATTCTAATAATATATTTACCTACATTACTAGACCGTGCTAGTATCATATTTATATTCTTCACGGCTTTCTTATAATTATATTATGGTATACAGCTATAAAGCCATAAAGCTATAAAGCCTGGAAGACTTGGGCAAAATGCTCAATGACCTCAGCAGAGCTTCCCAACAAGTGGGTCTAAAAATGAACATGGATAAGACGAAGATCATGTCGAACTCTCATGTCGCACCCACTCCAATTGTAGTTGGTTGCTCTGCACTCGAAGTTGTTGACGAGTATGTATACCTGGGACAAACAGTCCAACTAGGTAGGTCCAACTTCGAAAAAGAGGTGTCTCGGCGAATCCAGCTCGGTTGGGCAGCGTTCGGGAAGCTACGCTACATCTTCTCGTCGTCCAAGATACCACAGTGTCTCAAAGCTACCGATGGGGCAGTAAGGTTCTGGAGTGGCGGCCACGTACTGGAAGACGCAGCGTGGGGAGGCCCCCAACAAGGTGGACCCTGGTGAAGGTCGCGGAAAGCCGATGGATGCGGGCAACACAAGACTGGTCAGCGTGGAAAGCCTTGGGGGAGGCCTTTGTCCAGCAGGACATCTATAGGCTAAAGAAGAAGAAGAAGAAGAAGATACAGCTATATCCCTAAGGATTTAAATATGACACAGCTTGAACTATCATACTGTAACATACCTACATATTATTATCCTCCTTAATAAATAAGTTATTTTTATTCCTAAATAAAGGCTCGCATGACAATATACAAGGCTTGATTTCAATGTAATGAATATGTATTAACTTGTAAATGAATAGCTAAGACCGATATTAGATTACAAAGGACATTAGCAGTACGCTCTCGCAATATTCCTGCCATCAACTTGTAACAGATATCGTTATTATTTAATTAAATAGTAACAAGACTATTACTATGGACGGGGTGCGGTGTCTCGTACCAAAATGTGATGCTCCCAGAATTTACGAAGAGATGCCATTAAGAACACACAAGGTATATAATTATTAGGCACTAAATTATTAATTGGAAATTATTTCGTGAAATAACAAGCCTTTCTTAATACTGTCGTTGTTAATCCTACAATAAAAAGATAGTAAGATAGATTGCAGTTTTTCCTACAAAAAAAAGTTTTTTTTTTTGTGTTAGGTACTAAGTCTGCCAGATTTTGTATGGAAGAATTGTTACAAATGCAAAATTAATTCTTCTCCAAAATTATCCGTCGTTGGAAAAATATAATACCGTTGTGTGCAAACGATGTTCATGTTTGCGGAATAAGTTATTGTATATTCTTAATTAAATTATGTATGCAGAGCATGTCTACTCGATAATGTGTAAGCCGTGGTTACCTACTTGTGATTAAGTGTACCTATATTTCGGGTTAATTTATATTACCCAAGTTAGTTTAATGTATCTAGCTGGTGTACTTTAAACAAATCCCCAAATGGGGCTTGTAGGTGACCAATTAGCGCTCTAGGATAATATTGTAGCTAGAAAGCCCTAGGGCGGTAAGTAATTTAAAAAAAAATCTTCACTATTTCATAAAGTTCGTGTACATCTTAACCATCATACTGGCAATAGACATCATGCATTCAGCCCAATGATAAATGAGGTCGCTTCGCTATTCAGCCTTGTCTTCGTATAATAGTCATAACTTTTATAAATTAATAAATATCGAACGGCGAAGTTTAATTTCGTTCTTGAAAAAGTAATTTTAAAAAAGATAAAAAGAGGCGGGAATAGAAAACTTTCACTTTATTCTTGTAATGTCGGTTTTTTTCTACCCACCATACAATCGAGATGTAATGATGATGTGATGTGTGTCTTAGTTCGGGTGTACGCATCAATTGCACCCTCGTTCTATAGGCGCTCCCGCTGCGCTCACGCGCCTATATATATCTGACTGTAATTGATGCCTTACAGCCCTTGGAAAATCTACTATTAATAATGAAACGCACTTTATTAATATTACTTTTTAATATTATTCTTAACCTCTCACTATATGCCTCCTCTTTTCCTAACTATGTCAGAGACGGCTATTAATCCAGCAGTATGTCGTAATGCCAATATTTTACATGAAGCAACTGCTATATTGTCAACCTATATCAGTCCAGAATGGCACACTGCTGGATATAAGCCTCTTTCTTCTGCCATATTTAGCAGTTCAGTGCCTCTCTTATCTAGACGTTTCCTGCGACTTTGACAATATCGTCAACCTTTGGTCACAGCTTTACTCCACTGACCTTACCCACTGGCTTTATCTAGTTAGATGTCCTACCCAACTCCACTGGAGGCTCATCGCTCTGTGTCGGACGTCGTTAACGTATAATGTATTGTCAACATACACATGTACCATTATGTAGGTACTCAAATGTCTTCAATTTCAAATAACATAATTTACACTCGTTGCGCCGACACGTTGGTAGCTCGCTCAAGCACCTGAAACAGAGAGAGCATCCGACTACAGTACGCAGTCAAGTCAATTCTCCCCTCTGTAGCCCCGAAGTACGCTCGCATGACGTTCTCGTTAATTTATTAAGTCCATTTCATGCGCTGCACACTTCCACCGCCAGCGGGGTTCCTGTTAGAGGCCGGTGGGCCTCGAGGTTCCAAGCTGGTGTCCTCCCCGTCGGCGAGCAGGTGGTAGCGTTGTCGGCGGAGAGAAATACTCGTCGCTCGACGCAACTGCCGCGGCCAGTGTCACAGTGTTCACGGTGTGGCTGTAGACCAACAGTGGCGAGACGGAGCTGAGCAACGAGTCCAGAGGGAGTTGTGCCCGTCGTGCGACTAATCTCGTCAATATCTTTCACGTCCGAATTTTCCAGTTTTATCAGAGGTGACAGCTGTTATGCCACCTCCGGTTCGGCAGTTTTTCATATTGATATTACTGCACATTGATTTAAAAAAAAAACGTATATACTATTGAGATATTGATTTTTCTTGTTGATTTCCTATAAACGTAGATAAAAAATGGTTGTAAAAATGTGTATAAAATAAATACATATAAATGCTTGACGAATACGATTAGTTATTAAACATAGACACGGTTCAAACTGCTTGAAACTAAACATATTTGTTTGACAGTTGCTTACAACCTCCATCTTGCAATATTCACAATATGCGAGAGCCATATGTCTAAAACTCGAGAGCCTGTACACACGTTTGCTTGTTTTACGATCTAATATAACATGTAATTATGTTTCGCAGCTTCTTTCTTTGCGATTTGGTTAACAAATTGTAGATGTGTACCACGCATCAGCCTATCACACGGATTTTTTAAATACATTTTTTTTTTTTTTTTTTTTAACACTGGCAACTTACTTTTACCCCCACTACCCCCACTCTGCTGCTGCTGCCGGTTCGAACGGTCGGCGCGATCTGCTCCTCATTATGTGTTTCCGTGCCGAAGCCTACGCACGTCATTGGGAAAGAACCCTGCCGCACCATTATTTGAATTTGAACATGGGGAAGAAACGGAAGTACGAGGACTCTGAAGAAATCATTAGGTGAAAAATTAGGAGGTTAAATGAAAAACTTAAGAAACGAATTATTTATTCTGATGAAGATACAGATCGTAAGTGATTGATATTCATTCAATTATTGCGTTATTTCCTAATTTTGGCTCTTAACATTCCAAGATGCGAACAACTGCCGTTTATACTTATTTAGTATGAATAACTGGGTTGTATCCAGCCACTTTTATTATAAACTGATGCGTAACTGCCAATACTCTGGGCTTTTACCCTCAAAGATGCGAACAACTGCCGTTTATACTTATTTAGTATGAATAACTGGGTTGTATCCATCCACTTTTATTATAAACTGATGCGTAACTGCCAATACTCTGGGCTTTTACCCTCAAAGATGCGAACAACTGCCGTTTATACTTATTTAGTATGAATACCTGGGTTGTATCCATCCACTTTTATTATAAACTGATGCGTAACTGCCAATACTCTGGGCTTTTACCGTCAAAGATGCGAACAACTACCGTTTATACTTATTTAGTATGAATAACTGGGTTGTATCCATCCACTTTCATTATAAACTGATGCGTAACTGCCAATACTCTGGGCTTTTACCCTCAAAGATGCGAACAACTGCCGTTTATACTTATTTAGTATGAATAACTGGGTTGTATCCATCCACTTTTATTATAAACTGATGCGTAACTGCCATTACTCTGGGCTTTTACCCTCAAAGTTTTTACAAGAACTTTTCGTTCTTGCTGGCTGCTCATACCAACTCGAAACCGAAGCTGCAGTGGCTGGCGTGGAGACTGTTCCTGACCCGCCGCCAATGCAAGATACTGACGCTGATGGCTTGACGGGCGCAGTCGAAGACGCCGTCCTGGATACTGACATCCTAGCGTTGCTAGGTGAAGCGCCAGAACCGGAGACTAAACTTCAAACCCCTGCATCAAAAGCAGCGGGCAAGCAGTATGCACGGAAGAGTCAGCCCGGCTACCGCCAGCACCAGCAGCAGAGCAGCCGGGCCCCGCCACCACCGCCGCGCAGAGCAGCCCGCGAGCGCTTACCGCCGCCGCACGCCTCACCGCCAGCACCAGCAGCAGAGCAGCCGGGGCCCGCCACCACCGCCGCGCAGAGCAGCCTGCGAGCGCTCACCGCCGCCGCACGCCTCACCGCCGCGTCGTGGCAGAAACGTCCAAGCTCGCCGCTAACGCAAAAAGAGGTACTGTACGCAGGACGTTTACGTTTTTTCTCACAAAGGTGGGCGAACATTACAAATGATCCTATTGTCTTATTATGGGCCGAAGGCTACAATATTCCTTTCAATAACCCACCAGTCCAGAGTAACAGTATTGTTTCATATACAAAATCACCCCAAGAGGCCGCAGATTTTCAAAAATCTTTAATTAAATTACTTAAAATTGGGGCAATTCGTAAATGTACTTACGAAAACTCAATTTGTATCTGGTGTATTCTTAGTACCGAAACTTAACGGAGAAAAAAGATTTATACTACATCTGCAAGGAGGTCAAGGAATAACTAACAAAGGAATATTTTTTCCCAAAAATTGCTAATTGTTGGTACCGCCTCTATTAAATCCGGAGGCTAAAACCGCATTGACGGAACTCTTAAAAACGGGATTTCTCGCTTATGTATAGGCAGAAATAAATAGAGTCTAATTTCGAAAACTTCAACCAAAATGGGAAAGAAATTTGTTATTTCATCCATAAGTACCGGTCTTCGAGATACCCTCGTAAATTCATGCACAGATAAATATTTTTTTGGCGACGTTATGTCCGAAAAAGTAAAACATGCCAATAATGTGCAAAAATCGGCAGAGGCCCGTAAGGTTACGCAAAAGACACAAAAATCAACTTAAACTAATAGTTACAAAAAATAAAAACCTAAACAGGAAAGTCATTTTAAGATAGAAGATTATCGCACTGCCTCAAAATTAATAACACCAAACTGTTTTATGGCATCTATCGATTTAAAAGACGCTTATTTTTTAATCAATGTTACTAAATCACATCGAAAATACTTGCGTTTCAAATCACGCACTTATCAAAACTCTCACCGGTGATTGTACGAATTCACTTGCCTCCCATTTGGTTTATGTACTTTTTACTAGTTATGTACAGGTTATGTACAGCACCATACGTTTTTACTAAATTACTTAAACCCGTAATAGAATACTTACGAAATAAAGATTACATATTCGCTATATATTTAAACGATATCCTTTGTTTCGGCCAATCATATAAAGATTGTAACGATAACGTTAATTACACAATGAAAGTTTTGACAGATCTAGGTTTTATAATCAACACAGAAAAAAGTTCACTTACCCCAAAACAACAATGCAAATTTTTAGGTTTTATTTACGATTCAAAACTTATGACACTATACCTTCCTGACAAAAAGAACAGAAAAGGACACACAAACGAAAATGCAAACTTCGCAATTTTGCTAGAATAAATTGGTCTGCCGGTTTGTATTGCCCTGCGGTTCAATATTCTGGGTTATACATTAAATTGTTTGAACGTCACAAGTACCTGTGTTTACAAAATAATGACAGTTATTCAACAAGAGCAAATTATTCACCTACCCAGTAATTTTAAAAATTGCAAGATGATTTTTGTTTGTGGTTAAATCACATTGATAGTGCTTGTTCGCCTTTTAGATTTAACCAATTTAGTTTCGAAATATTTTCCGATTCGAGTTTAACTGGCTGGGGCGCTTTTTGTAATAATAAGGAAACGTCCGGTTATTGGAAAAATGACGAATCTTGTTCACACATAAATGAATTAGAATTAAAAGCTGTTTTCCTCGCACTTAAGGTTTTTGCAAAGGATCTTTATAATGTAAGTAGACATTTTATTGAGAATCGACAATACAACGGCTATTTGTTGCATCCACCGTATGGGAAACGTGCAGTACCCACATTTAAACAATTTATCCAGAGAAATCTGGCAATGGTGTGTGTCCCGAAAGATATATATTTTTGTATCTTACATAAATACCAAAGATAACTGTGAGGCCGATATTTTGTCTAGAAAGGCATTTCAGGATACGGAATGGGAATTGGCAGACTATGCTTTCGAAAAAGTTTTGTCAGGTGTTTGGCCTTTTTTGAAATAGATTAGTTAGAGAGTCGCTGTAGTGCCAAATGTATATTACTTGGAAGATCGACCCTGACGCATGGACTATCGACGCCTTTACTGTGTCCTGGACATAATTATATTTTTATGCTTTCCCCCCCCCTTTATTTTAATTTTAAAAGTGTTACGAAAAATAAAAGCCGACAAGGCAGAAGAAGCAGTAGTTGTACCATATTGGTCATAACAACCCTCGTTTCCTTTGTTTAAGACTAGCATGCCCATCCTTTATACATTTCAGTCCTGACGTTAATCTTTTGTCAGCTCCTTTCGGAACACCCAACAATCTTCACAAGACACTTCGCTTAGTTGCCGCAAAGTTATCCGGCAAAAATATCTGAAGATATTAATACCAGTGAGGACGGTTAGCATTATGATCAATTCGCTTTCAGATAACACGTATAAGCAATATGACACTTGTATTACACCCTGGTTAGAATATTGTAAACAAAGCGGTTGTGACTATTTGGATACCAATGTTACCGTAATTTTAGATTTCCTTACAAAAGTATTTGATAAAGGTGCCAAATTAACTCGTACAAATCGCCCTGTCAATATTATTTCCAAATATATTACAGGACTCGTGAATAAAAAGGTTTATGAAAAGAGTTTTCAGATCAAGACCATGTCAACCAAGGTATAATATGACTTGGGATACTGATACTGTTCTTGGCTATTTATCTGAACGAAGTGAATACTTTGAAAGAGTTTCCAGGTGGAAACTCTTTCAAAGTATTCACTTAACTTGTTGGCTCTAGTAACTGTTCATAGAGTATAAACATTTTTCACAAATAAAAATAAGCAATATTAATGTCATTAATCAAAACCTAATTACCATTAAAATCCAGATTTAATAAACACCTCGAAACCGAATTCTTTTCAACCCTTTTTGAAATTACCTTTCTGTAATGAAAAACCTAATATATGTCCAGCTACCTGTTTACATGACTATATAAATAAAACAAATTCCATTCGACAGACTAATAATGATTATTTATTCATCAGTTACAAGAAACCTTATAAGAAGGTGTCATCCCAACGGTTGTTGGATTAAGAAAATATTACAAAAAGAGTGGTATTGATATTTGTATATTTAGTGCGCATAGTACTCGTCATGCAGCCACATCCAGAGCCAGCAGCTCAGGTGTCAGTATTGATGTGATTAGAAATACTGCTGATAAAAGATCGATAGTCGAGGATAATTTGCAAGCTCAATATTAAATTCTACAGATTAATACATGTAAATCTGTTGTTACGTTTATCTGTTAAATGAACATCTGTTATGATTTGCTTATAAAGAGGTGTTAGAAAATTTCATATAATATTAGTAAAAACTATTCATTTATTATGAAATAATTTGTTTTATAAAAACTTAAGTACCTATATAGGTATATTTTATATTTGTCACCTCTAAACATCCTACAATTTGTTAACCAAATCGCAAAGAAAGAAGCTGCGAAACATAATTAAAAATCAAACGAACTTACCAAGTGAAGTTCGATGATAATTATGTGAGCAGCTTCTTTCGACGCGATTTATATACACCCACCCTATTATATTACATTTTGCTATAAGTACTTATGCCCTACCCTAACATACATACAAATACAAAATATACATATATAATTATACTTTCAACTAAAATGAGGAGCAGATCGCGCCGACCGTTCGAACCGGCAGCAGCAGCAGAGTGGGGGTAGTGGGGGTAAAAGTAAGTTGCCAGTGTTAAAAAAAAAAAAATGTATTTAAAAAATCCGTGTGATAGGCTGATGCGTGGTACACATCTACAATTTGTTAACCAAATCGCGTCGAAAGAAGCTGCTCACATAATTATCATCGAACTTCACTTGGTAAGTTCGTTTGATTTTTAATAATAGTGCTTAGTAAATTTTATAGTTGAGCTGTGCGTGGGTTCCAATAAAAGTAGAATTTTGTGAGCTTGCACTTCAATGTTTGCATTAGAAAACAGAAACTGCATTATATTTCTATACAACGTTACGTCTTCGTTATAAGAAACCTAAATATAGTTTGTTCAGAATAAGCAACTGGGTCGATTTCAATAATTTTTACACCATGTTACATTTTTTCCCAAAAACATTTAGAAATTGTTGCAGTATGGTTACCAAGCGCGCAACACAGCTGACGGTAGATCGGTGGTACTAGGCGCATGAGACAGGGAACCCCGCGCCGCGCCGTTGCAGGCGTGGACGGAGGAGCGGTGCGTTGACCATATTTTTGTTGGGACAACCAGGTAAGATAACAAGCCCATAACTTTTTGGTTTTTCATTATATCTTTTTGAAATTTTGTACATAGATTTCTGGTTCCGCATATACAAAAATAACGTTATATGTATATCATCGAAACGTAAAACATCATTAGATATTATTATGCCCTTATCTGAATGTATTTGGGGTCAACGTAACCTACGTATTATTTTTTTAGATACTTGCCAATAGTCTTAGGACTAATGAGTTCTCTTCTCAACAATAATCTTGTTAACCATATGGTCTTTGTTTCTTTGAACTTTCTCTACTCTTACAGTGTTTCATACTCTTATATGACTAGAAAGGGACTTCCGTGATGACGAAATATTGAAGAAAAAGACATGTTGCGCCGACCCTAAATAAATTGGGGAAAGGGCGGCAAAATCGTGACGTTTTACTTACCCGTCACAATCTGCCAACGATGTTCATAATTATGCTGCCAGTCTTCTGGGCACGTTTCTGATGACAGCGATGTGGACGAATATTTCGACACGTAAGCGTCCTTTTGTTTCATATAGTTACTCAATTAAGGGAGAGCCGGTAAAAGAAAAAAACTTGAACATTAACGTTGTGCGTTTCTAAAGATTTTAATTCTAATTTAATAAAAAGGGAATAATTTCTCACGAATTGCTTTATTACTTTGTATACACAAATTTTATTAATATACAGATGAGCGAATTATCCGCAGTCACCATCAGTGGATGTGTGTAGGAGCCTGTAGAATGCCCGCACACTCGAGCGAGCACCCTACGACGCTTACACAAACCAACAGAAGCAAACATACGTTTTGCCGCGGGTAAGAAAGTAAGGGCGATATGACTCCACGCCGTCAGGCTACTTTCCCTCCATCTTACGAATATTGGGTCAGGCTCACGGATCCTGACACGAGTTTAAAAATGCCACTAAAGAACACACTTCAAAAAGATTTCACTTTTTTAAGGGTCAAGGAAACTCGTAGTGTTGTACTTGAAGTATAAGGTATGAAAATGTTTTTAATCGTGCCAAAATGTAGTATCGTTTTAAAAACAAATCGAAATAATTCCTTTTTTGTTTTATTGTGTTTAGATACCGATACACATCACATATGCAGAGTTTTGCTAGTTAATTTAATTTAACGCTTTATCAAATATAATTTTCAACACTAAGCATAATCGGTTCACCTTGTGGCCCCCAACAAGGTGGACCGATGAGCTGGTGATGGTTGTGGGAAGCCGATGGATGCGGGGAGCACAAGACCGGTCATCGTGGAAAGCCTTGGGGGAGGCTGAAGAAGAAGAAGCTAATGTAATGATCGTAACTAAGCATACACACTAAGCATAACGTAACGAAACGCCTTGCAATTCATAAAACAATAAAAAAATCAAGTTTTCATGAGCACATTTTTCTCTGAATTTAAAATAAAAATGAGTGCTATTAAATGTTTATACTATTATAAAATAATTAAATTTTCTAGTAAAGAGTAGATATCAATTTCGCTATAATTGTTGATAGAACCATCCGTGGACAAAGACTGTGGTTCTACGCTTTAATGACGGCATTTCCGCGAATTGTGAACACTGTTGCCAATATTGATTACATATATATTGCTGGAACTCATTAACCTATGGCTGTCAAACAGAACAAGAGGGTGTGTATGCTAAGTACTGCCACGGTTATCTGTAATAAGTATGTATGTTATGAACCCATACATACGTGCACATGCGTAGTTTAATTGTTTCGTATGTTCAATAATTATTCGTAGAAATCATTCTATGTATTTTTATCCAACTTAGAGTCGCGACATATCTGCGGAACGTATGGCACGGAAAGCTCAGCGGCTGAAGTGTCAGTTGCAATATTCAGTTGTTATGACAAACCAAACGGTCAAAACACGGCGTTTTGTTCAGGGCGCTACGCGACGGAAAGTTACGTGGCGTCATCGTCAGTCTGTCTGTGTCGACACTTTTTGGTGTGCGGTTTTTTTGAGGTACCTGAATTGCCCAGAAAAATGGATTTTATTAGAATATTAGCCATTATAGAGGGCTTAGAAGACGTTGTCGCCCTTTGCTACAGCCACGGGCGCGATGCACAACACACGCCGAACGTTCAACTACGCTCGCCAAACTTTCGGTCCGCAACCCATCGCATGTTGTGTCGCTAGCTATGCAAAATACCTGAAAAAAATGCCCGAAGAAGGTTAGGACCTACGCCGCATGCGGCGTAATTAGGGCTAATGTGTCATAGAGTACTTGAAATACACTGCGAGCGTATTTAGCCGAACTTTCGGCGCCGTACGTTCTGCACTTACATCTTTTAGGCGCGATATGGCGCCTTGTTTATACCAATGAAATTCAATATAGTTCAGCAGTTGTATATTTATTCGTTGAATTTACAACGGCGACGTAAGAATACAAGGCATGCCCTTGTATTCTTACGCCGCCGTTGTTAGATAAATAACGTTGTTTCACATGAAATACAGCACTGAATTGAGTTTACACATTTATATTAAGGTTCTTGCTAACTAGTTATCTGCTAATGGTCGTCTGCGGTCTAACTCAGAAAACTGCCGTCCATAGACATCTGCTCGACACATTAGTGGTGTGCCTATAGATCCGGTGGTGACCACAAACAATTAGTATGGTTTGCCACAATCTTTTCATTTGGCTTGTAATGGCCAAATCTTTTCCAATCTCAAACTAAGTTCATGTTCGGCTCATATATCATGCCAATAACTTTAAAGGTTGTCTGTAAAAGATTGCTCTTAACGATAATACCGACCATTGTATGCCATTGTATCCTTTGTAAAATCTTCATATTTATGTTCATAATTTATATGGTGTACATAAGAAAATGCATTCTATTCTGTACTATTCTTGACTAACGTAGGTTTCCCCTAATAGCGTGACACACTATAGCTATCAACTGGCATCATTTTGAATGATATTGCTAACCCCAAGCTTATCCGCAATAAACTAGTGCTTGACCACAATCCCGCCTGATGATAAGCAGTGATGCATTCGTTGATGGTAAAGCGTGCTAGTTTATTAAGAGCCTATTCACTCAAAAAAGACTGAATGAATAGGAAGGAAGACGGCAGTTGAGCGAGGTGATGAAATGTTAAACCCAACAACACAACGATCGATGCGGCGTCAGAGGAAAATCGATCTGGAGACCCTCCATGACCAAACTCACGACACAACATCATTTGGCGTATCGTACCCGGAGCACATCACAACAGAACTGCTCAAACTCGTCTCCCAAACGGCTTCACCAGACATCATGCCTGTGCACGACGAATCGCTTGGCGACAAAACTTTGTCTAGTGGGTGATAACTTCTTCCGGCAGCCGATGTTATGGCTTAACAACGAGTGAAATCTTTATCTGGTCAACAAGGTAAATGATGCAAAAAATGTTGTTGAACTGTTAACAAACTATCATTACCAATCTACTGATAGTTTGTTACTCTACCGAATGAAGCGGAGCTTACCACGAGATTTGAACACACCACATGAAAGGGACTCTTAAGAATTCCTTCCACTAATAAAACTCAGAATGTGATACCTCAACTGAATGGCTTATTATATTTATTTAACACATATCGCCAGGATACCGAATACAATACAATGAAGAAACCAGAAAAGGGATCAAGTTAAGAGGTTATGAGAATAAAATATTTTTGAAGAAAAAAATAATTGTGTTTAGTCGCCCATCGTGCTAAAACTGTCACTGAAAAATATAATAAATGACAACGTTATTTTTTGGATATACGGAACCCGAAATACGTGTAAATAATGTACAAAACTTCAAAAAGATATCATGAAAAACCACAAAGTCATGAGCTTGTTTTCTTACCTGGTTGCCCCAACAAAAATATGGTCAACGCACCGCTCGCCCGCCAGCGCCAACAGCGGCTACTATGATCTGCCGTCAATTGTGTTGTTGTGTTGTTGTGCACTTGGTAACCACGCTATAACAATTTCAAAATGTATTTGGGAAAAAATATAACATGGTGTAAAAATGATTGGAATCGATTCAGTTGCTTATATTCTGAACAAACTATATTCAGGTTTCGTATAAAGTAAAAATGACGTTGTATATAGCAATAAAAAAATTCAATTTACATAATTTCATTTATTCATGATATTGTGCCTGGATGTATAACGGAAAAGGTATATACATACCTAGGGAATGGCTTCGCTAAGGGATGATATCAAGCGATATTCGAAGCGTTTCAACTGTAACATCATCAATTCATCATCATCAACCTTTTTATCGTCCCACTGTTGGGCACAGGTCTCCTCTCATACAGAGAAAGATTGTGCGTAATCACCACGCTTGCTCAATGCGGCTTGGCGATTTCAGACTTAAAGTCCAGGTTTCCCTCAAGATGTTTTCCCCACTGTAACATCACCATCATCATCTCAGCGTTAATCCCAGTCGCATCCGAAGCTTTTATCAGCTTTGGAATCTGAGGTCCGCTTTACCAGTCCTAACTGCTTATTTGGCTAAACTTAGATATTTTCCGTGAAGCGACTGCCTTCTGACCTCCATAACCCGAAGGCGATATCGAAGCATTGCAGTTAGACCAATTGTTAGACTTTTGAGGGCTCCAACAACCAGTAACGGCTGCCATTAGATGTTGGTATGGCAACCGGGACCAACGGCTTAACGTGCTTTTCGAGGCACGACCAGACCAGTGCAAATATTCATATTCATGCATACAAATATTTGCACTGTGCGGGGATTGAAACCGCGCCTCCTAGCGCAGCGGCCGCGTTTGCTACCGCTACGCCACGGAGGCTGTCTTCCCCACTGTAACATATGTTACTTAACATAATTATTTTAATTATTTTCATTATGTAATTATTGCCGTTTCTTGAAATCAAATCATAACAAACGTGTCATCGCACTACATACTTACGGCAATAATTACATAATTATTACACGACACGTTATTTGCCAATATCACGAGAAATCTCGTCCGTAATTCTGCCTGTCTAATATCGTAGTAGCCTACGACAAACGGTGTTCCTACTCATAACTTCCGAACATTAGAGGTAAGAATAAAAAACCCTTCTAATATTGTACAATATCATCTAAAGAAGCCTTTACACGTTGTTTTTTACAGCGACAGAAACTTCCCAGCCATTCATTTGGAAACAGTCACGTCTTGATTCTATCATCACTATTACTTTTTATTGAATTACTAAGGATTAGGGCTCGCTGTTAGAATTGTAGAAATAGGTAGGTACTAATCACGGTAATACGAGATTGTACCAAATAGGTACCTTTCTGTACTAATAATGTTCACTAAGTATCTTCTTCTTACAAGCTTTATTAATGTGGGTTTATGAATGTAATTTGAAAAATAAACCGGCCAAGTGCGAGTCAGACTCGCGCACGAAGGGGTCCGTACCATTATCTTTAAAAACGGCAAAAAAAATCACGTTTGTTGTATGGGAAAATATTTTATTTTTAGTATTTGTTCTTATAACAGCAACAGAAATAACATAATCTCTAAAAAATTCAAATGTCTTGCTATTACGGTTCATGAGATACAGCTTGGTGACACACAGACGGACAGTGAAGTTTCTTAAATAGGGTTCCGTTTTACCTTTTAAGTATGGAACCCTAAAAAGAACGATGATGAACATGGAAAGAGAAAGGATGAAAGATGAGAGTTAGTAGGCAAAACTACACAACACCACCAGCTACGATCCTTACATGCTCCTTTTGCTTCATTTGTCTTCATATCTACAGATATAGATATGAAGACAAATGAAGCAAAAGGAGCAAATATGTCATAGATATATATTTAATATATAAAGCTGAAGAGTTTGTTTATTTGAACGCGCTAATCTCAGGAACTGCTGGCCGTTTTGAAAAATTGTTTTTGCGTTGGATAATTCATTAATTTAGGAAGGCATTAGGCTATATAACATTACGCTGCGACCAATAGGAGCCGAGCATAAAAAAATATATGCTAAGTATATATTTTGGGGTTAAAATAATATGTTCAAATAACTAACACCACGTGAGGAGGAGGTAGGAGTGTGCTGTCTCGGAGTGTCAATATGGGTTTCGGCCAGGGTACGGAACCATGGACCCTATCTTCGCACTAAGGATCACCATGGAGGGATACAGATCGAAGAACACGCCTCTGCATATGCTCTTTCTAGATATGCAGAAGGCCTTCGGCTGTGTCCCTCGCGGGGTGATCTGGTGGGCACTGAGGTCCAAAGGGGTACCTGAAGCCTATGTTGACATTATTCGAGACAAGTACCTCAATTCCGATTCCGTTGTTAGGACCACTGTTGGCGACACTAAACCCTTCCCCATCACCGTCGGAGTCCACCAGGGATTCTTCCTTAGTCCGTTTCTGTTCAGCGTGATATTAGACGTCTTGTCGGACAGCATCAAGGACTCACATGAGCAGCCTCCCTGGCTACTCATGTATGCTGACGATATCGCGCTGGCGGATGCAGACAGGGAACGGTTGGTGCGGCGTGTGAATGCGTGGAAGGACTCGCTTGAGAACGGAGGTCTGAAACTCAACGTGGCGAAGACCGTGTACTTGGCACTTACATGGTCGAGTGCACGGACCAGTTTAAATACTTGGGGTATGTGCTCCACGCGTCCGGCGACATTGATTGCGATGTCAAGGCACGTATTTCCGCAGCTTGGGCAAAATGGCGTGAGGTGACAGGTGTCATTTGTGACCCCAAAATGCCGGTTTAGCTTAAGGGGCAGGTCTATAAAACCATCATTAGACCTGTTCTCCTGTATGGCAGTGAGGCGTGGCCTGTGCTTGAGCGACACAAGCAGGAGCTGCGTGTCACGGAGATGAATATGCTGCGGTGGATGTGTGGAGTTACGCGGAAAGACCACATCAGGAACTCCCGCATCCGGGGCAGCCTTCGTGTCCGTGACATTGCAGACAAACTGCAGGAGGGTCGCCTACGCTGGTACGGCCACGTCTTACGCAAACCGGCATATTACGTGGGTAACAGATGTCTTGCCATCGGGCCGGAACAAGCGGGGTAGACCAAAGAAGTGCTGGCTTGACGTTGTAAGAGATGACATGCGTGCCAACAAGCTCTTACCACAGGATGCTAAAGATCGTGCGAAATGGAGGAGAATGTGCAGGAAACCGGACCCTGGGCTCCAACACGAAAGCCGCGGATGCAATCGGGATAAACGCTGAGATGATGATGATGATGAACTAACACCAAGTGAAGGAAATCGCGGGCGGCCGCTAGTATGAATATAAATGAAGCATAATATAATGGAGGTCATAGTCTTACCAAGGGGGTCGTTATTAGATCAGATAGGCCAGTCGTTCTATGTAAAAAACCGGTATTAAGCTGCATCCGATTAGACTGGACCCAAACCACAACATAATTATGGAAAAGGCTAGGTGGTGGATGGTGACGATTTATATCTGGTGATACCCTCACGACAGTTACTACTATGTACTAAACACATGACCATTCCGAAGAACTTAACCAATAAGGTAACATATTATGAAGAAAAAGAACAAGATATGTTCAAAACAAAAGTGAGTTATTAAACCGTCGTTAAACAAAGGGTAGTTGACGACACTTGGTAACAATTTAAGTGACAATATATTCTCACAGTAAACAAGCTATAACGATTTTATATCGCACTGAGGAGCGAGTGCCGTATAATACATGCTCTAAAAGCCATCCGGGCTGCGAGCTCAGGCGCGAGTAAGTGACGAGCTTTAATAGTCCTTCGTGTACATTCCTCAAACTCTAAAAAGTGTAAAAATAAATTTTAGTCCGACACTTCATTTGCTTCAGAAAGCTTATTATTCGTGACATTTGAAACACTATAGAGATCAAAACTTCTGACTATTTCTTCCGCGTTCCGACTATCCTGAATTCCGTTTCACATAATTTTGAATTACGGTAAAAATTTAAGTGTTAATTATGGCATTAATACTTAATTAGCCATCAACATCATGAAATACCCTTCACGGATTATGGCTTCGAATTTATTAAGTCAAGAAACAAAATACCGGGAGTGGAGCGCGGTTCAGGGCGTTCAGCAAATTGGTTAATAAATTAAAAGCGGCAGTCTCAGCGCCGTCGCGGACAGATGGCGCCTGAAATACGACAGGTATTTAGCGTGTTGCAACACCGTCCGCCGCGATCCACGTTTTAATTTTATGCTTTACGAGCAATTTTTATATCAATTTTCCCTCGTAGTACTCTACATAATTCAGGCGGCTCTTTTGACTCTTTTGACTGCGAAATTCTCGAGGTCGATACGACAATTTGCGCCGAATGCCGGGATAAAGTGTCTTGTGTAAAGAATACAAAATTGCTTATAACGATAAGCTAGATGGATAGTAAAAATAGGAAACCATTGCAGAAAGAACCTGTAGAAATACAGTACGTGCCTTGCATTCGTTCCCCGGAGATTATATTCGCCGTTCACTATATGTGGCTGCTTACAACAAATAACCCAAGTAAGCTCCTTTGGCTTCTTAACTGACGCAAACATGGACACAAAAGGAAAGATTCAAATAAACGTGTAATGAATATAAAAACCACCGAAATATGTAACCTTTCAATTACATTTCTTTCAAACATAATTGATTCGTATACAAAATTTAGGTACCTACAACCGTGAGTTATCTGGGATATTTGCAATGAAAGAAAATCTTTTAGAATGTTTCACCCTTTAAAAAATAATTGGCAGAAGAGCTGTTCAAAGTAACTTAAGTCAATGTCTAAACTTCAACTGTGGGATGTAAAGGACCCTCTAATAACCCATTACGTTTTTAACTGACGTCATTTTACTTGAATGTAATGGCACGATATCTTTGGCTCCAACTTTTTAGTTGATCTACAGATTTTTCAGCATTCAAAAACATTGTAGTAATTACAAAGACCAATAATAGCTAATTTAATCAGCTAATCATCATCAGTGAGGAACGGGATAAGCTCCAGCGTACTGTAAACAGCTTTGACCAGTGTAGCAATGAGTTCGATATCACACTCAAATGCAACACTGAGCTAAAATGTAGGTTAAGTGATGCCCAGGACACCATCGACAGGCTGGAGGGTGCTAGCCGGAGACTCCAAGCAGCGCAGACCAATGCTTTGTTTGATGAACTGGTTGGTACCACTCCGTTGCATTCTGCCAACTCAGTCATGGGCAACATAAACTGTAATAATAACATTGAGACAATTGATCTTACTTGTGATAATAGTATAAGATCAAGCCCTCCCCCATTTGTAAATAGTAGTAAAAATAAGTTAAAAAAATACATTAAAATTAATAAAATGATTAGAAAAACTCAGAAATTAATTAAAAATAACAAAAACACTTTTTCAAAAAGCTTTAATGTATTAAAAAGTTCTCAAAAATTAAAAGAAACCATTAGTGGGCATAAAATAAAATTAGATAGCATTAAAAATAATTATGAGGCTGAAATTCAACAATTACAGTCAGAGACTCTCCGCTTACAGGATTCCTTGAATAATGTTATAGCTAAATATGAGATTTCTCAAAAGGAAATGGGAGAGTATATTCTGGCAATGAATGGTCTGGTGGACCTGTGTAGTGAGAACGAGAGAATGTTAAACTCTTTAACGAACAATCTAACACCTGATTGTAATCTTGGTCCATCGGGCTGTTCACGGTCAGCTGTCTCTAATGAGTCTGCACCATCAGTGACTCATACTGTGGAGTTGTTTGACAGTCTCAGCAGTACTTCCCTCGCCACACCAAACACAGAAGAATTAATAATAACAAATAAATTGTTAAACAATAGAAATAAAATATTGATGTACTGCGATGAAATGGGTAAAAATATGGGTCATACACTACAACACCATTTAAATGACCAAGTAATTAATTATTGTATGCCTGAAGCATCTTACAGTAAAATTATAGAAAAAGTTATAAGTGGTAATTACAGTCCATCCACAACCATTGTTATTTTGATTGGGAGAAGGGGAAATGCAAACAGTGTAAAAATTAAGAAATATTTTGAAAGTCTAGCCTCCTTAAATGTAAATAAAATAGTTTTGTTTGCCTTTCCTTATGGCAATGGCCTGTCACAGACGGAAAACAAAATTAGATATAGATGTAATATGACATTACAAACTATGACATTATATAATGAAAAATTTGAATTTATTGACTCTAATGTACTTATTAGTCAAAATTATTTTATGACCAAAGATAACTATTATCTTTGTAATTTTTATAAATGACAGGTAGCAGAATCGCTATCATACTATATATATAAGTCAGCCAAGTGTTTGGCTAACTATACTGCTTCTATTGAGCAGTTAAGTAATACACTTAGTAGTAATGAGCAGAGCTTGGAATATGTTCCAAGCTATTTAAATTACAACTTGAGACAATAGAGTCAACCTCTAGCACTATTTTAAATACCAAGTTAGACTTGTACCCATTATCAAGGGACATTGAGACAACAGAGTTAAACTCTAGCATAACCGTAAACCAAGATATAATAATATCACACCCATCAAATAATTTTCAAAATAAAATGAATAATAATAACCTTAAAATTGTTCATCAAAATATACAGGGTGTGATAAATAAACAATTAGAATTGGAGTTGTTCATGAACTGTAATTACATTGATATTGTTTGTCTTACTGAACATTGGTTAAAAGCCCATCAGTTCATGTTCAGCTTTAATAACCATCAGATTGCTAGCTCGTTCAGCAGAGTGAATATGATAAGGGGTGGCTCCCTAATAATTGTTCGTAACAATTTCAAATTTAAAGAAAGGACTGATATTGTAAGCCTCTCTGTTGAGCGGGTTATTGAAATTGCTTGCATCGAGCTTGAGCGGTTCATTGTAATAAGTGTCTACAGGCCCCCATGTGCTTCCTATGATATTTTTGAGAAATATATGGAGGAAGTTTTATTAAAGACTTGTCGCAGTAACAAAACAGTTGTTGTTTGTGGAGACTTCAACATTAATGTTCTAGAGAAATCAGCTACAGTTAATAAATTTATGTCATTATTTAAGTCTTATAACTTGTACGCAAGATTCTTTGAGCCGACTAGAATAACTGCCACGAGTGCCACCTGTTTAGACAACATCTTTACTAACTCAAGACCTTCTGACCATTTAATTATAAACGAGTTAGACTCTGATCACTGTGGCCAGTTAGTTACTTTTACTCAGAAAAGTGAAGTCAGAGCTCAAAGAAAACTTGTGAGTTTTGTTCCTATAAATGAAAATCGTTTAGGACAATTTAAAAATAATTTAATTGAAAAGCTACCGGACTTGCCTTATCACGCCAATCCGGATCATGCGTATAGTGTACTATTTAACCTCATTAATTGTGAATTTATGAAAGTTTTCACAAAAAAAACATTGCCTGTTAGCGACCGTATTATATTTAGTGACTGGGCAACCCCAGGTATTTATAAAAGCAGGGAAAAAATGTATGAATTATATCAGGAAAAAACATTTAACCATGATGAAGCTTTTCAAGATTTTGTTAAAAATTATTCAAAAACTTTTAAAAGAGCCTGTTCCTCAGCAAAAGCCATACACATTAAAAATAAAATAAAATCTTCTGGCAATAAAATCAAAACAACTTGGGGAATTATAAATTCTGAAACTGGAAGAACCAAAGTACAGAATCGCGATTTCCATCTTAAAATTAACGATGAAGATATAAAGGCGGACTTGGAGGTAGCAACTGAGTTTGAGAATTTTTTTACTAATATTCCAATAATGACAACAAAAACTTTGTCTTCTTCCTCCACTTCTGCATATGCCATACTAAAAGAATGTGTTCCAGAATGTGACAATCACTTTGAATTTACATTTGTGACTGCTAAAGACATTATAGAATCTTTTAAGGATCTTGATGTAAAAAAAACTGCCGATCATTGGGGTTTGTCAGTATACACTGTAGCTTCAATAATAGATGTTATCGCACCTTTCTTAGCAATTGTTTTTAATTCTTGTGTCACATCTGGTGTATTTCCTGATTTGATGAAACTAAGCAAAGTAATTCCACTGTTCAAATCTGGTAGTACAACTGATCCCACGAATTTTCGGCCAATATCGATATTACCAACTTTGAGCAAAATTTTTGAAAAATTAATTTTGAAACAGTTGTTGAGGCACTTTAACTTACACAATTTATTGCACGTGAAACAATTTGGTTTTACAAAGGGTCGTTCAACTACGGATGCGGGCGTGGCATTGCTAAAGAACATATTTGGGGCCTGGGAGGAATCGCAAGATGCTCTTGGTATTTTTTGTGATTTGTCCAAGGCCTTTGATTGCGTACATCATGATACTCTTATCAGGAAATTGTACCATTATGGTTTGAGGGACAGAGCTCTCGACCTTCTGACTTCTTATCTGAATAATCGAATTCAGAGGGTTGATGTTAATGGCAAGAGATCTGCAGGATCTGTGGTCACCATGGGCGTTCCGCAGGGCTCAATTCTAGGTCCATTCTTGTTTTTAATTTATATTAATGACTTACCTCATCACGTGAGGGATAATCACAACATAGTATTGTTCGCGGATGACACTTCTCTTATTTTTAAAGTCAAGCGTCAGCTAACAAACTTTGACGAAGTTAACAATGCACTCTCTAAAGTTGTCCATTGGTTTAATGTAAATAACCTCCTTTTAAATGAAAAAAAAACTAAAGTCATTAAATTTTCTACGCCAAATGTCAGGCAGCTAAGTACCAATGTTCAACTGAATGGAGTAGAGTTGATCCCTGTCGAGTCGACAGTTTTTCTTGGATTAACTATTGACGCCAAGTTACAATGGGGTCCTCACATTGAGAAGCTGTCGGGTAGACTCAGTTCTGCCGCCTTTGCTGTTAAGAAAATTAGACAGATAACTGATGTGGATACAGCCAGAATTGTTTATTTTAGTTATTTTCATAGTCTTATGACTTATGGGATTCTTCTCTGGGGAACTTGTGCGGACATCAATACCATCTTTGTTTTTACAGAAGAGGGCTGTTCGAGCCATTTATAACCTTGGTCCTAGAGAATCTCTTAGAGAAAAGTTCAAAGAGGTGAACATTCTGACTGTAGCTTCACAATATATATTTGAAAATCTTATGTATGTTCATAAAAATATCTCGAATTTTAAGAAGATAAGCGATATTCATAATGTAAATACCAGGAACAAACACAATCTTGCTTTACATCACACTCGTCTCCACAGAGTAGGCAACTCGTTCATGGGTCAATGTATACACTTTTACAACAAGCTTCCCATGGACGTTCGAAACTTACCCATTAAACGATTTAAGAACCATATAAAGGCCAAACTTTGCAAAAAGGGGTATTATAAAATCACAGATTATTTAGAAGACAAAAAAGCTTGGGATTGAGCTGCTCGCTCTGTTAAGCATTGTTAATTTTTATTAAGCAATATGCGTAATTATAAGGTAAATTATTGTAAACATTTTCATTTTTAATGTCTGGACTTGAAAAAAGACGATGATCCCTGAGTTTGTTTCGGCCATTTCTTCTCAGAGGTAGTCAGTTAGAAATGCCGGCTTCATCTAGTTAAAAAAATAAAATAAAAAATAAACATGACGTGTAAAAGTGATCAGTGATCCTACTTGCTTAATAAACGATTTCATTTCATTTCATTTCATTTCATTTCATTTCATTTCAATAAACTACTAAGTAAGCTACGCTTATTAAACTTTTTATCTTTTACTTATTTATCTTTTATTATCTAAGCCCCGTAGGTAGTTTATCCCGTATAAGTCTCTCTGTCAAAAGTATCCTATGGATAGGACATAGGATACTATCTTTTTTTACATATGAGCCCAATAGTCATGTGCCCATTTTCAGTCACATCCATTGTGTGCCCATAGGTGAAATTCTATTATAAAAGCTATTTTTTCTCTTTTTAATATCAATTTACATTAAATTCCTATATGCTGGAGGCTTTTACTTCAGTAGTAAGTTTTTACTAACATCTATAATTTTAATTATCATTTTTTGGCTTCGTTGGTATATTGTCATATCTAGCTGACATATTATGGTATATAATTTATATTAATGTTCTGTGTCTTGTCATTTTATTTACTTTACATTCCTGGTATTCTATAGAGTCAGGTGTTTTCGAAATTTACAGACAGCAAGCAGCCTGTGATGTTTGATAGTCTGTTGCGTCACTTCTTTCCAGCGAAAGCACTAGAAAATGGTAAAGGGTGGGCGTTTTGGGGGACTATCTTTTGTAATATTGACGTTCAAAAAGTGCTGATTCTCAACCTAATTTGAGAAAAAATACTTTTGATTTAATTACTTTTGCGGATAATGTGCCTTACTGTAACGATAATAAAAATGATTTTAACAAACTAAACTGTTGGAGGCAGCAGCTTTTTTTTTTTGTTTCTGCGGTGGAAAATCCTCATGGATGTCCGCCGCCCTGGGGCGGGCGATGAGATCAGTCAGATTCTTACTGACTAAAAACCGCCCCGGTGTTCCAGCTCACATCTACACCGAGGGTTGCGATAGCATTGTTTGTTCTCGCAACCCCTGGTGTAGGTGTGAGTTATTGGTGCTAGCCCCCCACTGCGGGCCTCTTCCTGTCGTGACGTGTAAGAGTAGCGCGCGTGGAACACTTCGCGCCGCCACCTCGGGTCCTGATGTTTGGGGATGACAGATGTCCCGGGTCTGTCGCCCCTAGACCCATTTAGGGGGGCTGGAAGAGGGCGTTATCCACCCTCGTCGACGCCCGGTGCGCCTGCTGCGGGTCGGGTGAGAGGACGAGATCTCCCTCTCCCTTTCCGCAGCCTGCGGTGATTGCTGAAGCGGTGCGAGATGACTGTTTCGCAGAAGGAAGCCACCGCATTCCAGGACTCTACGCGGCCGACCATCGTCTCCATTACGTCCTGCAGTGACAGGTCAGTGCCTACTTCAGAGATGAGGGCACGACGCAGCTCCTCCCAAGCGGCACACTCTGCGTATGCTGCGCCGTGTCCTCCCGGCAGTCGCCGCAGTGGTGACACCGGGCGTCCGGCTCCCTGTTTATGCGACACAGACACTTTCCGAAGCAACCATGCCCCAAGAGTACCTGTATCACCCGAAATGTCAGGGAGGCGTGCCTTCTCCCGAGCCAGGAGGCAGCAACCCTATAGCAATCTTATTAGAATGAGAATAAAGGTCAGTGTGATTTACACTGTGATGCAAAATCAGTGATAAAGAGACTGTACCAGTAACCAGTTATACACCGTAACTTATTTATAACAACATTTCAAGTAATGAAGATAAAAATCGTCCAACTTTTTTGAGTGCTTCCCGTATTTTAATAAAAAGTTAGTATCAAATTAGGTTCCGTCTGAAAGGAAAATAAACCAATACAAAGGTTTTCTCATTTTATGACCTTTATGGATTTATGAGAAAAATACCACCCCGATAAACTTTGAAAGTACGTGTGTGGTAGCGTGTACTGGGAATACTGAAACAAGTGACATTTTGATGTATTTTCTGGTCCATAGGTTCCATAAAAACTTGGGAAATATATGAGAGTAGTGAAGGTCGGATTTTTTATCCCTTGACATTGTTTTTCAGGGACAACACATAACGGACAACATTTATAATCTCCTGTTTCGAACAAAGAGAGAAAAAAACCCTAAAAAAAACGTCTATTGTATTCTTGCATGGAGACTTTAGTTATTACTAACTTTATTTTATGATATTTGATAAACGATCTCCCAAGCCTGGAGTACAGGCGAAGAGTAGCCAGCCTGTCGGTGTTCTATAGGATGTATTTTGGAAAGTGTGCGAGGGAATTGCATGGCTTAATTCCCCCATCTCCTTTCCATTATTCCGCGTTCATCGCGTCGGCGTTCGCGTGATTATTGCGTTCATCGAAGGACTGGAATAAGTCGCCAGCCGTCGCCGGGCAGTATTTCCGTCTGACTATAATCTAAGTATCTTCAAGGCTAGAGTGAATAGGCTCTTAATAAAAAAGTGCGCTTTACCATCAACGATTCCATCACTGCTTACCATCAGGCGGGATTGCGATCAAGCTTAGTGCTTTATAATTATAAAAAAAAAATGTTCTAACAAAAATAGATAATAGAAATAATACTGAAAATTTCCACTGTTTACTCGCTGAAAATCAGATGGTCTATTCAGACTCATAAGCTTCTGTCGGTATCCTTTGGGTACAGACGACTAAAAACTAAAGTTACTCATACCCAAAACATTTATATTCCAAAAAACTACATAGAAAACATAAATACATATAAATTTCTTTTAATGACCACGACACAGCCTACATTACATCACCACAAGGCTTAAAACCCTAACCAGTAAATCCAGCGAATTGAACCGACTTACAACAGGCTTCTCCAAAAATATCCGTTCTCGGGAAGCCGTGAATAAGGCTGAGCGGAAGCCGCCTGACGCAGATAGTGTCATTACGCAAAAAATGACGTCGGCATGGTGAGTTGTCGCGCCAGCTCAACGACATGACTAGACACGCCGTACGCGTCCGGGCGACAGCTCTAGGCATTTGTATATCTTGATATTGTCTGTTTTACTGCGGATAAAACTATGACATGATTTTTACTCAGATTTTGTACCAGAAATTTCTCAGTAACAGTTTTAATCCTGAATTTTCAGACCCCTCAGTGCCTCGGAAAGCCGTTGGTCTCTGCTGTCTTTCATAAAGTTTGACAGTCGTCACGGGTCGTTAGATTCCGAAAAGTCTTACCAAGGGGTATATTATTCCCAGCGCTTTCATGCCTCTTGCCGATGCTATGAGCGATTTGCAGCTCGCCGCCCGGTAAGGACCAGGCCCGGGTCGACAGCGCATTGTGTTTCAGGTGCGCCTTAAAGAGATGTTAACACATCGTAACGGGGTCTACGAAGGACGATGCCTCCTGAGTCAGTTTTGCAGGTTGGTTAAAAAATAAACCGTTGCCCTGGCATACAGGCAAGTGAAGAAACGCGGTTGGGTTTTAGTCAGCAAAAGTCTGACACTCCCTTTTGCTCTGCCCAGAGCGGGAGAGGTATTTTAGTGATTGCTCTTTCAAAACAAAAAAGTCAAATGGGTAGTCGTTCCATGTAAAATTTCGGTATTCAGCTGTATCCTGTTAGAGGCACAGTCGACCCCCACAGACCTGGAAAAAATCTTTTTATTTAATTTTAGGATGTTTTTATTTAATTTATCTTGCAAATCATGAAAAAAAATATGTCACAAACCCTAAATTCGTTCCGTTGAATCATTTGCACAAGACTTAACGCCCCTCAACGTCAAAGCATTGTTAAATAATATTTCTATTACGTCTCTTTCTTTTCACTGGGTTAGGCAAGGATGTAAACACACTGATGAGTGCATTCAACCCTAGTTACAGCCAGACACCCGTTTACGCACCTGTCAACAACGTCGCACAAATTCAGCAAACTCCAATCTCCCGCCGCGCGTGTTTAAGTACCCGGGCTCGATAGCTCCAAGTTCCGTTCACCCAATAAAGAAAAACAGCACACGTATCCTATATCCGCTGAGGGAAATCTTGTGTTTCCAAAGTATATGCACAGAGTTACTGGCAGGAGTTAACAAGAGTACGCAAAGTGTTTTGTCACGTCCGTGACCGACACGACAGAAGCGTGACATCACGTGCCTCTGTGATTTATGAAAGGAAAATCGTCGGCCGGACGTACAACGGCCCTACGAAAACGTTGCACCCGATAGCCTTTGCGAAGACGTGCGGCCGCAGAATGAACGGAACTCATTTTCTTCTGTTATTGGGGATGGAATCATGGGATGTTATAATGATCATATATGATAGGATATGGTATCTCTGGACATTTGGTTGGAGTAAACCAGAAATATTTTATTGTCTATTGATTTTGTCTATGCAACATACATAATATAGACTTACATTTAGCAGTACGCTTTATTTACTCATTTTAGTATATAATTTACATGATCTGATTACACTTCTTCACTTTTTTTCTGGTCTGGTTTTCTTTCGGAATTCCAACTACCCGTAACAATTATAGAAAATCTATAAACACAGTCGCAAGGCACAAATATCGAAGTTTAGCCAAAATCAGCTTTTGGACTGGTAAAGCGGGCCCCCGACCCCAATGCTGAAGAAGCTTCGGATGCAACTGGGATTAACGCTGAGATGATAATGATGACAGTCGCGAGGCACGAAGGGATGTCGATCATTCATCCCAAAATCGACCGCGGCAAGGGCAGCTGTTATCATTTAGCCACGAGTCCATCTTATAATGGATTTTAATGGACTTCAAAAACCCTTATCACGTTTTCAGCTGGACGATTAATCAAAACTCTCTCACTCGCAGTTAATCAAAACTGCGTATGTAAGGTTAGCTTTTAAAAATCATTATGCACATTTCCAAATCAGCCGAAAACCATCATTTGACAATCGATTTACACATCTCTATATCAGGCGACAGACGTCATTTGATCGATCGCCATGTTCACTTAGAGGGAATACGAAATAGAGCTAACGCTACCCGTGTGGTTCAATGATTGAGCGACGTTGTTTATGCATATCACAAATAATGTCTGCCGCCGGAAGATAGAATAATTGACGTAAGTACCTTCATTACATTATGTATTAATTATGCAAATCTGTATTATGTTATAGTGGCATGACTCTAACCTACCTACTAAGTAAGGAGCTGATGTGTAACCAATTGAATTGTACCTATTGTAGGTTCCTGCATAATTTAATAGTAGTTCTCTTAACAGTAAATGTTTTAAGATAAGGATATTAAGAGGTTTATTTATAAACTATGAAATTCATCATCATCATCATCTCAGCGTTAATCCCAGTCGCATCCGAAGCCTTTTCAGGTTTGGAGTCTGGGTCCGCTTTACCAGTCCAACTGCTGATATGGCTAAATATCGACAATTTCCGTGAAGCGACTGCCGTCTGACCTCCACAACCCAAAGGCGACATCGAAGCATTGCAGTTAGACCAATTGTTGGACTTTCGAGGACTCCAACAACCCGTAACGGCTGCCACTAGATGTTCATATGGCAACCGGGATAAACTATGAACATAAGTAACTTTTAAAAGTCAAAAATTATTTTAAAATAGTCGCTAATCACTACGTAAATTTAAGCAACTTTTGAAATAAAAGGGCTAAAAGATGGTTTAACAATATGAACCTATCACTTGGTAATTGGACTGTGTGTAAGGAGAATAAAATGTCGTATAAGAGTTGTTACAATGATGCTTGGCCGCTAACAAGACCGAAGCGACTAACCTACCGATGACTTAGCTGCGTTATCTCACAATTTACAACTTGAACAGCAAAATGCAACCTAGACTTTCTTTTCTTCTAACGTGGCAATTTAAGAATAAACCAAGACTGTTTATAAAATTATTAAATTACTCTCTGAAAAAAAATTGCAGCGTTGCCAATCTATAAAAGACTGGTACTTGAAAGAGTGAACAAAATTAGCCAGGCTTACAGCTTAGTCTAGATTCCAACAAGACACTCCAGCCTGTGCTGGAGTATCTTGTTGGAATCTAGAAAACAAATCTGGAAAACAATTTGCCCGTTAATGACAAAGGAACTCAGAGAAAATAGGTTTTACCTTATAACCGACGGCATTTCTAGTGATTACCTACGTCAGGCACTTCCCGCGACGCGCCTCGAGACCAACCGATTTCCCCCAAGTATGTTAGTTATGACCTAATTAAGACTTAGTCAGTGTGTGCTGTGCGGATACTCATTTTATTTTAAAAGAGAATGTGTGTTGTCAACATCCGACAAAATATAAAGGGTGTATCTGACATCGACGCACAAACGAGTACCATGGATCCAGTACATGATTCTGAACCACCAGTGGTGGAATTTTTCGTCGGCTTTTTCCTGATATATAAAAAAAATATTCCGTTTTTTTCACTTTAGACCGTTCATAATTGCTATACTTTTATAACCCAATACGATTTTAAAGTAAAAATTAATTCATTACACAAAAAAGCGCAATGTGAACAAAGCTGAAAAAACTTTCCAATCAGCTGATTTAATACAGTTCATATCAGGGGTCAACGTCATACCTACAAACCCGCACGGCGGCACTCTTGCAACGTTCTAAGACAGAGCCGACACTTTTTTAAACACTGTAAATAACCTATTTCTGTAACCGCTCATTAACGACATAATTTTATTAATGGCATGCGGTCTAGCCTTTCCGCGAAGTTTGCGTTACGAAGTCAGATACACCCTGTATTATACGACAGCAAAATGAGTTCTGCTTTATAAAGAGAAAAATGCATTCTTGTTTGGTTGCTAAACAACTTCACGTTGAAATATGTTGAATTATTTTAATCCTATTCCATTCTTACGAAGATCCTTTGTTTCAAATGAAAATTGGATAAAAATGAGGTCTTTCCCACAATGTGATTGTTCCATTCACACAAGCCCGTGATTAACATTCAGCGCGGCGCAGTGGCGACGCTCTTTAATGGTTTCAATTGTGCAGAAAATTTTATTGCATTCAATGAATCTACGGAGGTATTTCGCCACGGGCGCGGCCCTTTCAAACCTCACCTTTATCGATTTGAGCTCCGAATATTATTCTTGCATTCAAAGAAGGCCGTGACATTTCGATGGCCATTATTTTCTCCTTGGTGCTTTTTTAACTTTCAGACATTATTTGTTCGTCTGGATGTATCTGTAGCCTCTAGCATTCGGAATGAATTTGTTCTTGTGAATATGTTACTAAAGTTAAACTTACTATCTGGCCACACGATATCGTATCAATATTAGATTACCCCTAATTGTTACCCAGTGATATTGACACACAAAGCTGGGACGGAAGTAAATCCAAAACATTTATTAATTATGATACGTCCTTTTAACCTAATAAACTAACTAACTGTGTTTTTACCGAAAGTTTAACTGATTATGTTCATTTTACATAGCTATATTAACCTATGAATTTATTTTATCACCATCTCGGTACCCTTCGGAAACGGCATATCGGAAAGTTTTCTGCTTTTGATTCTAAAGCAATTCATGTCAAGATACTTCAGCCTTCGAATAAACTTGTAAGTCTAGCCGAAATAAAAAAAAAAAATCAAGTTCAATTTTTAATTCTAGCTTCCTTTTTAGTTCAACCTAGCCAGCTGTTCTCAGAGATTAGAGGTAGGTATTATTTTAAGCAAGCTGGCACTCATGGCTTTGTCGTCGACTTCGTAGTTTTAAAATATTTAGTTTAGGCAAAATGTTTAGGAATCTGTTTCTGTTGTATAGCGATGTAGGCTGGAGTCGACTCAAAAAGTATTTTAAAAACAAAAAATACTTCAGCAAATATGTTCGTTATACTGACAAAACTGTCATAATATATTTTTATTTGTTATGATAATGTTAGATATTATCATGCTGAAACGGCCCGCTGCCAATTGTAGGTCATGGGTTCGTAACCCAAGCAGGCACCCGAAACGGTGACGGAAAACATTGTGAGGAAACCAGTATGATCTAGAACCAAACGTTCAAAGGTATTGACATCCGCCAATCAGCACTGGCCCCGCATAATGCATCATAGACAGATCGCCTTAGACGAAGTGTCGTCTAAGGTGATCTGTGTCACGATTATGTTCACGATACGTGTTGATAGAATAAACATATAGTAGTCGGTAAAAAACTAAGGCAGACTAAGATAGCTGATCAACAAAAATGTGGAAATAAGTATCATGGAAGTTCATGTTGAGTTTACAGTAGCCATCACTCTATTGTTCTATAAGTTTACTTTCCTCGCGCCCAAACAACGAAGACAATTCTCAACGCCACAGAATAATTCCGAAAACCGTCTGCTGTTAAAATAGAATAAAGCGCGATGTACATCACAAGCAGGGATTTTAATAGCATTCTGTTAAAGTGGAATGTATTAAAACTTATTCAGACATTCATTTCACTTTTCCAAGCATTGCGTAATAGAAAAGCTTTTGTGATTTTCTTGACTGTTCTTTTTCCTGCTAAACAAAATACTTTTGAATTCATAATCTAGTACATTTCTTAAATTTAACGAAAAATTTATTGATATCTAAAATATATGTTTTAGGCATAATTTAGCCTACAAAGTCTTGGCAAGTAGAGTAATGCCCCATGTTTTTTGGAGGCTTTCTTTTATTGGGACAAAACCCGCCACACTGTTCCCAACCCACTGCAACTCCTGAAAGCCAGAATCAACAGTGGAGACCGCCAGAAAAACGCCATGCAATGAAGCTCGACGAGTCCCGGAGAAACGATTCAACTGTCTTGGGTCCCGCAACGAAATTAATCAGAAAAGAATAGCGGAGGAGTAATAAAAAAGATATTTTTTCCACTTCCCTCCATAATAAGCAGGAGACATAACAGAACTAGGCCAATCAGCACAAAGGGACATTATTGCAACTGGGAGAAGCCCGAATTGCCAAGCACCACGGAATAACATTTGATTAAGTTAATGGGTCCTAAGTAGGTATGTGCTGTATTGATTCCAATAATAGGTATGGCAAAAGCGCCTGAACGCACGGAAATTAGTTCTAGTTTCTACAAGGTCCGTATATTAAACAACTCCGGATGTAACTTGTACACTATCCAACATAATATTGCGTTCATTCTGCCAAAGAATACACTCCCACAAGATGTGATGTGCGGACTGTTCAAATTCACAGTCTGTTGTAGAACATTGACACAAAGGCGAAGGAACAAGTTTAAAAGAATACAGTTTACTTTTAAAGTTGCCATGACCTGTGAGAAATTGGGCAACGCAGTAGTCAACCTCCAGCCATGTCTTAGCCAGCCGATCGCCAACGGATGGAAAGAACAGATGCCCTTGCCCTTGATGGAATTATCCCACCTACTTTGCCATTCGGATAAGAGGTCCTCCCAGACGTCAGTCTGAGGTTTAAATAATCTAGAAATTCTATTGAGGTCGCGTTGCGTAACAAAGTTAGTGTCCATGGCCTCCCCCCTCGCGGGGTAGTACATTGAAGCACGTCGCTGTACTTAAAGATCGACTGGAAGTACACCTGCCAGAACGGGTAAGGCTTCAGTACTGACTGTTCTATACGCCTTGCATAAAAATATCAATGCCAAACGTTGGCTTTGAAGCAGTTTACGTCGCGCCGCCCCTATGCTGGCCCTATCGGCCCAAACAGGTGCACCGTAGCACATACATCCTAAGTAGGTAGCTCCATATATAGTTTTTAAAGTTAGGAATGATAGACCCCAAGTTGCTTTGGATATTCTAGTTAGGGCATAAAAGTTCCTTTTAGCTTTTTCGCCAACTATTTTTATATGTTAGATAAATGAAAAATTCCTTTCAAAGACCATACCAAGGTAGCATACGGATTGCTGTTTTTTAACGGGAACGTTATTAAATTTAATAGTAGGCAATGATTTATGATTATCTTTTAGTAGAAGTTGATAGGTTTTATGCGGCGCAAACGGTAGGCGGTTACGATCACCCCACTGAGATATTATAAATCATTGCCTACTATTAAATTTTTTGGAGGCTTAGCTATAAACTGATTAAGATTATTATTCGGATCTGGGAATCCAAGTTTTAATGCCTAGTGAGCCCAAAAGTTCACTGTAGTCTATCAATCCACTCAATATCTTGTGAAGGCTACTGTTTTAATATTTTTGTGTCAATCTTTCAGTGTAGCTAATTGTTTACATAAGTGATTGCAAAGGATTCTCTTTTACACACTCTTTCACTCGGTGTTTATTAAACCTGTAATCTTTAACGTAAGTTTAAACCTCGTAACGCGAATTCCATACCACTGAACCATATTTTACTTTGATTTATTGGACGAACCAGAAATAATTTTATTTTGGTGGATGATCTTTTCAATTCTTTCCTACTTCGCAAAATAAATCCGAGTACCTTAAAATATTTTGATACAACTTTCAGAATATAAACAGTACTATACAATATTCAATATTATTATTAATATTTATATTGGTTGTTTGTACATATTACGAGTGAATTGGATGCAATGATACTTACTAGCATTTTAATAGCAGTTACTTTTCTTTGTAACAGTTTGCGAGTCTATTTATGTCATCATAAAGCAATATTAGAAGCTAAGTTACAATGAATCGACTTCATTATCTTTAAGTCGACAGCAAATAAATAGAAACGTTAGTGATTGAAGATTTTATCGTTAATAAAAATGTTAAATAGAATCAGACCTAAATGCAATCCTTGCGGAATTCCGGAAATTTCCTGATAGCTGTCTAACTATCACTCTTGAATCTCCACTTTCCAGGTAATATTTAAACCACCCTATCAACATTCCGCCCACGGCGACTGATCCAATTTATTGGTAAAAGGACAGTGAACCAACTCAATTCCCAGCAAAAATCCGTATATATGGCATCTACTAAGATGCGATTGTCAAGAAATTTAGATGAAGCCAATGTAAAACATAGGTGAGTATTGGTAGACATGCATTTAAGGAAAGGATATTTTCTAACAAGTTTTTTTTTTTTTAAAACCTAAATATTATTGGTATTAAGATTGTCCTACATATGTGCTTTTCCCCAGATTGAAACATGGGACTAAAGCATCTTTCCAAATGTCTGGAAAAATATTATCACGCAAAGCTCTATTGTAAAATGTTCGTAGTAAAAATACTAAGGCTTTTGCACAATGTTTTATAAACAAATGAGGAAACCATCACTACCTACCCCTTTAGTTTCGTCTAATCCAATTAGTTCATGGTATAATTCTTTGTTACCGAATTGTAGATTACAAATTTGCGTAAACGTAAGAAAACAATCAGTGTGTGTTTTTCCAAACATATCACCCTTCCGCTGATATTTGTTGTGAGACATTTGGGCATCTTTTATTTTTTACAAAGGACCGAAATGCTCACACCGGACACTATAAGACTTGGTCATTGCACTCGTTTAGAATTTAATTACGTATTACACTCAAAATAAGGTATAAAATAAACTTAAGAGAAGAATAGACAGTTATTTATGCCGATCAAACTGTAACACGTGTGGTTATGATATAATCTATTGAATCAAGAAAATATTTGATCTTCTTTAGAAAGACAAAGGAAAAAGTAATACATTTATTTAGCCAGACCAAAAGACACACAATATATCTAAAATAAACTTAAATCAGCTAGCAACAAATAAAAATCAGATAGAAAGTAAAAACCCCGATATAAAAAACAGCAGCAGTGTGCCTCGCAGCTGCACCAAAAAAAAAACAGGTTTATCAAAAATGACAGACAACAGGTGAAGATAGACCTTCGGACCTTGTCTGTAGTTGGTTTTCAAATGAAACTGATGTGAGATTCTAAATTAGTTTAACACTGCAACTTGACGTGTGTATGCAAACTTAAATAAAAAATAAATACGTATTAGTCCAACGTCAACGTCAAAACCATCGGTATGGTCACGATAAGTACGCCAGACCTGCACCTACCCTGGTGTGCGTGATGTTTTAAAGAAGATAGTAACGTACAGACACTATAATGAGGAAAACGCGATGCTTATGGGTTAGGTGTTCAAACTATTTAAAGATACCATACCTATTAATTACTTTTCCTTGACCTTGACCTTAACCTCGACTTTGACCTCGACCTCGACTTTGAGCTTTGACCTCGACTTCGACTTTGACCTTTGACCTTCACTTGACCTTGCCCTTGACTTTTTAGCCGAATTTTATACCATAGCAAATCCTATTGTGTCCTATTCTATCCTTTTATATAATCCATATTCGGTAAGTAGGTCCTTATTACACCTTAGTGACCAATTAGCGCTCAAGGGTAATAATAATGAGAAAAAACCCAAGGCGATAAGTAATTAAAAACAACTCTTCACTTTTTCAAAAAGTTCGCGTACATCTAACCATCATACTGGCAAATAAATATTATGCATTCAGCCCAATGACAAATGAGGTCGTTTCGCTATTCAGCCTTGTCTTCGGAGTATAATAGTCATCATTTTTTTTAAATATCAAACGAAGCTCAATTTTGTTCTTGAAAAAATTTATTATTAAAACAAAAAGGTGAAAAAGGGGGGAATAGAAAACTTTTACTTTCAATATTGTTTGTTTTGGGATCCTTTTATAATAAAGTGCTAATTATGAAAAAATAAAATATAAGTAAATATTACTGGTATTGAGATTGTCCTACATACATATGTAGGACAATCTCAATACCAGTAATATTTACTTACTGGGGAAAAGCACATGCTTTTCCCCAGATTTAAACATGGGACTAGAGCTTCTTTCCAAATGTCTGGAAAAATATTATCACGCAAAGCTCTATTGTAAAACTTGGTCATTGCACTCGTTTAGTATTTAATTACGTATTACATTCAAAATGAGGTATAATATAAACTTAAGAGAAGAATAGACAGTTATTTATGCCGATCAAACTGTAACACGTGTGGTTATGATATAATCTATTGAATCAAGAAAATATTTGATCTTCTTTAGAAAGACAAAAGAAAAAAATAATACGTTTATTCAGCACAGACCAAAAGACACACAATATATCTAAAATAAACATAGATCAGGTAGCAACAAATAAAAATCAGATAGAAAGTAAAAACCCCGATGTAAAAAACAGCAGCAATGTGCCTCGCAGCTGTACCGAAAAAAAACAGGTTTATCAAAAATGACAGACAACCAGTGTCTGTAGTTGGTTTTCAAGTGAAACTGATGTGAGGTTCTAAATTAGTTTAACACTGCAACTTGACGTGTGTATGCAAACTTAAATAAAAAATAAATACGTATTAGTCCAACGTCAACGTCAAAACCACCGGTATGGTCACGATAAGTACGCCAGATCTGCACCTACCTTGGTATGTGTGATGTTTTAAAGAAGATAATTACGTACAGACACTATAACGAGAAAAACGCGATGCTGATGGGTTAGGTTTTCAAACTATTAAAAGATACCATACCTATTAATATTTTCATTATGGTCGACCTTGGAGGTAGACCTTCACCTTGGCGTTGAACTTTTCCTTGATCTTGACCTTGACCTCGACCTCGACTTTGAGCTTTGACCTCGACTTCGACTTTGACCTTCACTTGACCTTGCCCTTGACCTTGACTTTTTAGCTGAATTTTATACCATAGCAAATCCTATTCTATCCTTTTATATAATCCATATTCGGTAAGTAGGTCCTTATTACACCTTAGTGACCAATTAGCGCTCTAGGGTAATAATGTAGTGAGAAAAGACCCAAGGCGATAAGTAATTAAAAATAACTCTTCACTTTTTCAAAAAGTTCGCGTACATCTAACCATCATACTGGCAAATAAATATTATGCATTCAGCCCAATGACAAATGAGGTCGTTTCGCTATTCAGCCTTGTCTTCGGAGTATAATAGTCATCATTTTTTTTAAATATCAAACGAAGTTCAATTTCGTTCTTGAAAACATTATTAAAACAAAAAGGTGAAAAAAGGTGGGAATAGAAAGCTTTTACTTTCAATATTGTTTTTGGGATCCTTTTATAATAAAGTGCTTTTTTTTTTGGAAAACATAAAACATAAGTTCTGCAAGTGATGATGATATAAGCTGCACTCCCGATGCAAAGAAAATGGAAGCTGAAGCAGCAATTAACAATATGTTCCCTGAAAGTTTTAGAGAGAGATTATTCTTGTAATGCCGGTTTTTTCTACTTACAATCAAGTTGTAAAGCAGATTAGTTAGTTCGGGTATAAGCATCAATTACAGCCCTTTTTTTTGTTGGGATGGGAAATCATCAAATGACTACTCCCGCTCTGGGCGGAGCGGAAGGGCGTGTCAGACTTTTACTGACTCAAATCCACCCGTGTTTCTTCACTTGCCTGTGGGACGGCCAGGGCCACGGTTTCTTGTTTAACCAACCCGCAAGCCTCACCTAGGAGGCATCGGTCTTCTTGGACCCCGTCACGATGTGCTGACATCTCTTTGAGGCGCGCGTGAAACACGACGCGTCGTCGACTCGGGCCTGGTCCTTACTGGGCGGCGAGCTGCCCACTGCTCACCATCCGCAGGCCCGCGCCTACGGTGGCTAGGAGTTTGGTGTCATCTCCCAACCAGGGCGTCTCCTGTGGCGGCTAGTGGCGTGAGGGCGCTGGGATTCCCGTTGCCTCACGCGCTCCGCCTCCTCCTTTGCCAGCATTACTGCTTCGCAGAAGGAGGTGACGGCCTTGCATGTGGGCGAGGACTTTGGCCTCCAGTTCACATGGCGGCAATCTGGCAAGAAGGCTTGCCGCCTCAGCGGAGACCGTACGGAATCCTTGGATCAGCCGAACGGCTATGACCCTCTGGGACGCAGTCAGGCATCGGGCTGGTCGCTTCCTTAGCGACCGCGTCCACACCGGTGCCCCGTAAAGGGCCATGGACCGCACGGCTGCCGCATAGAGCCTCCGGCAGGAGGCGTTTGGTCCCCCTAAATTGGGGGGGAGCCGCCTCGGAACAGCCCCGGCCCGTTTCAGTCTGGGTGCCAAACGTCGGAAGTGCTCCTCGAAGTTCCACAGGCTGTCAAGGACGAGTCCCAGGTACTTCATCGTCGACCCGACGCCGATGTGAACCCCTCCTACCGTTATGTGGGAACCCGACGGTGGCGCATTCCGAGGACCATGAAAGCACATGGCTTCGGACTTCTGCAGGGCCACCTCGATTCCCAATTGCCAGATCCTGATCAATTACAGCCCTTGGCTACTAATCTACTATTATTTCTAATCATTTGAGGGTAATGCGAATAATTTAAAATACTCGGTGTCTTTTTTATTATCATAATCAGAAAGAGACTGCTTGCCGCTACGGGCCTTTTTTTGTCCAGTAGGTAGTAGTTTAAATCCAGATTCCAGACTACCGCTGATACGTTCATGGCAGAATAACTAAGTAGCACTGAGACACTAAGGTTCATATTACAGAACGTCACTCAAGCATTGATCTCTGCTTAAGCATTACTTAAAACTAGTTTCAACCAATCAAAAGGCTTGAAACGAGACTTAAGTAGAGCTTGAGTTTGAGTGACGTTCTGTAATACGCGCCTAAATATCCTTTTTTTTTGGGAAATCATCAAATGACCTCTCCCGCTTTGGGCGGAGCGAAAGGCGTGTCAGACTTTTACTGACTAAATCCCACTGTGGTGATTATTTTTATGCAGCGCTTTATCTGTTTGGTATTGTATGATAAAATACAATATAGGGACGTGTGTGTATGTGAAAGTACTAAGTAGAAGAAGGTCTAAGATAGTTTTGTAATGTTGGTGTTATGAGTTTGGAACGCAACTGTACACAAATAATGGCACATTGATTAAAATTAGGTACACAAAATAAACCAAGAAAATCAATACTGACAAATATAGGTTATGATAGACTTTCGCTTGTGTACATCAATATATTCATTTAGCATGAAAACTTTGACAGCCTCCGTGGCGTAGCGGTAGCGGAGGCGTCCGCTGCGCAAGATGGCGCGGTTTCGATCCCCACACAGTGCAAGTATTTTTGTATGCATGAATATGAATATTTGCACTAGTCTGGTCGTGCCTCGGAAAGCACGTTAAGCCGTTGGTCTCGGTTGCCATACGAACATCTAGTGGCAATCGTTACGGGTTGTTGGAACCCTCAAAAATCCAACAATTGGTCTAACTGCAATGCTTCGATGTTGCCTTCGGGTTGTGGAGGTCAGACGGCAGTCGCTTCACGGAAAATGTTGAAGTTTAGCCATATCAGTAGTTGGACTGGTAAAGCGGACCCCAGACTCCAAAGCTGAAAAAATTTTATTGCGATACAAAAGCAAAAACATTCTCCAATTTGCAATCGAGAAATTTTAATTTTAACAGCAAGCTAGCTCAGACGAATCCGTTATTCAGCTGACTGAATACTTCAAATTAATAGTCGACTTGGCTATTTTAACGATTCCATTTTTAGACTAAGATAGAAAAAAGTCGTAAAACCTGAATCATAGATATGTGATAGCGCAACCGATGTTACTCACTAAAAATATTTTCATCTTTATCTTGTCCTTATTCCTGTCTCTGCCATAATATTGTAAAAGTGTATTCAGCACTGCCGCAAAAATTCCAAACCTTGGCGAAGGTTATAAAAGAATGTAACTTAATAACATTCTTGGGTAAACCACGAAGGCTGATAGACAGTTCACGGTTCCATATCAGCACGTGCCTTAGATCCGTTTACCCTCAATATTATGAAGACGAGAATACAAGTCCTGTCCAGTTACTTCTATCTCGGATCTAGAGATTATAGGTTGTTAGACTTGTTAAAACTCATTAATTTCATTTACTGAAGATATATCAAATTTCTTACGGATAACAAACCTATTCGTCCAATTCTAAGATCAAAGAAAAAATACTTTCATCGTTATTGAAAAGTTACGTAATATTTTTCTTTTCAATTCTAGTTATATGGTTGGTTAGGTATAAAAGTCGAGTAAACTTTCTACAGTAAAAATATTACAGTCATACGTTTCCGAAGAGGGTCTTCAGTGGAACAATAACAGGGTACTTTTACAAGTCACATAAATACTTTAGTAGTCACAGGCTACATCTGCCAAAACAATTGTTCATGCGTACTGACCGGCAAAAAGAGTCCCACAACGGATTATAAAATGCTACCGGCTCAAAATTCTTGCGGAGCAATTGCCTGGAGGCATCTCACTAGTATTAAAGGTCTGTTAATGAGGGCAGCTCTTGAATTTTTTTCTCACTTCCTTAACATCAAAAGTTCCCCTTTGCGAAGCGCTAACGAGAATTTCCATGTTAATTGCCTCGCGTTTCCGGAATATATAATTGCATATATTGTTTCTCTTGTTACAACAACGGAAAGTGGGAAGAGATTTTGCGATTATTTGTGTGCTCCAATTAGAGTCGAGATAAGAAAACTCTTGTGGAAAACAATTGGATGAACTTAATTGGGCGGTACGTAGGATGCGGAAGTGACAACGACTTTATATGTGCTTTAATGACTTATTTCGCCCTCACATCTAATTGGCATTTGATTTAATTTATTTATTAATATTTTTTTACTAGAAAATGTAGAATTTACTTAACAAGTTTACAATCATCATCATCATCATCATCAGCCTTTACTCGTCCACTGCTGAACGATGATGAAAGAGGCCTATCCTCTTTCATGGCACGCCAACAAGCTCGATCCTGAGCAGTTCTCCGCCAGCCACTACCAGCCACCTTTTACAATCGCTTTGCTTTTATTAACAAAACTTACTCACTTTGATTAAATATACATACATAGTTATAGAATTTTTCAAATCGGACCATTAGTTCCTGAGATTAGCGCGTTCAAACAAACAAAGAAACTCTTCAGCTTTATATATTAGTATAGATTTGTAATAAAAGTGTGTAAATGTTATCGTTAGTTACCTTGTGAAATTAAATAGTTTATTATAATAGAGTGCAAAAAAAAAAAAAAAAAGCTAATATCATTTCTAAATTATGTATTCGTAAAATTTCATTTTATTTACTTTTAACTTTGAACATCCAAACTCCAACGATGCATTTATAATTCCACTCTAAATTGGAAATAAGGTTTAGAGGTATAACGAACAGGATGTAAAGTTCACTCATCCTCCATAGAAAAGGGAGGATCCTCCAACCAGGCGGGTGTTATGTCTGGCGGGCACTTGCCCAACGGTAGATGTTGGGAAGTTTTGTGTATGCTAATTGCCCGTTAAACTCTGCTTGCGAGATGAAGAATTCGTGTGACGTCAATATGACGCGTTGTTCGCATGTGGAGTTTATATGTAACGGTACAAAGGTTTTATGTAATATTCTGTTATTTGTTAAAACACATAATATTGAAGGAAACACTAGAATATGAATAGTTAATGATTTTAAACAAAACATAACTACTAATTAAAACAAAAACTACGACGTATTATTTGAAACATCATCATCATCATCTCAGGGGATAATCCTGCACCCTAATTGCGCAACACACTAGTACCACAGTATAAAAATCATACAGTAGGTCGACGCCTTTGATCTCGTGTAAAATGCCGACATCGTCTAGACAGTAACGCATCGGCCAGGGTTGTCACAAATAAACAATATTTATGAAATTATTTATTTATTGCAGATCAACATCGATAGCTGTATTATATTTAATTAATTTACTATTTTTACTATGGGAACAACTCGAGACAGATTTAAGTTATTTAGACGGCATTTTCGTAACCAGCACCCCAATCCACCTCGGAATTAACACCCATATCATATTGTAAATATGTACTTACATTTAAATTAGCGTCTGCCTTCTGATTTCAAAAAGGATAGCTTTTTCGTAACAAGCACCTCAATTATATTCAAAATTGACACCCATATCAGATTATAATAAATAATTGGAGTACTTACAATTAAACTCAAAATTGAGATCCATAACTTTTTAATTAAAAAATTACGTCCACCATCTCGAAATTCACCCATAATAAATACTAAGAAAGTCCACCATCTTGACACGGAACATACTAACAAACACTTTCACATTTATATTATTAGTAGGATTTCAAAACACATGCTCTGTGCTTTAACCTACTAATTAATTAATTTTTGCCGTGCGCCGTCGGCCATTTTATTGGCGTTATCAACGTGGCACGATATTACAAATAAAATCATTTATGCACTCTACAATAACAAAACAGATTTATTTACCTTTCTTCTGTGCGTGGAAGCTGATGAAACCGCAGTTCTTTATTTATATGAGATGAAGATTTGCAATCACTCACAGCACACGTCATAGAATTTGCATGACCAACCCGACACTGTGATCGCTTTTTGTTTTTTTTACTTTTTGTGTATCCTGTGTTTTAAAGGTTTTTTTTTTTTGTCGGGATGGGAAATCATCAAATGACTTCTCCCGCTCCGGACGGAGCGGAATGGCGTTTCAGTTTTCACTTCTGTCGGTCATTCCCATGGCAGCTATTTTTTTCTGCTAGACATGTTTAGGGCCAGGAGAGAGATTTACATAAAAAAGTACAACACAAAACAGAAACAAAGATTTATTCTCAAAAACTCAATTTCAAATTAATTAATCAAAAATCTCAAAATTAATTTACGTAATTTTGAGGTTACAAAATTGAGTTTTTGAGAATCAAAAAAATATCGGCGGCTGTTTGTGTAAACAGTCATCGATTTAACACCATTTACAGCGAAATACAGACAAAATAATTAATGCAAGTCTCACCGACCACCAATTCAACAACCTTACTCTCCGAGACCTTAGGTGCAAAAAGACCTGTCAATCAGACAGCCGTGCTATTTATAATAAGCTGTTATACTGTGGCTGTTAGTATAACATTTTTCATTAAAATCTATTACTTATGATGAGAGCAGTTGTGGCTCAGTGGTAACGATTTGTAGGTCGCAGGTTCAAACCTGGACAAACACTTTATTTTTATTATTAAAAGCATGTGAAGCACAGGGCAAAGGTCACTCTATTCTTCTTCCACATCACTCTGTAAGCACCAGTTCTTGTTGAAGGAGTCCAGTTCATATCGCACTTTCCTTCTGAGCCTGCCGCGACGTCATCTGCCATTGAGAAGGATCCATTGGGTCGTAATGTGGCTTGGGTGCTAAGTTTCGTTCATCGGTCGTCTGACATGCAGCAGATATGTCCGGTCCAATTCCATTTTAGCGTGTTAACTTTATGTCACTTATATCATCACCACTTCACTCACAAACGGTAAACATCGGGAAAAAACCGGTATGTCTTAAAGTAAAAAAAAAAACTCGATGAAATGTGACATCTACTAACCCGCACTGAGCCCGTGTCGTGGATTAAGTAGTTTTACAGTGGGAACATTATACAACGTTATTTTCTATATATGCGAAACCTGAATATAGGTTATTCAGAATGCTTATTCTGAATAAACTATAACTAACTAACTGTGTATGTGTGTGTGTGTTTAACCTAGTGGTTGAAACACCAGCCTCTCAAGTATGAGTGCGCGGGCTCGATTCCAGGCAAGTACCAATGTAACTTTTCTAAAGTTATATGTACTTTCTAAGTATATCTGTGATACCAATGACTGAACGTGAAGGAAAACACCTTGAGGAAACCTGGACTTTAATCTGGTCTGAAATCGCCAAGCCACATTGAGCGAGCGTGGTGATTACGCTCAATCCTTCTGTGTATGAGAGGTATCTTTGCCTAGCAGTGGTACGATAAAAAAAAGGTTAATGATGATGATGATTAAATTAGCTGGATTGACACCAATCCCTTGATCCTTCGATGTTTAAATATAAACAATTATTAGAGCTAGTTATTACGCTCAATCCTTCTCTGTATGAGGAGAGCTGTGCCCAGCAGTGGGACGATAAAAAGGTTGATGATGATGGTGATGGACTAACTGAATCGACACCAATCATTTTTACACCATGTTATGTTTTTTCCCAAAAATATTTAGAAATTGTTGCAGTGTAGTTACCGAACGTGCACGTTAGATCATAGTACTCCGCGCTTGCGCATCAGCTGACCCCAAAGGTCAACGCACCATTCGCCCACCCGAGTGGAGCGTGGACCATATTTTTGTTGGGACAGCCAAGTGGGAGAACAAGCTGATAACTTTGTGGTTTTTCATGATATCTTTTTAAAATTTTGTACATTGATTCTTTACTTAAAAATACTGGACACGTGTTCCGCGTTTGCGTGTACGAAGAACTGTCACACTAAAACCCTCATAATTCATGCTACCGGATAATCTTAGTAAATAATTTCCATTTATTATCACGAAAAGTGTACAGCGTTATGATATTTAATAACATTTTTTAATAAGAAGATATAGGAAACACCGAAAATATAATTATTGGAAAATTGTATACAAATCGGTTGTCATGGAAATCGGATTACAGGAAAATGCCCTATGGAAAGTTGTGAGCAAAAATAAAGCTCTTCGTAGCGTGTTAATGCTGAAAAAAATATGATTGGTATAAAGGCAAAATAATGATGAAGAAGGTTAATAAAACCAGTATCAAAGCATTGAGCTGTCGAGTTATGATCACTACATAGACCAACAATGCTGTCGTCGTTCTTTTATTTGACGCTTGTTCCGATTTCAATACATGAACGTCCCACATTCATTTCGATTTCATTTCCGTGACACTGAGGCACATATTTTTCACCACATGACATCTGAAGGTCAATTCTTGTCATTTGAAACGTTCAAAATCTAATCGCAGTCTCATCTTGTTGATAAACAAAATGTCAAAATCTTATATTTTCTTAAAATTCGATTATTTTTTTTCCGACTGGCAGTGTAAACAGACTGTAAACGTTCTTATAATTACGAATATTACCCCTCAATAGGGTAATTGCGTAACACATTATCAGTAGAAATGGGTTTCATTTTGACAGTTCAACAGCATTCATTGCGTTATTAAGGTTGTTGAGCTGATACATTTTGCAATGGAATAACAGTAAACTTCAACATTATTCCAGCTGAAAGTAATGGTTTGTTTCTGGTAAAAAGCGGACCCCAGACTCCAAAGCTGAAAAGGCTTCGGATGCGACTGGGATTAACACTGAGATGATGATGATGATGATAACCTTATTATAGAACATACGTTATAAATGGTGTTTTTGACAGCCTCCGTGGCGTAGCGGTAGCGGACGCGGCCGCTGCGCAAGGTTCGATCCCCGCACAGTGCAAGTATTTGTATGCATGAATATGAATATTTGTACGGGTCTGGTCGTGCCTCGGAAAGCACGTTAAGCCGTTGGTCCCGGTTGCCCTACGAACATCTAGTGGCAGTCGTTACGGGTTGTTGGAGCCCTCAAAAGTCCTACAATTGGTCTAACTGCAGTGCTTCGATATCGCCTTCGGGTTGTGGAGGTCAGACGGCAGTCGCTTCATGGAAAATGTCGAACTTTAGCCATATCAGCAGCTGGACTGGTAAAGCGAACCCCAGACTCCAAAGCTGAAAAGGCTTCGGATGCGACTGGGATTAACACTGGGATGATGATGATGATGAGTAATGGTTTGTTTCTCAATTAGGAGGCACATGACTCAATTATGAATAGGACATAATAATTATGTATAACTAATAATAACAAATATTGTAGACACATGTTTACAATATTGGTTATGACTGGATTTGTAGACTCGTTAGACATAACATACAAAAATTAGCATGAGAATATTACAAATGTTCAATTTTAATTTTAATACAGTCAGGGATGTTAATTGTTTACGAAATATACATATTACGCTATTCAATTCCGTTTTAAAGCTAAGTGACCACCAGTTTCACACAAGAATTTACGGATAAAGGAAAACGTAGCTACTCTAATAAGTAATTAAAACTAATTTCCTCAAATTTGCACAGTTGTTTACTATTAGCTTCTATTATTTAGGCTCTTGTGTGTACCTATTTATTTTTGGATATTGAATTAAGGCTCCTCATTTGCCCTCCTTTAGGTAATGTTTTACGTAACGTCATTGAAATCTAGACATGTCATGTAATTTGTGTAAGTTGTAAGAGAAAGATAGTTAAGTAACGACGACCGAAAATGCCAATATTGACACGAGGTACAAGGGAGTAAAGGTAATTGAGATACGTAACTGAAAAGGGGTCATTGACCTTCTACATAGCAAATAACTTTTACTATGGGGTAAAACATCATCATCATCGTTAACCTTTTATCGTCCCACTGCTGGGCAAAGGTCTCCTCTCATCAGAGAAGGATTGAGCGTAATCACCACGCTTGCTCAATGCGGGTTGGCGATTTCAGACTTGGAAAGTCCATGTTTCCTCAAGATGTTTTCCTTCACCTTCAGTCATTGATGTCCAAGATATACTAAGAAAGTACATATAACTTTAGAAAAGTTGCATAGGTACTTGCCTGACCTGGAATCGAACCCGCACACTCATACTTGAGAGGCTGGTGTTTTAACCACTAGACCACCACGACACGGGTAAAACATAAAGGAGCGTAAAATATAATAATTGATTCCCTATATTTAGTCAAGTTACAAAACTGTATGAGTATTTACAGAGAGTTTTGGCGGGAAAGCTAAGATGAGGGCCACGCTCATTTTTCATTGGACTTTTAAAATTATTTATAGTGGTGTTTACTAAATAAAAGTGCGTGAATTATGTTATAAAAAGTGTATTCAGTAAATAATTCATAAAGGACACTGAAATATCGCAGCATAGTGGCCACATCATGACTTTGACTCAAACCTCCCTCATAAGACGGGTCACGCAGCCGTCTTTTTCGACATGAACAATTCATTACGTGACATTGGCTAAATGCCCAAACCGTGTGAAGCCATAAAAGAAAGAAAGAAAGCTTATTGACAAAATGATGACCCCTTTAAAAAAAACGAAGTGTGTGTTATGTACAAAGTGTCGCCATCTTCGAATTTTTAGAGTTGGTCTGCAACGTAACACACTTACGATAACAATCTAAGTGGATTACAAGCAATTGCTTCATCTGTAACGAAACTTTAATCTGCTCAACAACGTTAATAAGGCCATGAATATTGATGGACTGTCAAAATGGAGGCGAGTGTGCTACTGTTTTTTTAGAGTAATAAACAAAAATTGATTTAATATTTCAAACCTTTCTTCCAGTAGAAAATAAAAAGTAAAAGCTTCTAGAAACATCCTATTACAAAATATTTTTTAACTAAGTTAGAGCTAGTCTTGCCGCCAAGCGATTCGTCGTGTTCCGGCATGATGTCTGGTGAAGCCGTACGGTGAACGGGTCTGAGCAGTTGTGTTGCGATATGTGCCGGGTACGATGCTCCCAATGTTATTGTGATGGGAGTTTAGTCGTGGAGGGTCTCCAGATCAATCTCCCTCTGGTGCAACATCGTTGGCCATGCTGTTGGGTTTAATATTGCATCACCTCGCTCAACTGCCGTCTTCCTTCCGCCTCTGCCTTCTGCCGTTTACCATCAACGTTGGCATCACGCACGTTGGCTGCTTACCATCAGGCGAGATTGAGAGTCAAGCACTAGTTTATAGTTATTAAAGAAAAACTGTATTTTAATATATTTTGGACGCTTTTACAGGGTAAAATGTTTATTAAGAAGTGACACCGTTTTTTTACTGTTTAAGTAGTAGTAGTTCCATTCTTCCATAAAAATGCATAGCTTCATTATAAAAGAGTTTTGATATGCAAACTCTAACAGTAAATATCTTTTTCTCAGCTCATAGAGGTCCACTGCTGGACAAAGGCCTCCCCCAAGGCTTTCCACGCCGACCGGTCTTGTACTGCCAGCATCCATCCGTTTCCCGCGATCTTCACTAGGTCATCGGTTCACCTTGCTGGAGGCCTCCCTACGTGGCCGCCACTTCAGAACCTTACTGCCGCATCGGCCATTAGTTCTACTTGCAATGTGTCCCGTCCATTGCCACTTAAGTAGCTATCGGCCTGTTTAATTTCACAAAAGCAGCAACCTCCACAAACGATTTACAATGTGCCTCAGCTTTTCAGTATTTTTTCCAACTGCATTGAAGTTTTATGAAGAAATATTCAATATCATGGATGCAAAATATTAGCATTGATCGAACGAACATCTTCGATCCAGTTTATTAAAATAACTTCTTTGATAATTATCATTAGGAGTATATAGAAACCAAAATCTGACCACATCGCATTGATCTAACTTATCCTTATACAAACTTCAATAAAAAAAAATGAAATATACCTAAATGTCTTGTAGATACTGTATAAATTTACATTACAAGCGGATAAATGATATGGTTGGTATATATCCCACAAACCTTTCAACATTTATATTACAAAATAACTGAGTTGTGTCGGTTGTATGTCTGTCAATTCAGGTAAAATATTTACTTACGAACAGTTGAAAAATGCTAAAGTAAATATAGCGCGTATTTTCTTAAAACACTCTCCCCTTTATTCATAAACATTGCTTAAAGTTAAGAGACGTGTAAATGTCAAAAATGTATGGCTGAACAGACGCTAATCATTATATGACTTTACTTAATTACTTTTATAAGTGAAGGGTTTATGTGCTTGGGCCACAAACTTTGGTGCTTACTAAGAATGAAAGATAATTATAAAAATACTTCAGTAAAAGCCAGACTCAGCGGCGGTTACAGTCATACCGATAAGACGAAAACTTTAAATCGTTTGTCAAGAAGACATTTTAAATTGTTGCGAAAGTACGTTTAATTCTCCTCTCGAGTATTTTAAGGTGAAATATTTGGGCTAGCTGACCTTCGCTTCATCTTTTGTTTTTATAATAGAAAAGAAACAATCATTTTTTTTTATAAGTGTTTTTTATCCACAGTGGCATATCAGCCTCATCATGACTAAAACTATTCTAAACTACATTTCTAAATATAATATACCTACATAATATCAAATCGGCAAGAAATTTTTTCAGATGAAAGCTTCACTAATACTTCAACTTAAGAACGGATATCATTTTTGTTTTCTCTTATTTTACTTCACAAATAAAAATTGTTGTCTTTCAAACAAAAGGAATAGAATCAGATTAGATACCTTAATGATTAATGATATAAAGTGAGCGATTTTACCATTAATTCTGATGGGTATTTCGCCTCATTTTTCTGACTGACCGACTCCTTGATTCAAAAGTGCTTGTAATAGCTTTATTTGAAATAAATTCTTCGAGTTTTGAGCTCCTATCAAGTTTGTCAATTTTCCTATTGGCAGCGATACGGGCGAATTTTTTAAGCCCTTTGTTTATTTACCCTCCTTTTTATACATGTAGGTATTTGTACTCTTTATTGTTTTCAGGTAATCCATACTAATATTATAAATGCGAAAGTAACTCTGTCTGTCTGTCTGTCTATCTGTCTGTCTGTCTGTCTGTCTGTCTGTCTGTCTATCTGTCTGTCTGTCTGTTACGCTTTCCCGCTTAAACCTCTTAACCGATTTTGATGAAATTTGGCACAGACAATCTTTAGACCCTGAGAAAGAACATAGGCTACCTTTTATCCCGAAAAAATTTGATATTCCCGAGGGAAATCTAAAAACCGCGATATAACCGAACTCCACGCGGGCGAAGCCGCGGGCGGAAAGCTAGTTGTATATAAATGAATAAAGAACTCGCAGATTGAAAACTATTTAAAAAATATTATATTAAACTCATGCGGTAACATAAACTTCACCCTGATTGCGTAATAAACTCTCAATTTGGATCATATTGCTAATCTATTGCTCTATACGTCTATTCTATATCTATATCGTATGTTCGAAAAAGTATTTGCTCAACGAACTTAACATCCCAAAAAATATTGTTGAACTGTCATACTGAAAGATATATATAGTGAGATATATAGAGTGTTATGCAATTACCCTGTAGTTTGACATCATATGTTAAATATTCAACTCAGCCTATCTGGGAACATAGCCTTCCCCAGGCTGCGCCACAACACCCAGCTGTCATTGACTATTCAAAACCCCTGGTTAATTTGAAATAAACAATTTTGATTTTGATTTCATCCTCCACCTTCTGCCTCCAGTCTTTACCAGCCACCATGATAGCTTAAGGTCGTCAGTCCATCTATTGGGGGCGTTCCACTCTTCGCTTGCCATTGCGCGATCTCTACGCCTGAACTCATCTGCTTCACTGGCAATCGAAATTTCGACAAACATAGCCAACAAACAGTGTTATCGAACATAATGTTCTATATTCCTTTTTACGGATTTTCAAAAACAGCAGACGATATCAAGGCTGTCCACACACTAGCTCGCCGCCCGGTAAGGACCAGGCCCGAGCCGACGGCGCGTCGTGTTTCACGCGCGCCTCAAAGAGATGTCAGCACATCGTGACGGGGTCCACGAAGACCGATGCCTCCTGGGTCAGGGTTGCGGGTTAGTTAAACAAAAAACCGTGGCCCTGGCCGTCCCACAGGCAAGTGAAGAAACACGTTTGGGTTTTAGTCAGTAAAAGTCTGACACGCCGTTCCGCTCCGCCCAGAGCGGGAGAAGTCATTTGATGATTTCCCATCTCAAAAAAAAAAAGGCTGTCCATACACTCAATTGAGAACGGCTTTTGCCCATCCTTTCCTCTTACATCAAACGTAACAGTAATATAGTAAAAAGAAAGAAAGTACCTATCCAGTTTCTCGGAATATGAAATGAGGTATAAAAAACAACACAATTCTTGTGTGTGAAATTATATCAATACGTGCTCGTTATTGTTATTCTCAGCAAGTGTCACATGGCCAAAGAAACTAGGAATTCTTTAAGACTGAGTCAGCTTCTGGCCTTGGGGGCAAATCAGATTTCTAGAGTCGAAACGTCCGCGCCTGCCTCAAATGATGCTGCTTTATAGGTAGTTAAATAAATAAAAGTAAATTTGACTATGCCTGCATTTTTATTTTATTTAAATTATATCGCTTCTACTTTAAGTGTACTTTAAAACTAAGTTTTCAAGGATCTTTAACAAAACCCTTTATGGTGTTTTCGGTGTTAGAGATACTGAATCAATACTTTTAATAACCTACGCTTGACTTAGCTTCTTCAAAACAATAAATGCTTGTAGCTCGCACCCTCAGCCCGCAACTCCCTATCGAAGATAACTCGCTATTGCCACACATGGTTTCTTGGCAATACCGTAAATTTTGTCGTTGACTAAAACGTTGTTTATTCAAAAGTTAGGACATAAGTCCCAGATTATACTTTGATTAGTAATTGAGCGACTTTGTGTGAGAGTTACATGTTCTGCAAGATTTCTCGCAGCTGCTCTCCCCTGCCGCCCATGGATACGCCCCTGAGTTCCGCTGAGTTGTGAAAAGTTAAAGTGAGCAACAACTTAAACATCAACAATGGTTCAACAACCTTGACAGGTTGCGGAAATAAGATAAGATGGACGAATGATTCGCCCTCTGTACACTTCCTTGTTTATTTTCTGTAAGATATTAGTTTCACGAAAAGTTTGTATGTGTTTCTTTCATTCACCAAATTATAGATAATACTTGACAAAGAGGTTTATAAATGGGTGCATAGATTTGTTAATACTTACATATCTCCAACAATAACTGGACTTAACTTATTTCACAGGAGAAGCGCTATGATAATAGCGCTTCTCCCGTGGAATAACAAATTACTGCGAACCATAACCCGCCTGCCAAGCGTGATTATTATGGCAATGGGGGGCGTTGGAATAAAAGCCTTTGTCCAGCAGTGGACCTCTATAGGCTGAGAAGAAGAAGTATTATTATAAATTATAACTAACACTTATAAATTACTACAACTGGAATTGTTTATTTCTGATCCATATTACTGCAATAAACATTTACTAATACTAATACCTACTCTATTTACAAATTATCATTAATTTGTATAGAGTTAGTTGAGTGAATGAAAATTCCCCTTCAGATTTTTATAAAAACTAATAAATATAAGGATCACCAAGAACTAAACAGATTTATCGAAGAGGGCCCATTAATAAAAGAACAAAAACAAAATTTGTTGTTGGTCGTATCTAATATAAATATAGATTTATTTTAACACGACGAACTTGTACCACCTCGATATCCATAAAAATTGCATGGAAAAAAATTATTTCATTAAATTTTCCCATGTTATAATATTTTTATATATCATTTACATAGATCACATAATAGAGTAAAAATATATTTATATTCCTATATTTCTACGTCAAAATGTTTTGTACTGTTTGCTAGAGTATACATAATAATTATATAAGTTCAGTTTTGCTACTTTGCTTGGCAGATTTATCATGAACATTACTAACCAACATTTATCCTCAATAGTAATAAAAAACTTAGTGAAAAAATATAGCTACGTAGAAGTACTAAATTATTCAATCAAACTGAGACTGCCTCAGTCTGATTGAATACTACAGTACTTCTATACGGCAAGAAACTAGAGTAAAAATCAAAACTTCTGAAGACGTTTGTAAGATAATAATAATGAATGAATATTGTGCTTCCAGAATAAAAACGATGAAGTTTGGTGAAAAGAGAATTGCTTTTTATTCCGTATTGCTACTTATGTATTAAACCATTTTTGTGATCTAGTTTCGTGCGGCAGGGATGAAAATGATTCATTTAATGTTGTTTATTTTAATGTAATGTAAATGAATTTATTTTAATCATAATCAGCCCCCTGTTAGGACACAGGCCTCCTCTCAGCAAGAGGGAGTGGGACGTAATCTACCGCGCTGGTTGGTAGATGTCAAATTTCTTAATTTTTTTTTTTTTTTTTTTTGCTCTAGCACTTGCTGGTTTCCTAACGATGTTTTCCTTCACCGTTTTGAGAGCAGTGGTGATGAAATAATTTACACAAAGTAAAGCGCCAGGAAACCGCTAGATGTGGGAGGAGCAGGACCGGTCGAGTCGTCGTGGAGAAACTTGGGGGAGGCCTATGTCCAGCAGTGGACGTATTTCGGCTGAAACGATGATGATGATGAAAGCGCCAGATGGGATTCGAACCTACAAATTAAAACTTGTAAGTCTCAACCGATACCACTAGGCCACCGCAGCTCTTTTATTAATCTATTTATTTTAATGAAATGTAATTTTATTTGATAAGTTTTTGTTGTACTAACCAATTTACCATTGTTGTAGACTAATATAATTAAATTATTATAATTATTTAAAAATAACTCTTATTAAAACCATTCACAGTCAGCCCCAAAAACATCTATTCACGAATAAGGAACCATTTGCTATTATACTTTGTTCCATAACATGGTATCCTCCATATTGTTGTTTACCTCGTTATTCAAAGATTACTGTATCAATATTTGGGAGACTTATGTAGATATCCTTGTTTTGGTCATAGATCATATAGATATTTTAGGACAAAATGTTTTCGTATTTCGTATTGACAAGTGGCATAGAACAGCCACAAAAATGTGTAAATTTTACACATTTTTGTGGCTGTTCTATGCCACTTTATTCGTGCCCTAGTGTAAAACGCCACTCTTAAGACTCTCTAGTGGCACTTTCTCTATTCAAACGTATTCCCCTGTTTTATTTATGGTTTTTTTTTTTTATTTTGCGAGGGAATTGCATGATTTAATTACCCCATTTCCATCGGACGACCCGTGGTACAGCGAGTTTCCACCCTTACGTTGTTAACACCACTATAATCCGGACGAAGGGTTTCGCTTCTTCCTTTATACCGCGTACATCAAGGGACTGGAACAATTTGCCAGCGGCCGTGTTTCCGTTGGACTACAACTTGAGTGTCTTCAAGGCTAGAGTGAATAGGCTCTTAATAAACTAGTGCGCTTTACCATCAACGATTGCGTCACTGCTTACTATCAGGCGGGATTACGGTCAAGCGCTAGTTTATAATTTATATAAAAAAAACATAACGCTTTTAGGGCAATATTTTTTTCTACAATTTCGCACCTTGATCATACGCGCCCCTAACATTTGATTTTTCCAAAACTTAATTAATAAAAGAAATATGATATTTGAAAATCCCAAAAAATAACCATAATTAATGCGATATTCAGACGACTATTACTCAAATATTTAGACTTTTGCGGCGCGATGGCAATAGTTTCTTCAAATACCTATTTTTCTAATTCCTCGGCACCAGTCCCCTCTTAAGAGGGAACTCTAGTGGTGCTTTCTCTACACAAACGTATTCCTCTGTTTTCTTCATGGATAATGCTTATAAAGCAAATTTTGATACTTATAAAAATAATTGAGTTCTGTCATGTTTTGAAAGAGAAAACAGCGGAATACAAAACGTCTTTTGGTCAATGTTTTTGTAGGTAAAATCAGCCTGAGCTGCAACTGTCTTTTTCGCACTTTACCGGGAGAGGTTGGAAGTAGCGCGACGGCAATAGTTATAGTTTCTTCAAATACCTATTTACCAAATTCCTCGGCACTAGAGTCCCCTCTTAATAAATGGATTAACCACCTACATCATCAAACTCAGGTTATACATAAATCTCATAATGTATTTCCCGAACTGTTGATAACGCTCCTATCTACTTCAATTTCACACCTGTCTGGCACTAATCAAAATGTATCACAAACCTGTCTATAACATTAGATAGATAACCCATTTACATATATATGGTATTTAGATACTGTAACTAAGTAGATTACACTTAACATTCCTATGTGATTCCTCCAAATTTCCATAACCTACACACATCAACAGAATCTAGGGATATTCTATATTTCATGAAATATTTAAGTAAAGGATTTTCAGATATAGTAAATGGAAAAATTATATGTGGTTTAAATGTCTTTAATAAAAATAAACACACGTTGTGTTTTTGAAGTTTGGGATGATTAAAAAAGGTTAATCTCGCGTCAGGACACGTGACCTGATGAGGCAAAACGCCAGGGCATAACTCCGCTGCCGCCAGAAATCGCAGTACGGCGGACAGAGTAGCGATATGTGGGCACGCCACAATAGCAGCGATAAGTCCCCTCCTTGAGGAGTGGCTAGAGAGGCGCCACGGCCCCCTCACCTTCCGCCTGACGCAGGTCCTCACCGGACACGGTTATTTCGGGAGATTCCTGTTCCGTATAAGGCGGGAGGAAACGCCCTGGGTGTCACCATTGTGTGTTTGTTGCGACACAGTGGAGCATACTGTGGAGGTCTGCCCGGCTTGGGTAGACCACCGCCGTGTCCTCGTAGCGGCGATTTCTTCGTCCGACCTTGGTCCAGGCCATGGTCTGGAGCAAGAGTGCATGGCAGGCCGTCATCTCATTCTGCGAAGCAGTGATGCTGGCAGAGCGCGTGAGGCAGCGGGAATCCCAGCGGCCTCACACCACTAGCCACCGCAGGAGGCGCTCTAGTTGGGAGACGACATAAAACTCCCAGCCACCATAGGCCTGCGGGCGGTGGGCAGTGAGCAGCTCGCCGCCCTATAAGGACCAAGCCCGAGTTGACAGCGGTATGTGTTTCACGCGCGCCTCAAAGAGATGTCAGCAAAACGTGACGGGGTCCACGAAAGCCGATGCCTGCTGGGTCAGGGTTGCGGGTTGTTTAAAAAAGAAACCGTAGCCCTATCGCACAGGCCAGTGAAGAAACACAGGTGGGTATTGATGATTTCCGATCACAAACCGTGAAACCGTTTGAAACCGTGGCCTTGGCCGTCGCACAGGCAAGTGAAGAAATACGGGTGGATTTTAGTCAGTAAAAGTCTGAGACGCCCTTCCGCTCCACCCAGAGCGGGAGAAGTATTTTGATGATTTCCCATCCCATCCATTCCAACCGCTTACGGGAGTTTACGTGTATTACTTTTTAATATAAAATGTCATCTTTAAAAATAGCGCAGTAAATGAATATTGTACCTATTTTACCACATAAATAATAGTACTTTTTTATCGATAAAATACAATTCATGAAAAGCGATTCCTTATTCATTTACAAAATATTCAAAAATGGACAACGTTAATATTTAAGTTTTCACTTCAGCCGCCACGCGCCATGTCGAGCAACCCATTTTTTATTTTACATTATGAATGTAGGTATATTTTTAATACTTGTCATAAAACTATGACTTTCAGAATTAAATAATAATAATAATACTTTATTTGTAAGAATATAGGTGTACAAAAATAGTATGCTGTTAATAAAAATAAAAGTGGGCCCATTTACATTCTACCATTAGATGTGGTGTGCAAAAATTATAAAGTGTTAGCTTTCTTTCTTTTCTTCTTTCTAGCGTCTGTGACGCGAACCAACCGCTTGATATTTTTTTTTTTGTGTCACGTCACCTATTAGCGCTGTTACTCCTTCAGAACAAAAAAAACCTCACAATTGTAATACTGGTTTTTTTTTTTCTGTTTTCTCGATCTTAGCATCATATCCATAGCTTATACCTAAGTCAAAAATTGGGCTGTCAAAGCATAAAGAATTTTTAAACCCAACTGATGGTTCTAAAGATTAATAGCGCGTTGAAACAAAGTCTTTACACTTAAGAGTGAACTCTAGTGGCGCTTTCTTTATACAAACGTATTCCGCTATTTTCTTCGTGTTTTACAATTTTAGACCATGTTTATACGTGCTCCTGTCATTTCATTTTTTCCAAAACCTATTTAAAAAAAGAAATATAATATTCCAAAATCCCGAAATATATCCCATTTTTATCGCGATGTTCAGACGGCTATTAGACAAATGTGATAAGATTTTGACATAAAAGAAATTAATAGAAGCATAGCTATGCTTTTCCTCTAAACTTTGATGTGAAAATAATTGATATCTGCCGTGTTTTCAAAAAGAAAACAGCCGGACCTACAGAATGCGGCCTACTACGTCTATACATATTCTTTTTGCCTCGTTTACAGTGGTTAGGTGTCCTCATGGTTATGGCGGCGACTTACGTGTAGTAGCTCATTCAAACCCGTGAATCATTTAATCATCACTGCTCTGATAATGGTAAAAGAAAACACCGTAAGGAAACCGGGTCGCACCCGTTTTATAACGCTCCCATTTGGCAACGCTACGTATGATTACCTATAGCTGGGTATTGCAAGCACCAAAAAAAAAACTACATGACGGTGTCAGCTTGGCCCAATGCCTGCCAGGGCTGCGAATTGTTCGAAAGATATACCGTAATCCCTCTAACATCTTGTACAAACGTAGCCAATGTAAATGTAGCATTACCAAACAGGAGCGGCCTAATGAAACTGGCATGTCCTAAAATCGAAAATTCTAATACTTATGACATTACCAACACGTACTTACTGGGCTCACTCCATTCCAGCAGTAGGAACACTATACAATATATAAAGAAAACCCCGTCCGACCCAAAAGGATAATAAATTTTAGGTATACACATGACCAAATAAAATTTGAAATTTTACGTAATTATCATAGTGACAGTACTAATGAATTTTGAAATAATCTATTTTTTTCTACTTAAAAACTTCCCTAAAATTTGTTTTTTTTTTTTAAATTGAGAACACCGTTTGTGACGGAACGAATAACTATGCGACCACGTGCCGCTTGCCCTGCCCACCTTCAGCCGCGCATGTATACCTAATGTGTTGCCTACCGCACATGCATTAAGTTACCTAGCTTTTTCGAAATAATATTTATTTTTTTAGGGGTTTTTTTTTTAAGTTGTGCCCGGTTTTGTAGGCATTATTAGAATCAGTTCCCTGGATCGGAGAAGGTTATCTTTTCATATTGTAGGCTGATTAATTATGTAACATTCATACTCATCATCATCATCATCAGCCTCTACTCGTCCACTGCTAGACATAGGCCTCCTTCATGGCACGCCAACAAGCTCGATCTTGAGCAGTTCTCCGCCAGCCACTACCAGCCACCTTTTTGATGTCGTCGCTCCATCTCGCCCAAGGGCGTCCTACGCTACGTTTCGCATCTTCTTCTTCTTCTTCCTCAGCCTATAGATGTCCACTGCTGGACAAAGGCCTCCCCCAAGGCTTTCCACGATGACCGGTCTTGTGCTGCCCGCATCCATCGGCTTCCCGCGACCTTCACCAGGTCATCGGTCCACCTTGTTGGGGGTCTCCCTACGCTGCGTCTTCCAGTACGTGGCCGCCACTCCAAAACCTTGCTGCCCCATCGGCCATCGGTTCTACGAGCAATGTGCCCTGCCCACTGCCACTTGAGTTTAGCGACTCGCAGAGCTATGTCGGTGACTTTGGTTCTTCTGCGGATCTCCTCATTTCTGATTCGATCGCGCAGAGAAACTCCTAGCATAGCTCTTTCCATTGCCCTTTGTGTGACTCTGAGCCTTCGTATGAGGCCCATTGTGAGCGACCACGTTTCAGTTCCGTAAGTCATCACTGGCAACACACACTGGTCAAAGACTTTAGTCTTGAGACACTGTGGTATCTTGGACGACGAGAAGATGTGGCGTAGCTTCCCGAACGCTGCCCAACCGAGCTGGATTCGCCGAGACACCTCTTTCTCGAAGTTGGACCTACCTAGTTGGACTTTCTGTCCCAGGTATATATGCTCGTCAACAACTTCGAGTGCAGAGCAACCAACTACAATTGGAGTGGGTGCGACATGAGAGTTCGACATGATCTTCGTCTTATCCATGTTCATTTTTAGACCCACTTGTTGGGAAGCTCTGCTGAGGTCATTGAGCATTTTGCTCAAGTCTTCCAGGGTCTCAACCATGACCACGATATCATCTGCGAAACGGAGATTAGTGATGTACTCGCCGTTGATGTTGATGCCAAGTCCTTTCCAGTCCAGGAGCTTGAAGCATCTTCCAACGCAGCAGTGAACAATTTAGGAGATATGACATCTCCTTGTCTCACTCCACGCTGCAGTTGGATCGATTTCGAGTCCTGATCCTGGAGACGGACTGACATGGTGGCGTTTTTGTACAAACACTTTATCACCTCAATGTATCGATGGTCAATTTGGCACCGCTGGGGAGACTGTAGCACCGCCTAAGTCTCAATCGAATCGAAGGCCTTCTCATAGTCCACAAACGCCAAGCATAGTGGTTTGTTATACTCCTCGGACTTCTGTATAACTTGCCGCAGCGTATGAATGTGGTCTATGGTGCTAAAGCCTTTTCGGAAGCCTGAGCGTAAGCGTTTCGCATCACCACATTCATACTCGTTTCGTAAAAATTCAAACAAAAATCAGAAGCTCAGTACCACTTCATTATAAACTCTTTAGGAACAAGAACGTAATCGTAACCTGTTAACAAAACTTATTTAAAGTTGGCACAATTGAGTGATCTAGTAGAAATCTGCTGTACCTCACCAACAGGAAGACAGATTGATAAGAAACCTCTCAATGTGAAGTCTCACTAAAAGTTTGTCAATTAATTACTTCCCGTCGCCCACCTTTAACTACTAAACGTTGTTTTGGATTCGCGATGTGATGAATGACTTAAGTATAAATTAAACCAATTAGAGAATTTCCGAAACCTCTTGAAATTGTCAAACTCTTCGAATTAATTAATAAATCTTGAAATCTGATTAAGGAACGTTTGGCAGCGGTGCTTAAGGCACGCCGTTGATCAACAAACCTTTTATTAATTCGTAACGATCAACGTGACGCTACTTATCTTGTTGACGCAATTTACCGTTCTAATTAACTTAAAAGAATGATTTCAGCAGCATTTTCAATTTACTACGAAGCATAGAAGTTTATTAAAAATGTAATCACCATTTTTTATTTAAGAGCTCATTATTTAGTTTTAGACACTAAAAAATGAGCAAAACTAACGAGATTTGACTGAGTTCATTATGTTGAGAAAAAGACTTCATTGCTTTCATTTATTTCCAAGGTTCAAGAGTCACTGCTCCCAAGGTATAAGTACTGTTTAAAGCTCTGTGTTTTGAGTAAAGGAAAAGTTGCCAAAACCGGCTGTAGTGTTGGAGAAGCGGCTTTTGAGCTTACAGTCATAAGTACCTACGTTTCCCGCATTATGTGAAATAGGAAGTTGGTAGCTATACATCCAGTAAATAAAATCTGCCCTTTATTGTCCTTCAAGGGATCTTAATAATGGAA